>OX377610.1:45771753-46106753 GCA_947397855.1 Thelaira solivaga | reverse complement strand
CAATAACAAAATTAACAGACCATGTTTTCATTACGAACACAAAATGAAAAAATTAAATGTTTTCCTTTCCACACCAAAAAATTTTACGCCACAGAAAAAAAACAAAAATCTAAAAATTTTAAAACAAATAAAAATGGCAAGAACAACAAACCCTTTATCATTATTCTTTGCTGCGGCGTAAGCACTTGAACGTCCCACTCAAACATGCCCACGTTTACCTACTTAACCACACACATTCATACATTCACTCTTTAACTCTCATAAAATAAAATGCCATTGATTTTTTCAACAACCGACAATTTAGCGATTTTTTTAAAGCCCCTGGATTTTCTTTAGGCGAGAAAACTATTTTAGTAGTACGAAGGATGTTTGAAAAATTTAATGCAAAGTTTTCTTCTTTATATTTAGTCAGGACAAGTACATAGAAATAAATTGTGCACCAATTAAATTTAATAAAATTTAACAAAAAAAGTTTCATTTAAAGCAAATATTACATCGTTTCTTCTGCTCAGTTGAAAAATTTTCATGCTGATTTAATCATACTTTTTCAATTAAAATTTTTAATTGATGTATTATTTTTATCTGTGCAAAATATAATATTAAAAAAAAGAAAATGACATCAACATTTAAAAAAAAAAGTCACCGAAAAAGCGAAAGAAATAAAAAATTTGTACAAATAAATGCTTTATTTCTACACTGAGAGAATTTTGTTCATATATCGAATGAATTTTTTCATATAATGATAAAGGGTTTGTTGTTCTTGCCATATTTATTTATTTTTTCCTATCAATGAAACAAGTTTTATTAAAATTATTTTAATGACAACTTTCCTAAAATATATGAAATACCTTTTAACTGCAGATGTGGTTCAACCCCGGTTAGCGACAACAATTTTTTTTTATATTTTTAAACGACACCATACGCATTTCGATAAAATTTAGCTTTTGTTGGAATTATAATATTTTTAAATTTTTCTTTGACTCTACCAGGATTCCAACTTGGGACATATGCAGTTAAGAAGCGTTAACTCGCCACTCAACCATTTCAGCTACGAAGCTCAGTTGAATTTGTACGATTCAGTTTTTGTTTTTTTTCTTTATTTATAGAGGTGCAAAAAAAAAAACATCCTAATGAAATTTTTTTATGCAACTATAAAATCTAATGCAACAATTTTAATGAAATTTCTTCACTCCGACAATGAAAGTCCATATAGTTAATAAAATATTTCATTAGGTTAATGAAATCTTGTCATTGGATTTATAATTCTTTCAGTGTATTTCATTTGATGTAAAATAATTTTTTTTACAGAAATCTGTTGAAAAATATAATTTTAATCGTTACACCATGAAAAATTTATCGTGACGTTATGCCATTAAATATTGGTGCAACATTTTTTAAATTAGACTCCTTTTTACAATATAACTATGAAGTTTTAACGCTTTAAGAAACCCATGTTCGACATCAAGGCGAATCTATACGTCGATACATTCGCTCATCAGCTTTTATATTCAAAATTACTTTCAATTTACAATTTGAATCGGAATAATTAATTCATTTTAAAAAATAAACTTTACACAAATAAAGGAAAAATAAGTTTGATCCACGAATTTTGACAATTTGAAAGCAAATGTATTCACCTTTGCTTTGATTTTTGAGATGCAATCACCTTGTGTATATTCGCCTTGTTTACCGTCATACCGAGAAATTGTTTATGACTGCCTGCAAATTTTATGAAATGATCGCTGGACTTAGCGATTGAATCGATTGCTTTAAAAAGTGTAAATTTGTGCTGCAAAAATAATATTATTTTGCAAAGTTCAGTATCATAAACAAGTTCAAGAGCTTTAATTTACTTCTAATTTCTCCTAATAGAGAAACATATTTAAATCTCTGTGCAGACTTGCTTGTATCGACTACCGACTGACACCCGTTTGAACAGATAACTTTATTGTCGAAACATGGGGTGAGACCTGTTTGGTAGTTGTACTTGGTGATTTAGCCATTCCCTTTTCACACCCCAAGAAACTCCTTAATTATTGTTCTGCAGCACAAAATTTTTCATGTAGAAAACAATATGGCTTGAGGTCTTATTTTTCAAAAATTTATTTTTATATCGACATTTCGCTCCAATTTTTGTAGCTTCTTCAGGATATAATTATAAATTAATCAAATTATTAAAAATACATATTTCAAAAATTTTCTTGACAAAATTAAATTAGGGTGTTCAATAATAAGGTATCCCAAACAAAATTTTAAAAATATTTAAAAGTAATATGTTAAAAATGTGTATAAAAACAATTGTTATAAAAATGTATGTGTTAAATGAATTATGTATGTATGTAACAATTAACAATTTATTTTTTTTATAAAAATAATAAATAATAACATAATTCTGTTAATATGCTCAAATAAATATATAAAATTATATATTTGTACATGGACACACTTATTTGTATATAAATAATATGTGCATATAGAATAAATTTTAAGTCTGATACAGAAAATATAGCTCAAAATTATAGACACTTAATAAACAAATATAAATTTTGTTAAATATTATTTAAAAGAAAAAGGTCAAATAAAACTAACTAATAAACATGTAGAAAACTTTCATATTGAGTCAAAGACAATAGAGAAGTGCATTTATCTTAGAGCTAAAAAATTGTTTATGATGCTTCCTTTTTATTTTTAGTGCAGTCTTCCAAAGCTTCTATTTTTAAAAATATTAATTTTCAATTTGATATGTAGCCCTTGATTAAAAGTTATAGTTTACAGACACGAGTTCAATCAAATAAAAAATTTATGCCTAAATTGAGCTACCAAGTTTAGAACAGCATTTGATGTGCTGAAACAAAAAGAAGCCAAACAGAAAGCAAAAATGTTTGTTGTTAAAATGATTGATTACGTTTTAGCTGTTTTGGTTTATTCTCTTACAATTCACTGAAAAAGAGCGGCCTGTAACTACAAACACTGCAAGTGAGTGCTGTTTGATTATGAAGAACTAAATGAAAAATCAATTCATGACAAATTTTAAATACGATAACCCTTTGTGAACTGAAGTGTTAGTGTATTTGGAGCGCCTTTTTTATACTGATGAGGTGAAAGCATGATAAAGGAACTGTTTGCTTATTTTGCTTTGTTTCCTTCTTTATTTATGGCTCAGTTAGCATTTTGAACACTTTAAGAAGTTTTGTAAAAGTTGAAAATAAACAACACACACACACACACAAATTTCATTTCAATTTTGGTTTTCTGTTGGATTCACTTTTTTAAAATCCTTTTTTGGCAGAATCACTGAATTGGTGAATCTTTCTTTTTTCCGCCATGAATGAAACTAATTGCCTTTCAATTGCAAAAAAATGGCGGTCAAATTGAGTTTGTATGCGAATGAGTTTGTTTATATTAGTGTTGGTTTTGATGTGAAATGAAGGCTGCAATTTTAATGTGTGCTAGCAACTTTGGGTGCATATTTTGGAAACATAATAAGTCTCAGTTTTATTTGAGACAAAATTAATTAAAACTTGTGTAAAATAACGCTTTATATATTAAAAAATCCGCTTAACCTTAAACTCTGTTTGGCTCTTAGTGTAAATAATTTTGTTTTATTTACAAGTTTAATGTCAACAAAAAATTCATTAAAAAAAATTAAAATTTTTTACTTAAAACACACAATAAATAAATACTTTATTTTTATGAATTTTTTGTTCCTGTAAATACATTTAAAGCCGGTTGAATGTGTATCTTTAATTAATAATCATGAATTTTAGCAATTACATTATGTTCATGATGAAAAGGCGATTCTCACAATTTTAATATTGTTTGCTTCAACCGATATATCATTGACTAAAACAAATATACAGATTCGTTGGAGACAACTACTTGAAATACATGTGGAGGAATGAAATACTATTATAACAGTGAAATATTGGTTGTAACATTTAATTCGAATGGAAATTCAGTATTAACAAACTATAATATTTTGCCTTATAGTGCATTTACATTGAACCAAAATCTACTAAATTTTATAGGAAATCTCACTGACTTCTCCAAAGCTTTCGACAAAATATCTCATTGCTTACTTTTAAAGAAACTGTCGGACTTAGGGATACATTCGAACTTGCACAAATGGCTGGCTTCTTATTTATGGGTAGAGTTTGCATAGTTCAAATAGGAGCACATAAATCTACACCACACATTCAAACCTCTGGTATTTCACAAGGTAGTGTGCCAGGACCTTTACTTTTTAATCTTTTTATTAATGATATATCTAGTTGCTTTACTTATTCAGACTTTCTTTTGTACGCTGACGATTTCAAGATCTATTCTAAAATTGATAGCTTAGCTGACGCTAATAAATTACAATCTGACTTAGATAAATTAAGTGATTGGTGTCTCTCTAATCAACTCAAATTTAATTTAGGTAAATGTGTACATATCTCTTACACCAGACTTCGAAACCCGCTAACTACATTATACCATATAAATTATGATATTATAAAACAGGATCAGGCTATTAAAGACTTAGGTATTCTTTTCGATTCCAAGTTAACTTTTCTCCCATTTAGACAAAATCATTCCAAAAGCATATTCAACCTTAGCTTTTATAAAAAGAAGCTGTAAGGAGTTCAAAGATCCCTACACTTTGAAAATGCTGTACTCTTCTTACGTTAGATCTAAGCTGGAATATGGGGCTATAATTTGGAGCCCACATTGTGACATTCATATATTGCGTATTGAAAAAATTCAAAGACGTTTCATTAGTTATGCCTTACCTCACTTGAGTTTTCTCGAACCGCCACCCTCATATTAGTCCCGATGTCTACACTTAGGCATGATCACACTTGAAAAGAGACGTAAAATTCAATCAATGCTGTTTATATATGATTTTCTAAATGGAAATATGGACTGTACAGAACTTTTAAATACTATCCCGTTTTGTGTACCTAGTAGACTATCACTTCGGCATAGAAACATGTTTTATATTCCATTAAGCCGTAGAAATTATGCAGCTAATAGTCCATTGACTAGATCTTAAACATATTTTAATGCTATAAATGAGCATCAATTAAAAGAATTTAATGTATCAAAAACGCACTTTAAGAATTTTCTTCTTTATAATTTAAATTAATTTGTTAATTTCCTAATTATGTATTTAAGATAATTTATGATTTAAATCCAATATTTTGTCAATAATTTATATTAGTTTATAGTCTGTAAGGAATCCATTTCCATAGACTACAATAAATAATAATAAATCTGTACCGTTTACATTAGATTTTTTTTGACATATATCGAGATTTCATTTTCGGAACAAGAACAAACTGCACTAAATTTCATATTAATATAATAAATAACACTTATCATTTTTTGTGTATGTTTTTCCATCCATTTTAAATAATTTTTCTTTATTTTAATGTGTGTAATTTAATTAAATTTTTTTTGTTTGTTTTTTTCCATCAAAATGTCAAGTTTTCTTGTGTAGTGTCACATTTTTTTGGCATATTAATAACAAAACCACAATTGTATTACTAAGTACACCAGGATTTTGACTAGATTTTGGCAAAATCTAGTAACAAACTAGATTGTTTTGTATGGGAAATCCAATCAAAATGAATTAGATTTCTTTCGAAATCTCGTATGTACTAAATTTGGCTTGAGTGTAAATGGCCTATTAATGAATTTACTGTTTATTTTTTGATATTTCTCAAAAAAATATAAAAAACTGAAAATTGAAATTCTAAAAGATATGTGTTCAATTTAAAATAAAGTTAAATAATTTAACAGTAAAATTATTGCTATTCTATAATGGGTGCTATCTACTACCTAAACCAACTGCAATATCAATGGACCATTCGCCGCAGGATATAAACTAGGTAAGTTTTTTTTTCTTCATATGAAATTATATTGAAATATTGTATTGGGATTTATGTATTATTTTTTCAGATAAATATAAGCAAATTGTGTGTCCTGGACTAATCTAAATAAGAAGTGGACAAACAAGGATAAAGGATTATATTTTAATTTAAATGTTTAAGTGTTGAATTTTGACTTTTTATTGTTAATTTTTATTTTCTTTTGTTAGTTTGGTTCGTGACTTTAACAAATTTTGAAAAATAAAATTTTTTTTTAATTATTTCATTTTAGTGGCAATACCATTTTATATTATATCACTTGTAGATGCCGAATTGCTTCAGTTGGTGTACTCGAATTCTACGATAGTACATAAAACCGCCAAAATTCGATTGGCAACGAATTAAAGTATCACAACCTAAGTACGACTTATGCCAGTGGTTTCTTAACACTCTGATACTGCGACCCACATAAAAAATAAAAATATAAAATAAAATAATAAAGGGTGGTTAAATATTAAGGCCCGATGTTGATTTTGAATAAAACACAAATTATTAAGGAAATTATTGTCATTTCTTTTTATTATGATAATATGGTATGGTTCAATTATGTATGGAATAAAATTTCGGCTGAATGGTCACCGCGATTTCGGCGGCACATCTCCATCCGATGGCCCAAATTTTCAATGACGCTGAGGCATAATTGAGGTTCTATGCCGTTAATGTGCCGAATTATCTCATCCTTTAGCTCTTGGATTGGTGCTGGCTTATCGACGTACACCTTTTCTTTCAAATACCCCCAAAGAAAGAAGTCCAACGGTTCCAATCATCAAATCACATGATCTTGGCGGCCAATTGACATCGCCACCATGTGAGATAACACAACATTGTTTCCTTAGTTGTGTGGCAAATGGCAAAATCGTGCTGAAATCACATATCGTTCACAAACATATCTTCCAATTCAGGCCATAAAAATTTTGTTATCATCTCACGATAGCGAACACCATTTACGGTAACTGCCTGACCGGCCTCATTTTGGAAAAAATACGGCCCGATGAGCCGCCAGCCCATAAACCGCACCAATAGTCACTCTTTGTGGGTACATTGGTTTTTCGACAATCACTCTTGGATTATCATTCGCCCAAATGCGGCAATTCTGCTTATTGACGAATCCATTGAGGTGAAAATGTGCCTCATCACTGAAGATGATTTTTTTTCCAAAATTGATCATCCACTGTTGCAATTTCTAACCACCATTCTGACCATTGACGAGAGTGTGTCTTTCCATGGTTCAAATTGAGTTAGTCTGAAATTGAGAAATGTCAAATGAAATGCAGAAAAAAACTTGACGTTTAGGTGTGGATTACATTCAACATCGGCCCTTAAAATGTAACTACCATTTATGTCCTAGTAGGCTAGAACGTGAAACTGTACATGGCTGTTTGCATTGTGATAAGCCGATGTGCATGGGATGCAGCAAACGCATATGCGTAGAGTGTGCAATATGATGAATAAAATTATATGGTATTTTTGTATTGTTTATTTTTTTAAGCCCTGATTATGGTTCACAACACTTAACTATTTTGGTGTTGTGAATTGCGACTACGGTTTACAATACTTATCTGTTGTTGTCTTTTCAGTTGTGTATGTTAATTTCGGTAAAAACAAATAAAAGTAGACAACTGGTTATTAGGTGTTGTCTCACTATTGCGATTAGTTTTTTTTATCGGTTTAAAAATAAAAATGCAGAACAATTTTTAAGTAACTTGTAAGGAATGTATGTTCAGTGGATTTTTTTGAAGATTTTTATTATTTTATTTAAAATGCAACAAACAGTTGCCTGTACTTCCTTATAGCTACCATCAGCAAAAAATAAACACCGGATTGATGGTTTTCAAAAATTAGTCTGTTTCACCAGCAAAACCGTCCTTGTTTATGTGGAACAGTTTAAAAAAGTTAATTCCAGAAAACGTTTGCTAACATTTTATTTAGCAGTTCTGATGGGTTGGAACTGTTCTGAATTTTTTTTGCGAACTCTTGCCATGTCTATTTTCTGTGTACGCAAAAAAGAAAAATAGAAAGATGTTAATCTCCATGTTTTTTATTTTATTTAACTTTAACAAAATAGATTTATTTTAGTGCACTTCGTTTTTCTTTTTTTTCAATCTTGATTTCTTAACAACTTCACAGTTTTTTGCATGCAGGTTTGTATTTTTAAGAAAAAAACTACTAACATTAATATACAACTGTGTGACGTACACAACAACTAGATGTTGTGAACCATAACACTGCTCTGCAAAAAATCACTTTTGGGCTCTCCTTTAAATAAAACTATGTAGACTTTATGGATTTTGATGTGCTAAACTCAAATCCGTTTTCGGTTTTTCTCCATCACGTAGGGAGTTTTTTTTAGGGGAGTGACAATTTTTCCCCTTAAATTAGTCAGGTACGAAGACATATTTTAGCCTCATTCGAGAACGATTCATCCGATTTTCATAAACAAAATACAAAAACATGCGTAACAAAATTATATTTAGTTTATTTCCATTTAATTTTTTTCTATAATATATTTTATCGTTTAGGAATTATTCAAAAATTTAACAAGGGAAAATTTTTTTTCTTGCAAAATTCGTTTTTTTTCCAGTGTAAAAATGCAAGAAATAAAAGAATAAGCAATTATTTTATATTTTGCACATTTTTCTGAGAGCTAAATACCTCAAGAATAAAATAAGATATAAATCATGAAAATCGATTAACAAATGCGGATTTTATTCTCAATTTACCGCGGGTACCCAATATTGAAAGAATATGTATGCGGTCAACCTTACATATGGTGATATAATTGCGTTAGCTTAGGAGGCAGGTAATGGAAATAAAGGGCAAGGGTTCATATTTGTAGAAAACTTCGTAGGTAAAAAAATTCAAAAAACTGATTGCTACTTTTGTATGACTAAAACATGTGGGCTTACGAAAATAGTCAAAAATAAAGTCATATATTCAAATACATCATCTGTCGAACGACCAGTCTCTCTTACAAGTATATATCCTTTCATATATATAATTTTTTACTTTTTAAGTTCCGTTTTCGTTTGGTTTCACTATTACAACTTTGTTGATATAAAAAAGTAAAAATTATCTTTAAAATAAATAATTATAATTTTGCACTGTACTCAATCATACTGAAATATCAATCTCTTGGCTTCACATCTTTTAATATTAAACATTAAAATAAATAAAATGTATCATTTTGTTCTTCATGCACACAGATACTTAGTACCAAAAATGTGTTGTATGAAAGTTTCAATAATATTTTTCCTCTTTTGGAACCGTTTTTCTCCTATAAATTTTTATTGAGTGCTACAAGTTGATGATAAAATGCTGCATCGATTTACAAATGTACATTTACGGGGAGAGTAGCCTAAAAGAAGTACACATTTTAACCCTTATTAGTTCAAATTTTAAAAAAGGGCCAAAAGTCATTGGAAACTTTTTTAAAATTTAATTTTTGATTTAAGAGGTAAATGTTATTGGAAAACGGACCACAAACTATATTTTACCTTTTTTACCCTAAAAATGTGCAAATATCAAAAAAGTACCAAACACACATTCACTTATCTTAAATTAATTTGTTTTTCAGCTTGAATGTATTAAAATGTAAGTAATTTTGCTGAAATTAATAAAAAGTCCTCCAATTTGATATTGATTTATCTTGAGCATATACAAATTTATTTACAGCCAGGCTCTCTATTTCGGACTCTTTCTTTCTAAACGATAAACAGCATAGTTAGGGTCTACTGAAATATTTTGACTACAATTCTAATGAAAAGAAAGTGGAACGATAATTTTTTCTCCTTGTACGAATACAAACGTCAAATTCAGTCACTTGGTCGTACAGAAACAGCTAACATCCGCAATTAAAAAATATTTTTTTTATCTTCCAAGATGCATTTTTTTTTTAAAGTAAACGTAAAATTGGCTTTTTAATTATAAAATAAAATTTGTTTATTCTGAATATGTGTGTTTGTTTTTCAAAGTACATTAACACTTACACTTTAATTTTCGATTAATTAATGAAACTGTGGAGTTACAACATGGCCGCAAAGCCACGCGAACGAGAAGGCAAAAGATAGTGGGTCGCTTTTTCGGTAGAAAATAAATAATTGGTTTCTTTCGCTTCCGAAATAGCTTGGCTATATGCGGTTTTAAAAAAATATAATTTATGTATTTTTAATTAACAAAAGAATTCTATTTTTAAAAATTTTTATTCAATTTCATTAAAAAAATTGTCAAAGTTGTTGTCACTGCTTATCAGAATTTATAATTATCTTTAATTAATAAAAGCCTTCAGGCAACCTGTAAAAATTTCTAGCTAGTTGGCATGCTCACTTAATTATCAACTATTAAAATATTTAAACCAGAAGTTACTCTTCATTATACCTACACAAGGATATACAAAAGGAGAAACTATAATGGAAGTATTTTGTGCATTTTTCCACAATTAAAAGCGTATTTAAGTAACATTAAATGTTGTTTTTTTTCTTTCTTTCGTCCATCGTTGTTGTTTTTATCCCCTTTTAAAAGCATTCAATCATAATAGTCGTTGCAAAACATGTAAAGCAGCAGTCATTTGGGGTGAAAGAAGTGGGGAAAGAGAAAATAAGAAGGGTAACCTGAATGCAGTTAAATATTTGTTTATTTGTATCTTTTATTCCTGTTATTCGCATACTTGTGTATTTGTTTGCCTTACGGACAAATGGTCATTTAAACTGTCAGCTTTTATAGATGATAATGATTATAAGGATGATGGCATTGGCGTTGGCGTTAGTGTTGGTTTTGCTACTGGTATTTGGATTGTTGTTGGTGTTGGCAAAGGCTTTAGACTCTAGTGATTGCAGTAATGACGCTGCTTAAATAAGAAAATATGGCGTGTAATAAATTTTATTGTTCGTTAGTAATTTGCCTACATTAAGGTGCAAACAGGAGAAAAAAATTATTTAAAAAATAAAAAACAACACTGAAGCCGCAGTAATGCTGAGACTTAAAGCGCTTTAATAGAGAGTATCCCAACAACACCATATTTATTTGTTATTGTTTTTAATGAAAATAACTTTTATTGTCCATACACAACAAGGACAAATAGTAGAATTTAATAGAGCAAAGGTGTTGAAATAGTAAAAAGAATTAAAAAAATAGCTTTAGAAGCATGATTTTCTAACTGTAGGACTCCACAACTTTCATGCATTTAAAATGTGTTTAATCTAAAATTTTTTATAAAAACTTCAGCAAACTTAATAGCTCGCTATTCATGATTTAAATGAAAGAAAACCCAAAAAAAAAATTACACGTAGTCACTAAAATTTAATTAAACATTAATTCAAGTTAATGAAAACTTGTAGTTGCTGCTGAGAGATCAATTACATTGATGGGTTCAAAATGGAATATGGCAGTGCGGAGAATAGGAAATTTCGGAACGCATTTGGCTGTCCCACATGGGCATATTTCACGAGAAGGCGGCCAAAACTCTTGAAAAAAATTCCAGTTTAGTCAAAGACACAGTTAGTGAAAGACACAAAAGGATCTAAAATAAATCCCACAACAATGATGAGATTGGCGAAAGATATAGCATTGTCTGAGTAGGTTATTCAGCTGCACAACAGACCTTGCAGGTCGCTTTACTACTTACCACCATAGCGGATAGTGATAATAATAATAATAATGGTCGTCAAAAAGTTATTTAAAAAACTCTGTGAAAAGCTCCTGCTAATGTCTTGAATACCGACATTAAAGATCCACCGTATTAATGACAGGGTTATATGATATGATCTCGTGAATGGCAGATCTGTTACTTTGACTTATAATTATTTACTAAAAAATAGTCTTAATTAGTGAGAGATTTGATTTAATTGCAATTGCATGGCCTTCTTTAAAAAGTGCTAAAAAAAATAATAGCGGACTTCGCGTTGGGAAGTTTTTTTTTTTTTAATAATAAATATTTCAGAATTTTAGCTACTAAATGTAATCGACTTTTTTCCGATAATTCTAAACTTCTGAAGTTTAAACAACTGTGGTGTAACGCTTAAGCTCGTTTTCAGCTACTTAAAACCTACACAACATGTTTTCTCTCAAAACTAAAAGTTGGCACCAGTTAGCGGCAGCTGTTTTCGTACTACACACTAACACAATTGTAAAACGTATTTGCTACGCGTTTTAAATTTGTGGTTAAATTTTAAGTGCCGATGTTGATTTTAAATAAAACACATATTATTTAGGAAATGATTGTCATTTCTTTTCAAATAAAAAAATACGACTACATCTCCTAGGAGTTTAATAGACATTTAATAGAGACAGTAATAGTTTCAGAATATCTTTTCATATAATATAAAATAAAGTCCTTTACCCCTTATTATTATATTAACTGTTTTCTATTTAGAATTTGCTGACAAAGCGACCACGATTTGTATCTTTTTTTTTCCTTTTTATTTTTTTATTAAACAAGTCTTTCATTGACTTTTACAAAATCATTAATCGTACCAACTAGAGAAGCTGAATTTTTAATTTATTAATAAATTATGAAATCAGACAAAATGCACATATAAAGTTGGTTGCTCAAATATTTATTTTTATTTGATAAAACAAACATAAAAATGTGGAAAATTTAAATAAAAGCAAATCACACGCATAACTATTGTGTGTGTTGGTGTGTGCGTACGTTATATAATTATTGCATGCATACATATTTTTTAGTGTTCCTTTTTAAATAAACAATCCACCTAGAAAATCATTAAACATTATCACGATAAACTTTATTTATTTATTTGTATTTACTTTTTTTCTCTTTCTTTTTTTTTTATTTTTTGCATAAATAAATATGTACTTTATTTTTGTGTAAAACTATGAATAATAATTTAACTGGGTTGTAAGAACTAATTTAAGGGACGAGAGTTTGTGTTAAACCCTTTTTTTTTACAAAAAAATTCTATTGTACATGAACATGGTTAAAGAATGCTTTTTATGTTGAATTAAAATTTAATTTAAAAAATATAGAAAAAAAAATATTTTCTATAGAATTTATTCCACTTAATTTGCTGTATATTTTTTAAACATAAAATGATTTCTTTTTTCAAATTTAAATGTGTTTAAATATGATTACAGTTGTTGTGTTTTTATTTTTCTTGCAGAGCATTTTTGCGTGATGTGATTGAAACTGCAAATATTTTTATTAAAATGATGGAAAAGTTTTGTAAAGATTCGGTAGTCGTGCAGGATAAAAAGCGCTTGAAAAAACGTACTAACAAGAAATCGAAAAAACCCGACAGGAAATCACAGGAAACTGAGGTAAGTTAATTAGAAGTTTTTTTTTTAAAGAGAATCCTGAAAAAATCTGAGCCGTACCTTTGGTAAAGTTTCATCCACATTTGCAATTTATTTAATGGTTATTAAATTGCTAATTCAAGAGACTTATTTATTTAATAATAGTAATATTTACATTTGTTTTTTCTAGTATTCACACACAATAAGAGTTCAAGATAATCATCTTTTTCTACTCAGTTATATTTATATGTCTTCTAGAATTTATATTTGCATATTTACAATATTTTATTTGAGCCAAAAATTTTTCCAGAAACCTATTTGAAAATTTTTATTTTATTTTATTTAAAACCACTTAACCTAACTATTTTACTAACTAACTAAGTTTTTTTTAGCGAGCTAATTCGTTGATATATTCATAAACAGAGCTTAAACATCTTTTAAGAATTTCAACAACTTATTTTGAGAAATTTGCATTTTTTTCATTTAATGACACTTTGCACTTGTTGCCCACATCGGTGCTGCGTAAAACATAACACCATGAACGGTTGTCTTCAAAATTATTTATTTATTACTCATACTAAGCCTAGAATTTCTATTTATAAAGGGCTATAGTATTCGTGTAAGAACGTTAACCTTGTTGATCATGTACGGTGTATGTTCTTTGAACTTCATTTTGGGATCTAGTATGATTCCAAGATATTTAACATTTTGCTGTCACAGTTGTCAAAAATAACGTTACTTTGGGGAAAAAAGCATGCTTTACGTTTTCTTGTGAAGTAAATTGCACGAGTTTTGTCAGCATTTAACTTAATTTTCCAGTTATTAAAATATGTTTGTAGCTCAGAGCTAAGAATCGCTGTATCATCAGCGAAGATTGACATTGTACAGTAGTCTAGTTGAGGAAAGTCGGCTGTGTATTGATTGTATAGAAGAGGAGACAGACAGGAGCCTTGTGGGCAACCTGCTGTAATATGGAAATACTCGGACTTGTATGATCAATATGAACTTGAACAGAGCGAGCTGTCAAAAACCTGTAAACTATTTTCGTAAGACGTAAAGGAAAATTATAATTTATCATTTTAAAAATGAGACCGACGTGCCATACTAAGTCAAAAGCAGCTTTAACGTCGAGTAGTATCATGCCTGTTAATCTCTACTAAATTAAGTTTTCTTGAACTAAGTTTCTTATTCTCATTAGCGGATGAGAAGTGCTTAAATTGCCAATGAATTCAGAAATGTGGAATGAATTTTCATGAAATATTACTCATTCATGCAGGCATCAGCAATATTTAAGATTTTTATTTTTCATTATTAAAGAGTTAAAAAAAACTTCTGAATATCTTTTACTTTACACTAAAAGAATTTTTTTCATTAGTCCAATGAAAATGACATGTTGCATTAAAGTAATAATTTGATGAAATATTTCATTGGATGATTATTATTTCAGTATAATAGTGGCAAAAACTAAAGGGCTGCACATGAAATAGTTTACAAGCAGTTTTCATTATAAAATATTACACATGTTTGTACTGATGTGTGGCTCTCTGGAACACTGGACTCATAAATTAAATGACAAAAAAAAATTTTTTGAAACAATCTAATGTATTAAAAGCTTCTCCAAGTATAAAGCAACACTTATTTACTCTCTTTCATTCCATAGGTGCTCTTTGTAACAACTACTAAAAAAAATACATATTATTTAAATATTCCATTTATTATTAAAATTAAAATTACCTAAAAACATTCAAGCTGCATTTATTTCTTTTACAATCTCTCCTTTTTTTAATTTTTTGCTAAATTGACGCGTGTTTATGAAGAAATTACATTAATTAATGGTGGGTTAATCTGTTTTCTACTTAATTTGTATTTATTGAAAATTTATGCTTATCATCAAATTTAATTGAATGAAAATATTGAAGTATCAGCATAAATTTTCTTTTCAGTCTGTGTTTAAATTAAATTTAAACAAAAGAATTTTTTTTAAATTCATTAATAAAAACGACAGACAGTGGCAAGCTGTACAATTTTGTGAAAAGAAAAGAAAACAAAAAAAGTGCTTTTATCAGCAACCGAAAAAAAGTTGTGGGGGTTTTGACTTTTATATCCTGCAGTGCCATACCAACTATCCTTTGTTTTTTTTTTTGTATATGAAAATATTTTTATTTATATGTTACGTAATAATTTTGCGAAGCCTCTTTATTGCATGCAGTCATGTAGCCGAAAAACCATAAAAAAGAAGAACGGATGCAAGTGGCCCAAACTGGGCATATGTTGCATAAAAGTAACCATCGAAAACAAAATAAAACAATAATTTAACACCCTGCAATGTGAAATAAATAAATCTATAAAATAAAAAGTTATTGTCTTTATATGGTCGTCTAGTAGAAAGCATTTTTTAAACGCAGATTTACGACCATATTGCAAATAATCTGATTTAAAGCTTAAAAACAAAAATCAGTTTCAAACACGCAAATGGTGTGTTAAAAAGACTTTAACAAAGAATTCTTAATTTGTAACCATGCACAATCAACTAAAAATGCGATTTTTGCAGCAATCTGTTAAACATTTAATTTGCCATGCACGCTGTATGGCCAAAAATATCTAACCACAAACGCACATTAATTAAATTTCATCAATACGAAAAGTTTTTACATTAAAATGTTTATTCGTCTCTAAATATTTATTTTTTTGGAAGTAAAAATTAATTTTATTTATATTTATTTTCTTTTAGGAAGAACTAGCCAATCGCTGGGCGCAGATGGCCAGTGAAGTTTCACAATTCTTGTCAAGTGACTTGCAATTAGAAGAAAAAGATCAACCCATACCATTCGATGCGGCTTCTGACAAATCAATTGATGAACAAAAGTAAGTCAGTTAAAATAATATTGTTTGCAGTAGCAAAAAGTAAAAAAATCTGGCGACAAATTAATGTTATCTTGATATTTCACCAATGACACTATTGCAACCAGAATAGTAAAGTTAACGAAATGATACGATTGCTTTTGTTTTGTTTCGTTCTTTACAGATAGTGACGCAAAATTAAAACAAAAGTAATTCAAACCTTTTTGCCGATTAATTTTGTATTTGTTTTGCTCATGGAACCAAACTTTACTGCTCGTACGTACAGTAAACGTATGCCGGAAATGAAAATAATAAAAATGGGAGATTGAAAACTAACTTTTCGAAACGTTTTTCTTCATTAAAAGAATTTCTTTTATAAAAAATATTAAAAACTCATAAATGAAAACAAACAAAATAGAATTTAAAATTTTATAAAAAAAAACAAGTAATTTTATACATAAAAGCTTTTAAAGGTTAGGATACTTATAAAATATTATACAAGTTATGGTATGGCTCTTATGCCTGTTCATCATTTACAAAATCAGTGATCTGGAGTCCCACTAATGTTCTGGAACGACTCTCACATATCCAAACGGATATGCAAAATTTCAAGTTGCTACAGTTGAAGGTTGAGGACTTCCCTCGTCTAGAGTTAATCCTTGCAGCAACATCAGGTCATGCTTATAATAAATATACATTGTCATCGGGACTGCACCAGTTTGTAAAATTTTAGTTCAATCGGACACCGAAAAGTATGTCAAATTTAACTTTTCAAGATTCCACCTTCACAAACAAAAATTCAATTCAATAAATAAATAAACATAAATAATCATAATTAAAATTTGCATTCGAACTTTTCTAGCAAAATTTATTCTAAATAATTTTTTTTTTTCAAAATAACCACATAACAAAACAATTTTTATGGACAAGGCATTGTGGTATCCTGTTGCTATTAAACTATGAATTAATCCAATTACTTAAAGAAACACATTTTTGTTTTGCTCATTGAAAAAACTATATAAGAATTTTGGAAAGCTTATCAAATGTATTGCATCAGACATTTTAAAAAATTTCATTTGTTTTTATACCGCACATATCGTCCAAGCAACCAAAATGCTGCCGCCAGCTACTGTAATAACAATTATAAACATGATATTGAAAAAGAAAAATGGCTTACTTACACTACTTTGTTAATAATTTGGCTAATTTATAATTATATCTTGAAGAAGCTATGCAAGTTGGAGAGAAATATCGATATAAAAATAAATTTATAAAATAAGACCTCAAGCTTCATAAAATAGCCATTTTGACCATAATAATATTTAGATGCTTCAAATTAACAATAATATTTTTACGGAGAACAAACTATGTTTGCGGTTAATATATTTCATCATATTTTTTCTCTGCGTGTAGAGACCAAACAAACAAAAACATTAATTTTATTTATATACTCGTATATGATGTTTAGAATTGGCGAATTTTATTTATTCTAGAGACTTTGAATGTATTTACAATGTTTCAAGTTTTCTCCTTCTGGTGCATAAACGAAAATATTGCTCTGACTTCCAACTCTATGGCAGGTGACCTATAATTATCCATGATAAAAATAGAGAGTCTCTAATATGATACGAGGGTTGTCTTTTATATTTCGGGATTAGAGAACAAAAACAATTATTAATCATCGAAAATCACTTTATTGTTTTTCAAAATATTCCCCATGAAGATCTATACACTTTTGCATGCGTTTGAACCAATTGTCGGAGCACTTTTGCCACTCTGACACGAGCCTTTTTTTGAGCGATTGACAAATTGTGTGGGATCCAACGCGAACAAATTTTTTTTGACAGTCAAATGTTTATGCAATATTGAATGTACGCTGGTCCCACTAATGCCTAAGGTTGTCTCAATCTCACAATAGGTCCCATGACGATCTTGTAATATCAGTTCGGCCACAGCATCAATGGTTTTCACAACAACAACTGATTTTGAGCGACCTTCACGAAATTCGTCGTGGAGTGAACTACGACCACGATTGAATTCACCATACCATCGATAAACACTGGTCCTTGATGGAGCTTCATCGCCAAAAATTGAATTAAGTTTATGCATGCACTTTTGCTGAGTTAATCCACGTCGAAAGTTGCAAAAAATAATCGCACGAATATGTTCACGATTTAATTCCATGTTTGGGCCGAAATGAATTTTTTAAGTTACTGTAAACAACACAAATAGCGCTCGTATGTCAAAACGTTCTGAGTACGTATAACCTCAAAAATGTCCAACTTTACGATACAGCTGTCAGTTGCCAAGTCCCGAAATGTAAAAGGCAACCCTCGTACCTGCTGCCTAGTGCTTTACTTATTGTCATAACATAGCCGATGTATGCCAACTTTTAAGGTTAGTTGATCTGGAGACATTCCAGGTGGATTTAATGAACTCACAAATTGAATAACCAACAGCTTTATTCTTGCCATGAAATCAAATCTTAAATTTTCGAATTTAAATCACTGAAAATCAATTCCAATAATTGTTTTTAAAAAATGGTTATGATCGATCCAGAAGTATATATTTAGCAACCTATT
Organism: Thelaira solivaga; assembly: GCA_947397855.1. Lineage (NCBI taxonomy): Eukaryota > Metazoa > Arthropoda > Insecta > Diptera > Tachinidae > Thelaira > Thelaira solivaga. The sequence goes on along the minus strand of OX377610.1, from coordinate 46,088,170 downwards.
GCGAAGCATATATACCGCATGTACCAAATTTTAGAAAAATACGTTCTAAATTAGATTTAAGTCAATAAAAAACTGATTTAAATTATTTTGTTAAAAAATCGCAAAAGTGGGCATGGTTGGTCCAAAAGTATATGGCAACCCTCCCTGAAATACAGAAAGCGTTGGTGCCACCTTTCAGGAGAAGTCCGTTGAAACACAAAATTTTAATTATTAAAATACTCTTGTAAATTGTTTTATTAAAATGTAGGCGTAAAAAAGCCATGGCATCCTTCCTTGGAGTATAATAATCATTGGTACCCCGGTCTGGAACAATCCGTTTTAAAACAAAAATTTGTATAGCGAACACAAACAGAAAATTAATTTTATTTATATAGTTTAAAGTTCAAATAAATTAATTTGAATTTTATTTTAAATCCAGCAATATATTTAGCAGCAATGGGCTTAAGTTTGCTGTGTGATTTTTTTTTTATGCAAAATATATTTCGACATTTGAGGCAAAATATTTAACTTCTGTTATCGATGTGATGAGTTCGCCACATTTTCCCAAAGTTTGTTTGTATTCTCGTATAAACACTCCCATCTGAAATCGTTACATCAATGTCAATGATATGGATTGAAGTTGCTTGATAACGAATGTAACGATGCACAATGTCAGCTTGTCCATTAAATTCTTCTATGAAATACATGTAAGATACGAGGGCGGATTGATATTGAAGCTACCTAAGTAGGAAAAAAACATTTTTTGTTTTTCAAAAACCATTTATTTCTCAACATAGTCTCCTTTTAGCTCAATACACTTAGTAAGACGATATTCAAACTTTTTTATACCATCTGAATAATACAATTTTGGGAACCTCTCAAAATACGCATTAGTTTCGGTAATCACTTCTTCGTTTGAGATGAATCTTTTTCCTGCGAGCCATTTTTCCAAGTTTGGAAACAGGAAAAAGTCACTAAGAGCTAAATCTGGACTATAAGGTGGATGATCAACCAATTCGAAGTGTATTTCACGTAATTTTAGTATCGTATCTAATGCTGTGTGAACGGGTGCGTTGTCTTGAAGAAAGAGCAAACGCGGCACCCATCTTGCCGATAGCTTTTTCATATGCAAATTTTAATGCAAAATGTTGAACACACGTTCATATGATATATTTACCATTTCAACAATCTCACGTAACTTGGCTCGGCGATCATTCATAACGACATCGAGGATTTTGGTCTTCCTGTTGATGGTATTGTTGCAGTGCTTTTTCGGCCGCGTTTAAATTCAGCAATGCAATATTTTACCATGTAATCTGACGGATTCTGCTTTCAAATAATAGTGTCAATCACTGCACGAAACGCACTTTTTTTTTATTTTTCAAGAAACACAAAAGTTGCTTACTTGAAACGACTACAACAAATAAACTAATGGATGAATTTGGGTGGAATTTTAACAGCTGACGTTTGACAGATCGCAATTTCTAAAAAAAAGGGTTATGCGTTTGTGCTGCCATCTAGCGCTAGATAGCTTCAATATCAATCCGCCCTCGTATTATGCAAAAATATTAAGTATTATAGTAAATCAAGGTTAAGGTTTCTGTGCACCAAAGAAGTTTAGTAGAAAAATTAAAAATTTTACTTATGTTTGTTATAGTTGAAATGCAAATAATTTTTAGAAACGGCTGATATATTAGAAGAATTGTAAAGCCCTTATGACACTTCATTTTTTTGCGCATTTTATTGATATAGAATTGAAAGAAAGAAACAACAAATGATAGAAAGAAAAAAATATAACAAATTAAATTTGGCAGTGCCGGGTTTTATATACCCTTCACTGTGTTAGCCAAATATGAAATATTCTTCTTAAATATCAAAAAAAATTTAATTGCAACAGCTAGTTTATGAAGCTTGAGGTCATATTATAAAAATTTATTTATTTATTATTGGAGCGAAATATTGATATAAAAATAAATTTTGATAATACGACCACAAGCTTAATAAACTAGCCGTTTCAATGAAAAAAGTTCAAATAAAAAATTATAAATATAATAATAAAAATGACAAAAATTTTCTTAGAATACCTATTTCTCATAATCCTAAATAAATAATTAATTTTAATTCAAGAAACTAAAATTAATGAGTTCTAAGAAAAAATACTTTCTGAGAACCAGCAATGAAATGTCTTGGGTAGTACACGAACGAACTATTCCCATTGTACTATTCACTTATTTGAACTGAACGAACTAGTCCGTGTTTTGAATTCATTTACTTGCTGATCATTGTAAATGAACGACCTATAAATGAACGAACGAACTAAACTTAAACGAAAATAATGACTAAGGAAGGAAAGTTGCCAATTATTTTCTTTTACAAAAATGGTATTTATAACAATAATAAACTGAAAAATTTTAAGCTATTTTACAATCAAAAAGTTTTTTTAGCCAGTACTTTTTGAATTAAATTATTAAAACTAAATGTAAAAACTTTTTCGAATGTTATTTTGTTGTTTTGCTTTTTATTTTCCTAAAAAAATTCTTTCAACCCCTATTCGATATCATTTAACATAATAAAGAACGTTCAATGACAATTAAATGAACTAATTGAACGAACTATTCCTTTTTAATTTTTGGACTAAAAACATCGCTCACTAAAATGAACTACGAAGCACAAGTCTAAAATGAATAAATAATAAATAATAAGCATACGAGTATGTATCAATTTGTTGTTTTCAATTGAGTGTATGAAGATTTGAATTTTGCTCATATTTTGTTGTTATTAAATTTAGCTTTTTGCTGTAGTTTGATTAGATGTAGCTTTTGGAATATGTATAAATTTAAAAGTGCAGGGGCTACTCTGTGCTGCGATGCGAAATCTAAATGTTTTGCGTTTGCTCTTTAGTTATAAAATGTGTTTTTTATAGACGTATAGAACTTTAAATTGCAATAAAACAACGACGGATTATTCGATTGACATGCATTTTATTTATCCGAAAAATAATCTTGTGGCATTATATTTTAAATATGATTTCTGGCATATGACCGCCAAGGATGGCTTGGATGTAGTCCAATCTGGACGTTTAATTTTCGATGACTTTTTTCCAACATTTGTGGCCGTATATTGGTAATAACACGGCGAATGTTGTCTTCCAAATGGTCACGAGTTTGTGGCTTATCCGCATAGCCCCACAGAAAGTAGTCTAGCGGTGTTAAATCACAAGACCTTGGAGGCCAATTCACAGGTCCAAAACGTGAAGTTATGCGGTCACCAAACGTGTCTTTCAATAAATCGATTGTGGCACGAGCTGTGTGACATGTTGCACCGTCTTGTTGGAGCCACAGCTCCTGGACATCATGGTTGTTCAATTCAGGAATGAAAAAGTTAGTAATCATGGCTCTATACCGATCACCATTGACTGTAACGTTCTGGCCATCATCGTTTTTGAAGAAGTACGGACCAATGATTCCACCAGCCCATAAAGCGCACTAAACAGTCAGTTTTTTTTTGGATGTAACGGTGTTTCGACATACACTTGAGGATTAGCTTCGCTCCAAAAGCGGCAGTTTTGTTTGTTGACGTAGCCATTCAACCAGAAGTCCGCTTCATCACTAAACAAAATTCGCTTATGAAAATCGAAATTATGAACCATTATTTTCGAAATATTCATGATGAATTGCCAAACCAAACTGAGAATAAATCACTTGACAGCTGTTGAATCGGTCACCATTTTGAACAGTAATGCCAACTTAAAGTTATATACGTCTATAAAAAACACCCTTTAGTAAGATACTTGGCGTTGACATGCTTTAACGCATTACAGAGCGGGGTACTACCAGCCAAACTCAAAAATTAAACGATCAAACGCATTGAAGATTCGATTTCGTACCATTTTTTTCGCATCGCAATATAGAGTAACGCCGCAAAAATCATATTTCTACTACTTTTGCTTAAGACAAAAATTATACACAGAGCTTGTGAATTTATCTGTATTAAAATAGTATTTTATTTTGTAGATGAATAATAAATTTGGAATCTAATTATTCACCCCTATTATGTAAGTCGCCGGCGAGTAGAAACTTCAGTGACGCCATACAAATGGTATTGACGAAGTAATCGATTACTGTTAATGGCTATTTAATATTATGTAAGACGCTTTAAAGTCGCCGTTAAGTTGAAATAGTGCTATTTGCCGCCATATATTTTTAAAGCGACTCAAAAGCTAGAAAATGTTTTAAGCCTTGCAATAAGAAAATTTTTGGAAATTAAAAGTAGAAAGTTCTAAATGTTAAAAGTGAATTTAAAATTGAGAAAAAATTAAAATAACAGACTTAAAACAATTTGAAAAAGTAATTGCTGAACAATAAACTGATATTAATGGCTTGCTAAAAGTAAATTTCAAAAATTTATATGATAAAATACTGGAATTCTTCAAGTATTTGCTATCCTGCAAATGAAAAATGTCCAACCCTTCCCTTAATAGTTTCCTTTGCAGCCTAACATTTGCTGATGTTCTGCATCATCAGAATTTTCACTTTCCCGCATAAAAACATTTTTAATTTTATATTTCATACAAAACGAGAACACTTTCCCAATATATATAGGGATGGTATATAGAAATGGTACTTTTTTTTTTAATTTTCGATAATGTGTCGCCGGCAACAACAATTTTAGCGTCGAGACGACAGTATTGTCGACAGTGATAATAAACAAGTATGTTTTGAAAATCACGTGATTTCAAATCACACAAGTGATTTTGTGCTCTTCTGTAAACTGCACCGCTTTTGTGTTTTTTTGGTGTGATTTAATTTTTTCAAAAGCAGAAGAAAACAGATGATATTTTTGTTTTCATCACACATCGCTTTACAAAGAGGGGTGATTATATTAAACGCACATACTTGCCAAGCAAACACTAAACAAATGATTTTTGGATCTAGATGTATTCTGCTACTCTGAGATAGCTAGTCCTCATATAGGTCATCCACAAAACATGTATCGCAAAACAAGACCTATCAGATGCCGGAAAACTGTGCTTGGATGTCTTGAAGTCCAAATTTTCTCATATGTATGCTTATCATCCAATGACCCATAACCATAGGCCTGTTGGTCAACTGAACGGAGCACCTGAAATATTTATTTTTTCTGTATAATCATTCAGTCTGTTAAACGATTACGAACGTAATTTTTGCAAACATTTATTCCGCTTGTGGTCTTATTTCGCAATTGCGGTATCAACTGTACAATATCATTCGTCTCGCAAATAGAATAATTTCTAAATTTATTTTTTGTCTTAATTTTGTTTTGTTTAAATTTGTTTTATTTTTCAAAAATGTTCTGACTTTATGCATCTAAATTGTGTTTTAATTTTTTTTATTTAAAATTTATTTTAGTATTAAAATATTCCAAATTTTTTCTAATCACGAACAGCTAACACAATTAGGGCTGTCATAGAATCCAAGACAAAAAAATTACTTTGGTGTCATGAAATCCAATGTTTGTCGGTTTCATTTTCGAACTAGAATTAATGTCGGTTTTAGGTGTTACAGAAACCCATGTTTTCGGTTTTGCTATTGGATTGAAACCAATCAGTTGACAGTTGTTGGTTAGTTCAATTTCAAATAAAACAAGTGACTAAAACGGACTTTTGTCATTAAAATTTCACCTGCAGTTAGATATTTAGTAAAAATTTATGTTAAATAATATTAATTCTACAAAAATAAATTTTTACTCATACTTTTTTTTTCTAACAAGAAAAAATAGCATTTAAAACTCTATAGAAAAAATCCTGACATTCCGAAATGATTTACAGTGATAAGCCAACTGTATGATCTCTTAGACAACAGTTGGCTGAATCAATATTCTTTTTACTTTCTGCGAGCGTTCTTCTTCTAATAAAAAACGGCAAATAAACTAGTGTATAGAACAACTGATTCGAACATCGGTTTTATTTGTCTGCGAAAATAACAAAAACGACTGGGTTTCATGACACCAAATGAAACCAATATTGGTTTTCAAAATCGACTTGGATTCTATGACAGCCCTAAATAACTCAACTCATTCTTTAAATGATATAGTTTAAAATAATAAGGTATTCCGCATGAATGAATAATTAATATTTGGGTAGTAAACATTAAAAAATAAGTGCTTACTTCATTTTTTTAATTGACTTATACCACTTTCAAAAAATAACAGTTCATATCTTTCTGCTCAGTTTTCCTTTCCGCTATTCTTTGGGTAAAAAATATATCACGCCCACAGTTCTTATCTTGTTAGTTTAGAATGGCTACTAGATTTTCTTGTTTAAATCGCGAATTTACCGGATGTAAAGCCTTTTTTAAATGAACTGTTTTGCCACTCATTTGTATTTGCGTGTGTCAAGTTTTAAAATATGTTGCAACGTCAACAAAGTAATCTCTTTTTTTTTTTTTTGGAATAATTCTTAAAGAAATTAATTAATTTTCGGGAAAAAATTCACTTCAAAAGAAACTAAAAACCAAAATTTAAAAAAAAGAAAATAATATAATTGACACTTTCCTAATCTGATAAAAAGCATTTAGCATATTGCTTTGCATTTTGTGTCACTAGATTAAAAGTTAAAATTAAAGATAATTTTGTGATTTGTAATATCTTTTTCTCTATGTAATTTTACCTTTCTTTACTCTATCAAAATACCTGCTTTACATGTTCGATTATGGAGATACAAAAGAGAAAAAATATCTATTAACGAAAAGACTTCAATAGAAAATTCATCCTTTATGAGTTACATACTCGCACAAACTTGTATAACATCATTGGATTTATCACCGTTTGAAGTAAAATATTGAATTTCTTTTCAAATTATATTTCTCTTTTCCTTGCATTCCACATTTTGCACACTTCGCAAATTTTTTTCTTTTTAACTTTCAAGAAATTTTTTTTCTTTCTTTCTCATGTTTTATAACATTTTTATTTCCAGGGAAGACTGTATGATAAGGATTCATAAGATGTTGCGCACTGGTAAAGTGGAACATGCCATTGCATTAATGCGTGCTGGCAGGTAAGTGTTAATAAGCCAACCCTTTAGCTTTCAAAGAAAAAAAAAAATCAATGATTTTTTTTTGTGATCAAGTGATAAAAAAAACTGTAAGAAAAAAGAAAGGTTTTCAATTTCCTTTAACAAATGTGCACTAATGCTTATCTTGTTTCAAGGACTTTTTAAAATGTATTTTTGATTACTCTTTAATAACGAAAATGTTTATACGCTGATTTGTATATAAAGAAAAGAAGGAAAATGAACACGAAACTGTGTTAGCATGAAATAGGTTTGCTAATGGAGGCAAACACCCACTCGCACATGACGGTCTTTTAAAGAAAACTTAAATATTATATAAGTGTTTTGCAATAGAAAATTGTACATGCATTTGAATATGAATTATAATTTACTTAATGAAGACACACGCATGAATATATGTAGGTTGCATTGTCGCAGAAATTCATAAAAGCTTTATGTTACATTTAAAAAAGTTTACAGAAAAAACTAAAATCTCTCCAATCTTACATTAAAAACAATATTTTTCAAAACTGTTTTTCCGTTTACGCTTCATTTTAGCAGCGTTATTTAAATTGTAAAAGTGAAGAATTTTAGAAGAGCATGATATTTAATTAAAAACTCAAATTTAGGAATTTTTTGTGATTATGTAACGATATGTATGTATGTATTTCCATCAATAAAACAGTTCAATGTAAATGAATTTTAATTTAAAGAATGCAAATGCTTAAACTTGTTTTTTGCTTATGAGAGAGAGAAGGTTTTATTGCTTCTTTACGTTTGAAAACAACGTGTAGGACAGTTGAAATATTTAAAAAATGACAATAAAAATAAAAAATTTTAAATTATAATGAACATATTTATTATATGTATGTATTTATAAGAACTATCGGAAATTAAAAAAAAAAAAACACATAAAATTCAGAAAAATGCATGAAATATTTATTTGGATCGATAGTTGGGTCGATATAATTTAATGTTTGAAGATTATTTCATGCAAATGTTGGCCGCGGCTGCGCCTCAAATGGTCCATCCGCTTAGTCCAATTTTGGCATACTCTTTCCAACATTTCGGCCGGTATCTCACGAATAATGTTGGCAATGTTGGCTTCCAGTGCGTCAATCGAAGCGGGCTTGTCCCTATAGACATTAGCCTTAACATAGCCCCACAAAAAATAGTCTAGAGGCGTTAAATCGCACGATCTGGGCGGCCAATTGACTGGTCCCAAGCGTGAAATAAACTGTTCACCGAACTCGCCTCTCAATTGGTCCATTGTTTCGCGTGCTGTGTGGCATGTGGCACCGTCTTGTTGAAACCACATGTCATGCAAGTCAAGCTCTTCCATTTTGGGCAAAAAAAAGTTTGTTATCATCGCACGGTAGCGCTCACCATTCACAGTAACGTTGTGATTCGCATCATCTTTGAAGCAATACGGCCCAATGATGCCGCCAGCCCATAATCCGCACCAAACGGTTGTTTTTTGTGGATGCATTGGTAGCTCTTGCAATGCTTCTGGCTGCTCTTCACTCCAAATACGGCAGTTTTGCTTGTTCACGTATCCATTCAACCAGAAATGAGCCTCGTCGCTGAACACAATTCTTCGATAAAAAAGTGGATCTTCATCTAACTTTTCAAGAGCCCATTCACCAAAAATTTGGCGTTGTGGTAGGTCGTTTGGCTTCAATTCTTGCACCAGTTGTATCTTATAAGGCTTCACACCCAAATCTTTCCGCAAAATTTTCCACGTAGTGGAGTAACAGAGGCCCAATTGCTGCGAACGGCGCCGAATCGATAATTCACGGTCATCACCAACACTGGCCGATACGGCTGCGATATTTTCTTCAGTTCGCACTCTACGTAAGCGTGTTGGTGGTTTAATGTCCAACAATGTAAATTTTGTCCGAAATTTTGTTACAATAGCCCGAATAGAAGCCTCAGTAGGTCGATTAAACTGACCATAAAATGGAAGAAGCGCGCGATGAACTTTCTTAACAGAGCAGGCATTTTGGTAATAAAATTCAATAATTTGCAAGCGTTGTTCGTTTGTAAGACGATTCATGATTAAATTATAGACCAAACTGAAGATGTTTGACAGTGACACAAGATACAAAACGTGCGTGAGCTGTCAAAACTAGTGTTGCCAAAAAGATAATAGCAAAAAAATCACTCTTTACATATATAAATACATATTCACATTACCACCACAAACATTATAATAAAAATAACTCATTAACTTTGACACACATTTGAGTGTGAAGTTATTATTGAGTATCAAATTATTTGTGCCACGTAAGTGCAATAAATAACCCAATTCGCAGTAATGAGAATGTAATCAATAAACAAAATGTATGTCAAAAAACAAAGAACAACAAAGGTTCGATCAACGTCTTGTCTTTTATTAACTCGAATCTTTATACTGGGCAGTTACTTTGAACGAATAATTTTGAGCTGGTAAACGTGCAGCTTTATAAGTACAGGGTGGGCAAAAAGAAACCAAGGGGTGTAAAAGTTTAATAACTTTTTTGTTTATTAACTTTTTTTTATTTTTTCTTTCAGATTATATAATATACAAAATGGAAATTTTTTTACACTAAGTATGAAAAATGATGTCTCTTAAATGACCACCGTTTTCAGCTTCGCACTGATGGGCTCTTTTTAAAGCATTTTCCATAACATCGTTCGAATTTCTGCAACAATGTTTGCCTTGAGTTCAAGGATTGTCTCTGGCTTGTTCACATACACTCGCTCCTTCAAAAAACCCCAAAGAAAATAGTCGGGTGCTGTCAAATCTGGCGATCGCGCTGGCCAAATAATTTCCGAATTTCGAGAAATTATTCGCTCTCAACAAAATTTGACTTAGAAGTGCCATTGCGTCTCGGGCAGTATGGGCAGTGGCTCCGTCCTGCTGAAACCACATACCAGGTCTGTTTTCAAGAGCAGGACGTAAAAAATTTTCTATCATAAAACGATACCGCTCTCCATTTACGGTTACAGCACTTCCATCTTCATTCTCGAAGAAGTAGGGCCCAATGACATTTTCAGATGTGATCCCACACCATACTGTACACCTGATGGGGTGCAATTGGCGTTGATGAATGGCTCTTGGATTTTGAGAACGTTAAAATAATTGATCTCTGGTTTAAATAATAAAATTCTATTGTTCTGGTTCTCTGTTCAGTTGTGAACCTCTCCATTATAAATTCTCCAAGTGTTGTCTATATAATCTGAAAGAAAAAATAAAAAAAAATTAATAAACAAAAAAGTTATTAAACTTTTACAGCCCTTGGTTTCTTTTGGCCCACCCTGTATAACAAAGTCTATAGGAAACAAATCTTACAAACTAAGAAATTAAAATACAGTAGTGAATAAAATTTTGCTAAACAGGCTCGGATTCAGGTAGTAGAAAAAGAGATAACTTTCGCTTCCACACACTACAAAACATTTTTACTTTGAAACAGTTAGTTAACCCCTTTTTCGCTTAAAATTTCTTCACTGAAATCCTGAACTTAAGAAGGCAATGTGTTCTGATCTGCAGAAAGATATAGATCGAGATAGAAAGACGTCCGAGAGCACGAACGGAAAGTAAAAAGAAGAAAATGAGAACAAAATAAAATCTGTCCATATTATGGTTCACAATTTTATAAAAGTTTAGTACGTGTTTAAAAAAATTTCGATTGCCGCTCTCAGCTAAAATAATTTTTTTTGTTTTGTTTATATGCAAAAAAAAAACAGCTAAAAAATTTATTAATTTTGCGAAGACAGCTAAACTCTTATAAAAGTATGAACCATAAAAGCGGCATTAGAAAAGAGGACGCAGATAAAAAAAAGAAAATAGGGACGACTAGTAACCAAAAAAAAAAAAAACAATATAAAAGAGGAATATGCAGAAAAGAACAAGAAGAATAAACAAAACAGAGAACAGAATAGTAAACGGAAAAAAGAAAAGAACAAAAAAAGAGAAGGAAAAGAAAACTAAAAGTGAAGAGAAAAGAAAACAGGAAAGAAGACGGCAGACAGAAGATGAAAAATGAAGAAAAAGAAGAATAAAAATAAAAAAGATATAAGATAGAAAAAAGAAAATTAAAACAAGAGAGAAAAAGAGTAGAGCGGATAAGAGGGAAGAAGTAGAGCTGAGAAAAGAAAGATCTTTCAGAAGAAAAAGAGAAAAATTAAGAAAATGTCGACTTCTATAATTAACAACGAAACGGCGTGACAGGTTGGGCTCCCTAAAATAGAGTTTACGATGATCTTCCACTGTTTTGGTATCCAACTTGAAATCGCTATATCAAAAATGTATTCATTCTTTGACCTGGACTGCGCCCTATGTAGAAAGATGTTCTCAATCTGCTGCTTATAGGCAGAGAAAGATGTACCACAAGATGGTGAATAGTTTATGACTTTTGGTCTTGCAAACTACATTTATATTAAGCCGTTTTACTTAGTTAACATATTATGGCCGGTGTAGCAGCTTTCGGCACGACAACGGCACTTTTATTTCTTCTTAAGAATTGAAATTTCATTCCTTAAGCTTCTAATAATTTATATTTTCTAGAGTTACTTCCCAAATACTTTACGAGGGTTGCCTTTTATATTTCGGGACTTAGCAACCCTGGTGTTGTAACCTGGCAACTGACAGCTGTATCGTAAAGTTGGACATTTTTGAGGTTATACGTACTCAGAACGTTTTGACATACGAGCGCTATTTGTGTTGTTTACAGTAACTTAAAAAATTCATTTCGGCCCAAACATGGAATTAAATCTTGAACATATTCGTGCGATTATTTTTTGCAACTTTCGACGTGGATTAACTCAGCAAAAGTGCATGCATAAACTTAATTCAATTTTTGGCGATGAAGCTCCATCAAGGACCAGTGTTTGTCGATGGTATGGTGAATTCAATCGTGGTCGTAGTTCACACCACGACGAATTTCGTGAAGGTCGCTCAAAATCAGTTGTTTGTGTGAAAACCATTGATGCTGTGGCCGAACTGATATTGCAAGATCGTCATGGGACCTATTGTGAGATTGAGACAACCTTAGGCATTAGTGGGACCAGCGTACATTCAATATTGCATAAACATTTGACTGTCAAAAAAAATTTGTTCGCGTTGGATCCCACACAATTTGTCAATCGCTCAAAAAAAGGCTCATGTCAGAGTGGCAAAAGTGCTTCGACAATTGGTTCAAACGCATGCAAAAGCGTATAGATCTTCATATGGAATATTTTGAAAAACAATAAAGTGATTTTCGATGATTAATAATTGTTTTTGTTCTCTAATCCCGAAATATAAATTTTTTAAATTTTTCTTTTCACTCCTGAGTAAAAAAATAAAAACAAATAATCTTTTTCCTTTCTTTATCATATTTGGACTTTCCAAATTAAAACTGTATGCAAGTTGCTAATTATGTGGGATTTACATTTAGAAAAATATGTCTGCTTTAAATTACGAGTAACTATCTGTTTTATCATAAAATCTAAATCAAGTTTAAAATTTAATGCCACATAAAGAGCTTTAGATGCTTTTTTCACTTGTAAAAAGAAAAAATTACCCACTAAAACGTAGTAAAAACGAATGTGGTGGTAAGTCCTAGACAAAATGAAAGAAAAGAAAAACTTTAAACATAATTAACTCTAGCTGGCGTATTAAAAAGTAAATTTAGTGATAAAAGTAGAAGGTGTAACAAAAACTAAAAACTGTAAGTACTGAAATTACTAAAACAATAACGTGTTTTTTTTTAAATTTAAAGAGCTGAAGTTAAAATATTTGTTAGCATTTTTCAGTCTATAAAATATTTGTTAGTGAAGAAGCGACATGGAGTTAACAACACAAATTCATGAACCTTTTTGGCTCGTCTGCACAAAAGACACAGGGTCCAGGCAGGAATTAAACCTGTTTATTATTTTATGGATCAGTATTTGTTTCTGCAGTGGGGCTCATACACACTCCAGTCCCAATCAATTTTGGTGGAAAATTACGGTCATTCTTCATTCAATGAAAGAAATCGTTTCTTTATATGTTTGAAACAAATTTTATATTTACAATCGAAATTATTTTCTCTCTGTTTCCATGAAGAAACTTTCCTTAAATTGGTATGCAAATCTAAAAAAAAAATATAATGTATTCGCTTCTGGTTCAGAGTTAATTGTAACAAAAGTTAAAAGAGCCAAAAAAGCATTTCACTTTAATGTTAAAGGCATGTCAGTATTCTCTTCTTTACATCACCTTTTGAAGGCTGCTAAGTAATATAAATACTCTAATATTTATTTGGAGCACTGAAATGAACACTTTTTTACGTCAAATAGTTTTTAAAAAGTAAGCAAAAAGAAAAAAGGCCTGCCTGAATAGTAGCGGGAGAAGTAAAAAAAAATATGTATAGAGAAAAAAAATATTAAAAGTAAAACAAAATGTGAAGTATTTGCGCCTGTTCTGTAAATTGAATTGAAAAAAAAATTTCGTTTTAAAGCGGATTCACATTTTTTTAAACCGAATTTACATAAGTTTATTCGTTTTAAAACTCAGACGAACGACGAACTTCGCATAGAACGAGGAATTCGTAGAAAAAATTCGTTGTGTATATTCGTCGTATGAAATTCAATCAACACGAACAAGTAGTTGCGAACTTCAATTTAAATTATTTATTTGTAAATATAATAACACATAAAAATATGAATCGAAGAATTTTGCGTTTTTTTTTTAAATGTAAAAAACGTATCTTTTTATATGGCAGCGGCTAAGAAGATGGTGCCTACGGCCTGTAAATATTTATAGAAAAAACCTAGGCTTTCATAAAATAGGTCTAGCACAGCTTAAGTTAAAAGATGAATAGCACTTTTTTATTGCAACGAGAACGATTGTTTAAAGGTCTTTTAACCTTGCTTAAGGAAAGACTTCAAAGGTTCTCCAGAAGGAAACCTATTAACGAAGAGACACGTTTAGTCAAAACTCTAATGTAAGTTATTGTATAAAAATCGATTTTAATAATTGCATCAAGTGACTGTCTCAAGGCTGCAACCCAGAATTTTTAGCATGAACTTAACTGTAAGAAATATTATTTAAGAAACCTGCGATGCAATCTGGAACGACCTTTATCTAGCATATATTTCAATATATAACAACCACAACTATTCGAAATAATAAATTAATTTTTTATTACATCTTTGTTTACATATTACAGGTGATAGTGTAACCAAAATAAATAGTATGAGCAAAATTATATAATTGAAATGTGTGTTGTCAAATTGATTTATTTATTTTCGTTTATGAATTTAGAATTCTTACAGACTATTTAATTATATGCACATATAATACCTTGATATGTTAGAAAAGATGGTACTAACAACAATGTTTATTAAATTAATCAGAGACAATATAATTTTATGCTTTATTACAGAGGTATTTAAAGAAAAATCAATATAGCCATACATTTTACCGAAGTGTGCATAATCTGATAAAAAAAATCATTATTCGAATAATTTGTTCTAAGATTTAATTGCTATTGGATAGTAATTACGTGTCGCACACTGTGTTACATAAGTGGAGATATTGCCACTTAAAAAATTGTAGTAAATATTTCCATTGATTATGTGTAACATAAACATAATCACCCTTATCGCGAATCTCAAGGGAATAATTTGTTTATTCCCATGAACAATAATTTGGTATCGTCAATTGTTAGGGAATAAAATATATTTTCGGAACACATGTGGCAAGTCGAACGTACTATTGTGAATTGATGTAGTTTAATTGTTTGTGTTTTTTTTTTTTTTTTTGTAATTTCCTTAATATATTGTTATTATTCAATAAAATGCATAGTATTTCGCTCCGATTTATGTTATTAGCAGAAGTGAAGAAATTATTGGAGAAAATAAAAAGACGGGACTTAAGAAATGCATCAAATGCAATGTAAGTGAAATCATGAAGAATTGTTGGCATTATGTAATTATATGTATTTACACATAAATAAATTCTTTGCAGGTTCTAACAACATTTTCTAGCTAACAAAGCAGCTTTTAAATACCTTTTAGATATATTGAACCAGAACTGCCTACCAGAACGTCGTCGTGTTGGGTAGCTTACAACATGTCTACGGTTTTTATAGGATACAAAAAATTAAAAAAAAAATATTCTTTAGAAAGATACGAAATCTTAAATGTTATTTCTGGTTGTACTTCATGTATCACATAAAAAAATTTTAATAAAAAGGCAACAAAAATTCTAATTCATACGTTTTTAAAACTAAAAAATCATCGCATTCTTACATGTTTACAGTCCATCATTGCCATTACATTGCATGATTTTTAGTTCCTCTAATTGCATTTGCCGCTGCAACAATTCTAAATTTTATTCAAAAAACAAAATGTTTGTGAAAAATGTCACAATACTTTTGGGAAGAAACCCACGGGAATAAAAATCGGCGATGCCATAATTTTTTCGAACATGCGAGTTTTTTCACTTACAATTAATTCACGATTGCAACTTCAAGTTAGTGAAGTTAGCTACGAAAAGTTAGCTCTGTTAAGCTAACATAATAAAAGCATTTTCAAGAATTTCGTAAAAAACAATGAAAAAAACCAAATAATTTAATAAAAAAATATGAAATCGAAAGATACGCGAATATAGATTTCAGAACTGTTACGCTTATGTTCAGAAAGTGTGTAGATTTTGAGAAATCTCACTTAAAATATGTTACAATATGAAGTTAATTGGTTTAAAAAAATGGGTCAAAATCGAGATGGTGCGGTTTCATAGACTAGTGGGTTCGAAAGCTACTGCAATGCAGATTTCAGAACTATATAGTTTATATTCAGAATCCGTATAGGTTTTGAGTAATTTCACTCAGAATATTTTACAGTGAAAATCAATGGGTTCAAAAAATGGGTCTGTAGGTACTACTTTGCTAAAAATTAATGAATTAATGTTGTAAATTGTAGAACATTAGCTATATTTAGTGCAGCAGCCTCTACCAAATTCATGCCGATTGGGCGATGGAAACAGATGATGGATTTAGTCAGTTAAAAGTAATTCAAAAAATTTTGGTATAGTGCAATTCGTCTATATATAATTAGAGATGACAGATTTATTTCCAGATTTATGCAATGAGATAATGTATGAATCCTTCCACATTTTCGGGAAGTATCCAAACTGAAAAGTTAAACAAATATGTTAATGGAAAACTACTGCATTTGCACAATTGAAAAGAAATTTTAGCTTATTTAAGCATTTATAATCTGAAGATTCATCCAGTAATGGAAGTGGAATTGAGTGATTTGTTAAATTGAAGATAAAAGCTATAGCTTTTTTGATTAACTTTGTCATATTTAGCTCGAAAAGCTGAGTATTTTGTATAGTCTGTAAGCAATCTAGATTTTTAGTAGATTTTGTAAAATTTATTATTTTTAATTTTAGCAAGTAGTTTTGTATTTTCAGCGGAATACATTGATTCATGATTGAGTATAAACATTTGTAAAACTTCTCCAACAGTTAATCCATGACGGCAAGTTTATCATGTGTATTAATTCGCTCATCAACTGATAATTTGCATTTCTATAACGAAAACTCCTGAATGTTCCATTATTATCAAATGCAGTTATTGTGCATTTGACATATTTACTTCAAATCCAGTAATTGGATGATTTCGGTGAATAGCGATGTCAATATAGTCTTTTATGAAAACTAAATCCAACAATTCACGATCCTCATTATATGCACCATTTATCTGATAAAAAATTATTTAATTTTTTTCTTTGGTTTTGTAATTTAAAAGACAATTTTAAAGATATGTCACTTTACGACAGCTTAGTCGTCGTTCTTCGATGTTTGGAATATAAGTAAATCTATCGCAGAGTTCGTTACGCACGACGTATGTGCGTATGTTTGCAGCATAAAAAACATGAAAAAAGCAATTAACATATAATATGAAATTTAAAAACTTTTTATAGATTTTGTTTAAAATCGTTGCACTTTAACACATTCAAGCTAAAAGCAAAATATAATTTACAATCTGAAATTTTTGTTCCATGTATGAAAAAGATTAGTGCGATGACCAAAATAAACTTTTGGGCTCCTAACTTTCATAGGCATCACTACACAAACCGCTTTCAGACGATAGCAAACAATATCTGTAAAATTTATTACACAAAAACTTAAATTTGAAGTTTAAGTAAAAGTTAAGTTCGAATGCTAAGTATAAAAACAAATTTTTTTTGCAGAACACCAAATAGTCATTTTTTCGGTTTAAGATATTTCGATTCGACTTACAGAACAGGGCTGATTGCAATGAAAATAAACAATGGTAAATAACAAAATAGGTGCTAGTTTTTAATTTTTTTTTTGCTCCCGAGATGAACAAAGTGGGTGCTAGTTTGAAGAAGAAGTACAAATATTTAGGTTGTGTCCTGAAAAACTAATTTTTTGTTGAACAAGCAGCAACTGTGTAAAAGCAACTTGCAATGTTAGTTTTAAGTAATTTTTAGATGGTGGAGTATATTTATTATGTTGGCTTTTATATTAAGTGCTTTTTTTAAAGGGTTTTCATTTGCCAGAAATATTTAAGATTGTATTAGCTATTTTACATATACGCCAGTCCCACACTTTCAATTTGAAAAACTTTATTTCTTTATACTCTTGTTTCGGTACAAACCAGTTAAACATATTAATAAAAAAAAATTTCAATTACGAGTATGAATAATTTACAAATTAAATCAACTAAATATTTCATTTAATCAATGTTATAATTCTTTAAAAATTTTTATAAAAACTTGTTAAGGAATTATATGGCACAGGGTTGTGGGTGCTACCACTAAATTCTGAATAAATTCAGAACTTGTTACTGCATTTGCCTTATTTTATTTACATCATATTCAGGTATCAAAATAAAGAATAAAATTTAAGATTTTGTTTTAATAAAATTTTTAATAATTCTTTTAAAAAGAATTTGTTTTATTTTTTTAATTTTCTAGCATAGATATACTTTTTCATAAAACTTAGTGAATATCTTCTAAACTACAATACTGGTAGAAATTAATAATAATATATGTGATTTAAAGATTATTTTATTCACTATTATTTGCCTCTTTTGTAGTTTTAATCGGAAATTGTATGGCCTAACCTCCTATATTTTCTATAAAGGTATATCTCTAAAACTACATATAGTAATTTAAAGCCGAGTTCGCAAACAAAGAGAACAAAACATTTGCATTCGTTTCGCTTGTAGTTTTCCATTATAAAAAACAATACAAATAAAAGTACTGCAAACATATACCCTGTTTTATATTGTATTTGTAGTGGTACGTAGTAAAAAAACAGAATCATTACTGAAACGTAGGCAGGCAGAAAATAAATGAATGAAAATAAAAACAACTAAATTCAACAGTGCTGAAACACACATGCATTAGTACGTCTGTCTGGTGTGTTATTATGTATTTCGATTCGAATCGAAAAGGCTTTTGAAAAGAATCTTTGATTAGAAAGAAAAATCTAATTATGTAGTCGTTCGAAAATCCAGCAGAGTTGTATTTACAATTTCTGAAGATTCAGAGTAGCGTCTGATGAAACAGCTGTATAGATAATATTTTCCTCTTAGTACTTATTGTACTAATTTTGAAATTTTCCGTGAGAATATCATAGAAAATAATGCATTTTGCATACCAACATAATTTGGAATTAAGCACGAATAAAGATTAAATTTTGTTATAATTTATTTTTATTAACGGCGATAATTAAAATTAAGAGAAATGCTCTTTTGTATGAAATTCACACATAAAACCAATTCAATATAAAAATTATTGCACATATAAATTGTCTATGTTCTTGAGGCGCTCTAGATATCGAAGTTTATGTAACGTTGAGCTGAAAATTGTTATTATTTAAATGATTAACTTGTTATACTTACAATCTTAGGATACCAGTCAGTACTCATGTTCTTAATATTATTAAATCAAAATGCAATTAGCAACAAAATTAAAATGATCGGTAATAATCATCATCATCATCGCAGGCATGCTTCGACTCCCATTATTTTAATATTAATTTTGACTTAAAGTATATTTTTTTCCTTAATTTTTAATTTAATTTCATTTTAACAAAAATGTTAAGTTTAAGATCTTAAAAAATTGTTTTTATTTAAATTTTCCGATATTTCGACTTTCTTTTGAATACAATAATTAATATTAATAATAATAACAATTAGAATAATATGTAATAATTTCTATTTGGAATTTAAAAGTTTAACAAATAAATAATAAATAAAGATTAGACTCTGACTGGTGCAATGATTCTTGCCCCGTGATATACAAAATTTTTATTGTGGAACAAATACCTTGATACTCGTATGTGGACAAGCAAATTTCTGATGCAACTCTTCCAAATGAAACTGTTTTTAATTGAATGCCTTAAACAGATTCAGCTATGCTGTTAAAAACTTCTCAGCTGACAAATAGTTTTGTACAGCAACTTCAAACAATTTAGTAATTACTTTATTTAATTCTTTGAACTTTTTTCTAAATAAAAAAATATTTTAAACGTAACTTTTAAATTAATTCACAACTTAATAAATGATTAATTAATTGTTATAATTAAGAAGTTCTTAATATGTCTGCAGCTTAAACTAAAAAAAAAATTATACGGTGAAAAATATTTCCACAAAGCGTAGACATTTAAAACATATGACTGTACATGTGAAAAAGAGCCTTCTAATTGAAATTTTGTCAGAAGTGTTCCTCATGTTTTTTTTTTTTTTTTTTTTTTTTTTTTTCAGAAGTAATATATTTGAGGGCGCACATGATCAGTGTTGTCATTTTAGCCTTTTTCTCGTGTTTAGCCTCAAAATTTATGTTTCAGCCTCTAGCTTTTTCCCTAGCCTTTTTTGTTTTTCAAAATAGCCTTAAATATCCTTTTTTTTTAAATGAAAACAAATCGTACATAAACAAACTGAGACTGGAACTAAATTAGCCAAAGTAATATTTTCGATAAAACTTTGATATGGAAATTGATAAATTGGTGGAACGACGGTAATTTCATAAGTAAAACTTGTAAAATAAAAATGCACTTTGTTTCATTTAGTATTTAGTTATCTAGTACTACCGTTTAGTAAAGCTGAGGTTGCTTACTTTTGAGTACGATAAAGCAAGTAAAATATCAGAATAGAAATGGCATTTAAAAAAAATATATATTATTAAAGGAATTTTAAATATTATTTTTTACAATTGAAGTTGGAAAATAATTGAACTCGCTTGTAAGTATTTAAAGTCATGTGAAAACCGACATTATTTTCTTTAGTTTTTGATATTGCATGTTTTTTTTTTGGGTTTTTTTTTTATTTTATAAAAATTATAATTAAAATTCTTAATGTAATAAAGAATGAAGAACATTTTGAATTTTAAGCTGTAGCTTTTTAACTTTTTTCTAGCTTATTTTTTTTTCCTGGCAACGCCGCACACTACTTGTTTTTGTTTCACATTGTAAAAATTGACAAATATAGTGTAAAAACATGTCATCTCTTAGTACCTTAAGCAAGCTTACAAATGAGAATATACTGACTAAACTTTTTACAGAATAACGGTGAATAATTTTGAAAAATAAATTTTTTTAATTCGAGTGATGGGACAAGATTTTTCCAAAAGGCTCCATTTTGTGTGAGCAATGCTTTAATAGTGTTTTCAAACTGAAAGTTAATCCTGAATTTAAAATTAAATACACCAAAGGTGATTTTGCGTTCACACTGGAAATTTATTGAATTCAAGATTTAACAATTAATTAATTAATATAAATTTCCCATAGCAATAATTGGTTGAAATGGGTAGTTTTCTCAAGATTAAGGTCTGATTATAAATATATATTTTTATCTTAAAACTTCCCTTCAACTTTGTACAGCTTTTTTATAAAGTTGAAGCGAATTATTTATGTTAAAATAACTATTTATTACCAGAGCTTATTAACCACCAAAAAAACTTTAATTATAAAAGCAAAGGTTGCATAAACTAAAAAAATTTATTATTAAGAAAATTTTACCATCCGCAGTTACTTCCAATATAAATGAATCCACTCAAACAACAGATCTGTAAATCTCCAAATAGTCGTATATAAATGGAGAGATATTTTTTAAATTAAAGCATGCAAATATACGAGTATATTAATGTACGTTTATGAATACAAAAAGCGTTGTTCACACAAAATCCAGCCGCATAAGCAATTGAATATATATTTACAAAATTATTGTTTATAAATACATATTTATTTATTGCTTTTTCAGAAATATTAAAAAATTAATTACAATTTATTTCTTCGTATGAATTTTAGCGTTGTTGCCTTAATGGTTCCCATTAGTTTTCGTACAATATTCTGATCTGCCTGGGGTGCATATACGAGTAGGTTCCAAATTTTCAACATATTTTTGGCGTCAGGAACAACAGTACCACTTATCTTTAATTTGCCTTGTATTGTTAAACTGCACGAAGCTGCGGACAATTAAGAGTGTTCATGTGTTTTACCACTATATGGACCATCGCAGTTTTTGAATAATGACAAGATTCTAAATCAGGCCAAATTTTTCTGGGGACTGGTGGCGTTTAATTAGAAGCAACAATCGTTTCTGCAGGCATTCTTTGATATAAATTTCTGATGTCAATGTTGAAGAGACGATAAATGGCGTGCTTTATAGAGCACAACTGAATTGCTGCCAAATAATGATTTGTTTACTAAATTTATCCATTTTCGTGTATTTGTATTTAGAATCGGCATATCCATTCGTCCCAACATAAAATTTTTGACCTGGCAGCCGTTTTAAGTCCATTTTTACATAGGTTTCATCGTCCATAATGCGTGCTCGTTTTAATGCAATGACAATGTACGCCTGTGAACAAGATGTACAATATGATTGATATAATTTAGCGAGCTGAACGGAAAACTTTTAAACTACAAACTATAAACAGTTAATGTAAAACTTTTTAGAGTGTACAGCAGCCAGAAATTGTCTGGACTTTGGTAAATACATTTGCCAGACAAAATTTCGTATTCTTCGGAATTCCTTATTTGTTGCTGCCGTTGAAAACATTTTATTTAGAAAATATTTTAAATGGTTTTTTTGTGTCATTCAATAACATTAGCAGCTGTTGTTCCATTTAAAGAAATTTTTAATGAAGAAAAAAAGTGTTGTATTTCATAAATCCAACTTAAATTCAAATCAAAAATAGAATAAAATCTGGATTTATCAAACTTATTTTGAATGGTAAATACAGAATGTATGAGTTGGATTTAACGCTAAAAGCCCATTCATGTTAAATCCACTCAGTCTGAAAAGAGTATAATTTTGTTCATTTAAACTTTAAAAATAATGGCCCATAATCATAGTCAAACAATAAAGTCGGTTCTTTTTAAAAACAACCTTAAAATTAAAAGCTGTTATTAAAAATTTTAGCACTATAGACAAAACAAAAGTAAGTTTTAAGTTAAATAAACTGTAACAGGGTATCACCAATATTTCAACTAGCATTTGTATACAATATGCAGCAAAATATAAAAAAGTGACATTAAAAATAAAAAAACTGAAAAGTAATTTATTTTTTTTTTAAATCGTTGTTTGTATATTTTAAATTTTTGTTTTATGATTTAAGGCCTCGAGAATTTCAAAATCTCTGTAGACGTTTTGCAATGCAAACATTTTTTAATTTGCTTATAAAAACATTTTTTTTTATAATTTATTTGGAATTTTTACTTAATTTTATTTTTATTTATGACAGGATATCTTTTTTTGTTTTGTCTGTTTGATTTTCTGTTTCTAAATTATTTAAAAACAACTTCAGTATATTTTAAATTTGAAATCGACTTTTTCGCTAAAAAATACATTTTAACTTGTCTATAGTAGACCTAAAGTACGTATTAAAGAAAAATATACTTAAGTACTCTTAAAGTATACTTTTTTTCTGACTATGATTATGGGCCAATGATTTTTCATTGTTAACTTTTTTTAATACGTACAGAATTAAACTGAAAAATATCCTTGATCCTTATTGTATAACCAAAATATGTAATTTTTTTAAATACTTGCGTTCACTTGTTTTTTGCTTTAATTACAGCACATCGGCTTTTTGAAAGCCATTGCTGTAGCTTGTTTGGTGTCTGTATTAGTCTAGCAATCAGCTTAAAGGATTCATTTGCTGGCTGTACGTTGCAATAAATTTTTCACATGAAAAATAATTTCAATTTGCACACATACACCTTTATGTAACAACTCAACACAGGAAATGAAACAAAAATCGTAGGACAGCGCAGACTTAAAGTAGTGAATTTCATCAACTAACAGCTCCAATTTATGTATTTTTCTAACACACACATACACATTCACAAATTATTTGTTTCAGTTTTACAAAGAAACAGTAAATAGACTTTTTACCAGGCCTTCTAAATATAACAAAAATAAAAAATTGGTTATTTTGTAACCTGCAAGACCAAGACCTTTCATTTTCTCTTCTATGGCCTGTCAAATCAGAAATGATCCTTCAAGCTTTTATTAAACCGAAAATTAGATATTATAGAATTCCTCAGTAGACCTTTAAAAAAGCCTAGTTGTTAAAGGCCTTTTAAAAATCACGGCTGAGTTTCTATGAATAAAAAACATGAAGAATTTATTTATTATTTTTACAAGCGTTGCGATATCAAGCACACGAATATGCACCTAATCTAGTTCTGGCTTTATGTGTAACAAAGGCAAGTGCCAGACGAGCCATAAAAACAACAACAAATAAAACTTGAAACAAAAAAAAGAAGACTAAAAAACAAAACAGAAAAGAAAAAGCCACTTAAAAGCGTGTGCTGTGCGGCGGCTATTGTAAAAATTGTCTGCCGCAAGAGCTGTAGTAAGTCCGTTGTTTTTATGTGTGACTAGAAGCAACAACAATGCCGCTTTGCCTCACTTGCAAGATCGTAAAAAACAAGAAGAGTGTTCGTTTTTTAACTTGGTTTTTTATTACCCTCTTTCAGTTAGAACTACTGATGCCGTCTAGTGGAAGTAACGTGATGTTGATATGGCCACCAAATACAAAACATATACAGGGAGCACAAGTAGTTGTGCTTGTTGTCTGAAACATTAAAATAGAGTCAGTTAATGTTGATAAATACATGGAAACTACTCGTGCAAACAGTTTTTTTTTATTTTGTTGAAAGAAGGTAAAAATATAAATCCATCTTTTTATATATTAAAAATGGCAAGTTAGAAAATGAACTTTAAATAGTGAAGGCACCAGCAAGAGCGCCGGTCTAAAAGTTAATTTATTATGCAAAATGGTATTGCATCATCTTATTTTTTTTTTTATAAAAACCGCCTTTAAAAAATTTATAATTTTGTTAAAAAGAGTTTTAATGTCTAGTAAATTTAAGAAACTGTTGTTGAATTAAAGAGTTTCTTTTTCGTGTTGTTTGAAAGGCACGACAATGAATACATTCAATACGGACACCCACTTTTAAAATTTTAAATTTATTTAATCAAATCATTTATTTATGCTTTTATAAAAAAAAAAAAAAAAATTTTTTTAACGTAGACTTTAAAGTAAAATTTATTTAAAAAAATTATATGAAAAATTCCGATAACGTTGACTTTAAAGCATACATGGGCATACTGCATTAAAAACATAATGCATTAAGGCTTTCAGTAACCAGTAAATGTTTACTGATAATAAATTTTAATTTTCACTAGTACAGGGTGGCGCAGAATAAGCTATATGGTTTATAACTTTTTTATTTCCTGTAAGTGATGTCCATTTTGGGCTTTGCACATACCGCCGTGGTAGTTCAAGTTGTGTCGAACGCCTCCTTGTTGATGGACTATGCTGCACGCTCTCCCGTACACGTTCAATATTTTGAGCAGTGTGCACGGTAGGTGTTCTTCCGGCACCAGGAAGGGTTCTTACAGACCCATGTTGACAAAAATTTTGAATCAAATGGTTTATTGCTGATGCTTTGGGTGCAATGCGCGCATTAAAATGACCACGATATGCCAGCTATGTCAACACAATAGACTGTTGGTTTGAAAAATAAAATTTTCGATCGTATAATAATTCAAGATTAATTCTCCAAGTCTTCTTCACAAAATGCTGAAAAAAAAAACAAAGAAAAAATATTAATTAAAAAAAGTTATAAAGAATTCAAACCATATAGCCCATTCTGCTCCACCCTGTAGTAAAGTTTTACTGGTTGCTGACAACAAATTCAACAACCAGTAAAATTTTACTGATAGTGAAAATTAAAATTCATTATCAGTAAAATATTACTGGTTACTGGTTTTTTTCAGTAACCAGTAAAAATTTACTGCTAATGAAAATTAAATTTCATTAAAAGTAAAAATTTATTTTTACTGAAATTTTACTGGTACTGGAAAGTGCCTATCTATGCTTTAAAGTCTACATTATTTTTTTTTGGATAAGTGATTAAGATGTGAATTCTAATATTAAATTTTAACTTAAAGAGTTTTAGCTACACTGGTCATGAACTATAACAATTTTTTTTAAACTTCGGTGTTTTTCCCGATCTCATCAGGTTCTTCGCAGTCCTAAAGCAAACTTATATTTCTGATTATCAACTTTTCTCTAACTGTCCTTAGTTCCACTCAACTTAATTCCACAACTGCATATGCACAATTTCATACTCTGTTCGTTCTGTTCTCTTTAGTTTTATAGTTTTTTTGTAAATGTTTGAAAAATTTTATAGTTTATTTAAAGTTACAAAAATACAAAGAAGAAAAAATAGAAGTATTTGTTTTGTGCTAAATTTTACAACGTCCAATTAATTGTCCAGTCTGTTTGAATGTAAATATTCCAGTTGGTTGGCTCTTTCAATATTTTTTTAGGTTCAGTGTTTTTCATTTTTACATACGAATGCTGCATAATTCCTTCAATTTTTCTTATTCCAATAAATGACCCTGATCCTTTTTATCACGTAAGAACTGGTTGTCAGAGTGTG
The DNA here is from genome assembly GCA_947397855.1 of Thelaira solivaga. NCBI lineage: Eukaryota > Metazoa > Arthropoda > Insecta > Diptera > Tachinidae > Thelaira > Thelaira solivaga. The sequence goes on along the minus strand of OX377610.1, from coordinate 46,062,218 downwards.
TACTAGGTGTCTACTTGTATTGCCTCCAATAAATTAAATACGTTTGTTCATTTGGATATTTAACAATTGTTCGGTTCTTGGTACATACACAGTTACATTTATTTAAAAAATTCATAATCGCCCACTGTCTAGACATTTAAATCTCAGATTTTATAATTTTTTTTGTGTGCTTGGTTTTCTTCATTTCGATTACATTTTCATTACTTTTTGTTGTTTTAAATTCATTTGAAACATCTGGGACTTAATGCTAAGTAAATAAGGTATGATGATGGAATAAAAATGATGATGATGATGATAATTATAGTGGTATTCGTAGTGATAATGGAAATGTTGCTGAAAAAATGCGCCTAGAGAATAAATTCATAATAATTTTTTATGTTTTTTTTTTTTAAATATTTATTATTAAAATCGTCATTTTATTTTACTCTAAATTTCACCCTCTAAAGGGTGGTCCAATCATAATACACGATGTAAATTGTGAGTCACACCTTAACGTAAAATTTTTTTGCAAACCGGGAAATATGAAAACACCTGTGCACAAAGAGTGACTTTTTGGTACGGTTTACGGGCTGGCGGCCAGAAATGGGGGATATGGACCTTTACGACATATGGTTCCCACAGGATAGTGCCACTTGCTATACAGCTAACGAAACAATAGCTCTTTTGCGCGAGAAATTCCATGGTCGATAATACAGCCATATTGATGTGATTTGCCACCGTTGGACTTCTTTCTTTGGGGATATTTAAAAGAAAAAGTGTATATCAATAGCCCAAAAACAATTCAAGAACTTAAGAATGATATAATTCGGCACATTTACGACATTGAGACAATTTTGTCTCAGGGTCATTGAAAATATGGACCATTGTATAGAGGTATGTCAAATAAACTGTGCGGAGTATTTGACCGATATTTTATTTCACACATAATTGTCATAGATCCTTATATCATAATAAAAAATACATCGTGCGTTTTGGTTGGACCACCTTATAGTGACTTCCCCCGTTCTTAACTTCTATTGTTTTGCAGTCAAAAACTGGCACACTATCGTGTGCTTAATACCTGAACTTGACATAAGCACAGCTGAGGTATTATTTAGAATTTCAATGCATTTTATTGCGCTTTATAATGCTGTAAAGTCACCAATTCTAATTAACACTTCTTTGATATTGCTTAAGGACTTTGAGAAAGGGGTTAATACAAGTAAACATAAAAATTTAATATTCTTTGTATGAATGAAAATATTTTCATAAATGCAATGAAATCAAAAAAACAAGCATTACGCACGATTTTTAATTGGCAATAAAGTTTAAAGTAAAATTTTAATTTTATATGCCAAATTAATTTGATTTTTATTACACTCTACGATAAAGTCGATTTTTTTTTCAACAAAAAGGTTCTGACAACTGATTATGATAGAAATGACAAAAAAAAAACGTACACGTGTATCGGTATTTTGAAAGTGTACAGCTCACCATGTGTTAAAATAGAACATTTTTCCTCATGGACAGCATTTGTTTCATCAAATTTGCTTCAAATTTGTTAGCTCAAGCATTTAAACAACTTCGCAAAGAAATTAGAATACAGGAATATTCATAACTACTATTGTGTATCCTTGAAGCTACAATTATAAAGCTTTGTATAATATCAATTCCTCCTGCAGATGTCCATCAAGGCTCTCTGCAATATTTCAAAGCTCTCTGCTATATTACCATACTTAGTGAATGCTCGATCAACAGCACATGGTGTGCGATCAGCACAAACGCTGCAGATGAATAAAAAGAGATTTTTCCGAAAGCTTCGCTCCAGCAATCCAGTGTCTGGAAGTAACATCAATTTTTCTATCTTTCAAACAAAAAAGCTGACTCAATATGGAATTATTATGGGACCATTGAAAGTCAAAAATATGAACTAAAGCGTGAATAATATATTTTCCTGAAATTTTTACAACTAAACTCTACTTCAGTTGAAATTTTTTGTTTTTGTTCAAAAAATTTTAAGTTGTGTTTATATCATCTTTTAACTTTTTTTTTGTTGTATTATCTTATGCTAGTGCGGTTGACAAGAACACAAAAAACTTACGACTGCTGAAAATTTATGAAATTTTCCAAAGTTCCATCAAGTTATTGATAACTTTGGTTTTTCGGGTTTTTTCGTAAAACTTAAAAAATCTGCCCCAAAAGTTCTTTATTGGCCAATTGTATAATATGAACCTTTAGTAGAGGATATATAGAGGAGCAACACCAACAATAATGAACTTTTCTTGTCTATATTTATTTATTTACTTCAATGATCACTGTATTGATAAATAAATGTTCATTACTCGACGATAAGTTCATCTAACCTTCATAGAATCAATTTATATATAATCAATAGCAATTTAATACGGTGGGGATATCAGTTCTAAATGATTCCTTAACAATGCACCAGAAAAATTAAAAACTTTTTAATATTTCTTTTTAGAGCATATCCAAAAATTACCAGCCAGCCATTATGATGTTGCAGGAAATGTGTATTTAAACTTTTTAAGGGTGATTTGCTTTTTGATATATTTGTGTATTTGATTTAGAATACAAAACAGAATAAGTTACAATTTGTGATTTTTACATATCTGGTTGATTTCTGTCAAATCCTCAAACAAATTTTATGTTGGCATCGTCAATAAAATTTCTGATGAAATTAGTTGTAATACATAATACCAGAACGAGGGTTGAGTTTTTTTGATTTTAACCCAACTGAGTTGAGTTGTAAACCATAGCAGAGGCATTAAACGTTAGAAATAAGTCAAAACTTAAAATGTGTTTTAAGGGTTAATTCGTACTTATGTAGAGATGGGACAGATGACAGCTGATAAATATACACTCTTAATAGAAATTATATCACAATGTCTATTACAAGAAAACATACCTTAAGAAGTAGCTCGGTAATATATTCTTATCATTAGCTTGATTTTACAATTAATTTGAAGTGAAGTAAATAAATTACAATAAAATGCTTCAACCTTTTACCGATATTCTTGTTTAAGGTGCACGCAAAGAAAAAAGTCACCGCAAACATAGTGTGTTTTTCACAAAAATATTATTATTAATTTGAAGCATCTAAACATTATTATGATGACGATAAACATGTTTCTACTTATTTTTAACCATATTATGTTTAGTGTTTTAGACCAACCATATAATTATCATATTATGTTTAATAAAATTTTACTTCAAATCATATGTTCATAGCAAACATGATAATGATAAAAATATGGTTGAATGTAAATTGCTTTCTATTTTGTCTTAATCGTTCAAACTCAACTGAGTTTTGTGGCTGAAGTGGTTGAGCAGCGAGTTAATACTTCTTAACGAAATATTCCAAAGTTGGAATCCTGGTAGAGTCAAATAAAATTGAAAAAAAAAATACAAATTAATAGAAACGAAAAAGTCAATGGATTTAAAAAATTTAATTTCTACAAAAAATTCATATTAAAAAAGTTTTTTTTAAAATTTATATAAAAAAATTTATGTATTTTAAAAATTAAAAAAGAAATTAGCCTTGACCGGGGATTGAACCGCAACATCTGCAGTTGAAAGGTATTTTTAATATGTTTGATTTAAAAATATATATGGTTAGATGCAATCATAAATCTAACTATACTATGTTTCCACCAAAATATGGTTGCCTCAACCATATTTTTTCTTTGCGTGTGTAAATGATACAACTGTTAATTTCATGCCTTAAAAACTTTATTTATATCATTATTCTTTTTTAAAAGTTTTGATTAACTTATATGCCGCTAAAGTGTAAAAATTATTTTTTTTTTACCTTTTTTGCTTATAAATTGTATACAAAAGCTAAAAAAAAAAAATTAAATAAAAAGTTTGGAAACTTAAAAAATACTTTTCGAAAAATTAAACTTTAAACATAAATAAAATTTGCCACACTGTGAAATTAAACTACACGTTAAAAGAAGAACGTCACAAAACAAAACAAGAAAAAAAACACCTAAAAATTGCTTAAAAAATACAATTAAAAAGTAACAAAAGCCCAGGCACAAGTAGCAATAAGAAAATGATGTCAAATGTGCAAAAAAAGATAGGAAAAAAACTGTGTGAATAACAATTAGAATTAAAAATATTTTATTAATTTTAAATTAAAAAAAAAAAAAAAAAAACAAACAAAAAAATAAAAATAAGTTACACAAACAACGACAACAGCATTTCAAATGATAAACAAAAGCAGAGACATAAAAACCTTAAACGAAAAGAGAATGAAAGCTGAACAATTTTTCAAGACTTAATTATTAATTGCGACAAACAGTAGAACCATTTATTTTAACCTACAGTTATATATTCCCTCGCTTAGTTAACACTACCAAGTCCAGTGACTTTTCCCTCTTGTTCCACCAACACTGACTGACTGTCCTTCTCTCTTTATTATTTTTTTGTGAAAACCACAAAATAGGAAAAAAAAAAACATAAAAGTGAAATTGCGTGGAAAATTAAGTGGGTACATTGAATGGATGTCAGAGGATAGAGAACGTAGAGGCAGAGACCAGCAAGAAACCTGCAAAAAACTTGTGCTCTAACATAAAATTTTTATTTTGCAATTAAAATGTCACTTAATATGCGGTCAAATAATGAAAATACTTTCATATTATTTACTACGAAATAAATGAAAATAATGAATTTATTTGTTAAGCTATAAATTAAATTCAACTTAATTTAATTATAATAAAAACAGTCAACTTGTGTTTGTTGGCTTAAATAGATACAGAATGAAATTTTTAAAAGTTTTTTTTTTTTTTATATTTATGAAAATAGAAGAAAATTATTTTGGTAAGTTTACTAAATGCGTCTAAAGACTGACTGACTATGTAAATTGTGGAATCACTTTGTATGTGATATGGCTAATGCAAATGATAAATTTTTCAGACATTTTCCCCGTGATCATCATTAACCTTTCTTTAATATATCAGTGCAGAATAGTTTCTTCATTTAATATAAAAAAAATTGAGTTGGATCTTATAATTATAATGACTGACAACATAGTACCATCATACATACATACAGAAAACAACTTCGGTTGGAAGAATAAAGTTGTTTCTAAATAAAAATTTAATTTCTGATAATAAAATTTTTTTGTTCTCTTAAGGAAATTCAACTATCATAATTGAATTTTTTTTAATAACAAATTTAGCTCTCACAACCGAAGTTGTTTCGTTTTGCAAAAGTTTTTTTTTCAGCTAAAGTAATTAATTAGAAAATAAAAAAAATCAGATTAATGCTATCGTCATAGTTATATTTGATTAACCTATTAATGTTAATCATTCGTCAACACATGAAGTGCACTATTGGGCTGTAAGTTATTCTCAAACACTATCATTTTGTTTTTTTAAAACTCCACAGATTTTTACTAAACTATGACATAACAAAATTGTAACAATCAAATTTCGGTTACTCCGTCCATAGTTTTCTTGACAACTAATCCTATCTTACAATCTTATGGTAGGCGGTTAATTGATACCTGTACTTCACAACATGTTCTTGAACTAATCTTGAATCATTTTAGGGAGGATATTGAAGTTGGTGCTCCCTGTATATCCGGTATAACCTAAACAATTGCACAGTATAAATGCTGTGTATAAATCGTCATTTCCGCTAATAGGCTCAGATGTTAGTGCTTATTCCAATTAAGTTGGGTTTTTTTTTATAAATTTATTACTTTCTTCATGGTATTCTCTCTATTCAGTACAATAAGTACCAAACTGAATAGTATATCTTTAGGGACCATTTTGTGGAATCCACTTCAAACCATCTACCAACATATCTTGACAAACATTAGAATATTTGGATTGTAAACACTATAAGAATTAGTTCTTAATAGTTTCAAAGGTTCTAACAATAATCTCAGTAAGAATTGAATCAAATTAACAAATTTACCAACCAACATTTTCATATTGGACAAAAATATTTTATTTTTACGATTCTTTTCTCTCTTACATTCGAACGCAACAACAACACACCAAGTTAAAAGAATTTTTAATATCATACAGGAAAATAAAAACAATAAGCTATGACTTTTTCGAATGTGTATTCGATCGATTAAGACCTATGGATGCCACATATGGTCTTAAGATGTGCGAAAACTTACCTCAGATAATACAGAATAAAAATTTAAAAATAATATAATACCTAGAATTATTAAAAAAATGGGCTACATAGCAAATTTAAAGAAGATTTAGACAAAACAGTAATTTGTAAATTGACACAAAGTTTGGAGAACCGAAATTAAATTTCAGATTATGATTTAATAAGAAACTCATAGGTTTGACCTTAATCAAATTCAGAAAAGAAGATGACTAAAGGTTTAAACATAGAAATTTCCTATATGACAATACTTCATATTTTTTCCTTAAACTTTAAGTTTATTTCAAATGTAATATGCACATGATAGCTCAGTATTTGCTGCAATACTATCTAATAATGACTCAAAATTTGTTTATATATAAGAATTTTATTGGTTTTAAATGTATAATAATAGTTAATAAATAATTAAAAAATATAATCGAAGGCTTATTTGAATATTGTTAATTTTTTACCTTATAATAAAAACATTTAGTTTATAACGGTTCGGTATTGTAAAACAAAACACAAGTAGTACACTTATTATAGACACACAGTTTTATTATAACCGTTGCAAAGACACCTTATTATTTTTTGCACATCTTCTTTACTGTTAAACGTCTCAAATAAAACTGATCATGCTTGCCAATATCAGCATTGTTTTATATATATATTATTTTAAGCTCAGACTAGAACCATCCAGATTTATTGTTTAAATGACAAACTCAAACTGTAACGGACTCATTTTAAATTTAGCTAATTGTATAACATTTAACACTAACATGAAACCTAAACACTAATACAGCTATAGATACTACACATTTTACTTTATAACTCACATACAATTCTACGAATTAGATGAAACATATATAAATACGGGTTCTTATGAAAAATAATAACAGTGAGACAATGGCATGATTTTTCATAACAATATTATTTTTACAGAACCTTATAAATCATTTTGCAACTTTCTAATCCGCCTTACTGTAATAGAGGGTGGTTAAATTTTAAGGGCCGATGTTGATTTTGAATAAAACACAAATTATTTAATAAATTATTGTCACTTCTTTTTATTATGATAATATGGTATGGTTCAATTATGTATGGAATAAAATATCGGCCAAATGGCCGCCGCGACCTCGGCGTCACACCTCCATCCGATGGTCCAAATTTTCGATGACGCTAAAGCATAATTCAGGTTCTATGCCGTAAATGTGCCGAATTATCTCATCATTTAGCTCTTGAATTGTTGCTGGCTTATCGGCGTACACCTTTTCTTTCAAATAACCCCAAAGAAAGAAGTCCAATGGTGTCAAATCACCAAATCACATGATCTTGGCGGCCAATTGACATCGCCACCACGTGAGATAACACGTGGCAAATGGCACCGTTCTGCTCAAACCACATATCGTCCACACCATATTTTCCAATTCGGGCCATCAACGACCAGCGTGCAATTGTTGGCCACTACGCCGAGTTGAGGTGGACGGCTCTTCAGCCACACTATCGCGAATAGCAGCAAAAATTAGAATTGCAATAAGGAGCGGGAACAAGTCACCTGGTCACTGTGGCCAAAATAGACCTATTCTGACACTACTCCCTAGTTACAAATCCTCGCAGAGTCTAGTATTCATTAAGAATTCAGAAACTTCTTTGGGTGATTTGTCCGCTATGTCTGACGGTTGTAGGTAATGTTGTCTTAAGTAGCGAAAATGGGTCCACATAAGACCATTACCTGCAGAAGTCATTTTGACTGATCTTCATATTCGCCAAGTGTTTCAATACTTTGCAATGTCCAGTCATAAATCCCGTGACAATACGAGTTCCTGACCGGGTCAATCCAAGTAATTCCCTTGTTCTCTTTCGAGATCGGAATGGCATGAATGTTTTCGCTACTCTGATACTTGCTGTTTCCAGCCAGTATTGTTGCGATTCTCTTTCCAGCCATTGCCTAAAAAGAGGCCAATAGAGCTCCAAGATAGACCGCAGAATGGTTCTGGGCCAATGAATCCATTAGCCGCCCCTTTTCTTGCGAGTTCGTCTGCCTTCTCATTGCCCGCATATCCACTATGATCTGGCACCCATACCAAGTGAACCCTGTTATTGGATGCTAGTCTTTTTAGAACTTCTAAGCAATCCCAGACCAGTTTCGATCTTATCTCAAAGGCACTGAGAGCCAGTAATGCCGCTCTACTGTCCGAGTGAATATAGATGTGACTGTTACTTGTGTCTCTTTCAGTTCTTCTCTTAGGTAGAGCTCTATCTCATGTATTTCGGCCTGAAAAACTGACGTTTCTCGACCCATACTAACAAATAAGCTTCTTCTGTGGTTCAGACCAAATACCCCTGCTCCAACACCCTGAACCGTTTTCGAGCCATCTGTGTACCATACATGTGATCCGACACCGGCTTGGGGTCTGTTCTGTTCCCAATTAACCCTATTTTTGAATGTGACCCTGAAATTACGAGTGAAGTTGTATTTGGTTCGACAGTGATCGCTTAGGGTTTCAAATTCCACACCCACTTCAGCAATTTCCTTAGAAAGAGAGCTGAGTGCGCGAGAAGAGTCCTCCGCATCTCTCAAGATGAGCTTTGCCTTATATTGCAAAGCTTCTTTCTTGATGAATAAATGAATTGGAGGAAGGTTTAGCAAGACCTCAAGGGCAGCAGTCGGAGTAAACCTCATTGTCCCAGTTGTACAGACACAGGCTAGTCTTTGAATTCTATTGATCCTTGCCTGCGCTGAGACCTTAATAACTTTTTTAAACCAGACCGGAGCCGCATAGGCTATCAGCGGTCTAGTAATCGCTGTGTAGAGCCACAGCGATATTTTTGGATTTAGCCCTCAACTTTTACCAACAAATCTTTTACTGGTCCATATCGTGGCCTTGGCTTTGTCGATGGTCTTGTCCAGGTGACTGTTCCAGAGTAGTCTGTCGTCAAGAGTAATACCAAGGTATTTAACTATGAATAATAAGAAGGACGACGGATCATACTTAACAGCCAGGCCTGAGAATAGGACCCGCTCTTTAACGCCAAATGCGGTTGTGGACGAGCAAATTTTTACGCGCCAGTTTGACAAGGTAACTAGTCCCACAGGAACCACTCCGAAAACTAAGGTTGATACACCAACACCAAAGGCAGATTCTACTCCGGCAGGTAAGGAAATACAAACCGGCATGCACAGATACGTAACTCTTACCAAACGTAAGGCTAGTCCTAGAACTAATCAACAGGACCGCAAAACTAAACAGTACAAAGGAAGTGAGGCGGATACGATACCAGTCTCCGAAAATAGATTTTCCATCCTTGCACCCACAGGCGATGCACCAGTAGAACCTGCGTCTAAGGAATACAAACCTCCACCTATCTATTTGCGCGAGCAAACATCGAAATCAATTGTAAATCTTTTATCAAAGATTCTGGGAAAAGATAATTTTTACGTAGCTTCTATACGAAGGGGACAGATACAGGAAACGAAAATCCAAACCCATACTGAGAAGAATTATCGTCTAATTGTTAATAGTCTTAACGCCGAAAAAAAGAATTACTACACGTACCAACTAAAAAGTGCTAAGGGCCTCTTGGTTGTTTTTCTCATTGATTTCCCTTCCTGATACGCATATTGATTCTGATGTAGAGTTGCTACCATGAGGTACCTCTCTCTGATATGCCTATCCACTAATTTCTCCATTGTTTTCAATAGAAAGGAGGTTAGACTAATCGGTCTATACAACTTGGGCAGGAAGTTGTCCTTTCTGCCCAGTTTCGGAATATATCGAACGATTACCTCCCTCCATTTTGCTAGGAATTTCTCCCCAGGCAAAGCTCGCTCTGAACATATTAATCAAAGGTCGTATAATGTGAGAAATCCCTATTTGAAGGAGTGCTGGAACAATTCCGTCATCTCCAGGAGATTTATATGGATAAAATGAGCCTATGGCCCATACTGTCCTTTCCTCACAAAATATCTCTGGCTCTTATCCAATCTTGAGACCTTGGTCTCCGTTCAACCGATAGATTGGATTGATCCTCTGAAATGATTACGGAACATGGAAAATGAACTTTAGCCAGAAGCTCTAAGGTCTCAGAACTATTGTTTGTAAATGATCCGTCGGGCTTTTTAAGAAGCCCTATAGGGTTAGTGTGCATTTTCGATAGAACCTTGTGAACTTTGGAGCAACTGCTTAACTCCGAAAGTCCACTGCAGTATTTCTTCCAGGATTCCCTCTTAGCTCTTCTAATCTCTATGTTGTACTTCGTAAGGGCCTCTTTGTATAGGGCCCGGTTACCCGTTCCTTTAGACACGTTGCTGAGCCTTCTTGTCTCTTGCCGAAGACGTGATAAACGATCGTTCCACCAAGGAGTTATTCTATTGCCTGATCTTTTCTTCTCTGCGCAAGATTGGTGATACGAGTTCAATGTAGCTGAACTAATCGCATCACATACGATTTCCAGCTCATCCGGATTCCGAACCCTCTTACTAGGGTCCCTGTATGTAGCATTTAGTTTGATGTCAAAACTTAGATCAAATCTAATGTGAGAGTGATCAGACATGGATGTTTCTTCAGAAACTGTCCACTTATCCACGAAATTTCTTAGGAATGTATTGCATAAAGTGATGTCTAAGACCTCTTCCCTAATTCTGTTCTTAAATGTTTGTTTATTACTTACATTCATAATTTCCAACATGTTAATGTTAATAAATTCAAATAAGCACTCACCTCTATGGTTTATATTCGTGCTGCCCCAGGTTGTGTGGTGTGAATTTGACTCTTGGGGGGCCGCTTCTTAGGTCCCTCTCGCATCCACTTGGGTCCCTTGATTGGGTGAAGCTGGATGTACCCAGAGTGAGGAGTACGGTGACCTGAGGGCTGCCCGGTGGCCTTCGAAGGTGCCTTGTCAAGGCTGATTGTCTGTCCCGAGGATGTTCTTTCTGGAGCCTCTGTCCCCTTGGATCCAGTGGTGGCGGCCGCTGCTGTGCTCTCCGCCCTAGCTGCGGCTGCTGCTCTGGATGTCGATGGAGTGTTGTCTTCCCTGATGGACACCTTTTCCTTTGACTGTGTTTGGGTGGATGTGGCCGGCTTGGCCCCTGTCTTCACCCTTATTCCGATTTGCGAGAAATTAAGAAACAATTTTCCTCTCTGCGCAAGTATCCTCTTCTTCGATGCATCATCAATGGAGAAGGTGACAGATTGTTCGCCATCCTTCTCCTTTATGGTTCGAAGAACCCGCCAACTCTTTGTCGACAGGCCTACATTCTGCTTTTCCAGTCTGCTCAGCAGTGCGTTCTGCTCGAGTACATCTTCTGCTGGCAGGTAGGCAATGCAGATGAACGTCCGGGCCATTTCCGAACCCTCAACTAACTTTATGCTAGCATTAGGGAAGGGCTTTAGAGTCTTAAGTGCCTCTGACAATCAAGCCTTGGTTTGGCTGTTGTGGCACGTAAGAGACATCCACCCGTCCCTATTTATGCAGCTGATAAATCCAAGATTATTATTGAGATTTGTGGACTTATCCACCTAAGACAATAAGCTCTTTTTTATCAGAGCAATTTGGTCAGCATTCAGCTACAGCCAGCAGTGGTGTAGCCTTAGGGGTTACCTTTTCTGTTAGTCTGAAATTGAGAAATGTCAAATGAAATGCAGAAAAAACTTGACGTTTAGGTGTGGTTCACATTCAACATCAACCCTTAAAATTTAATCACCTTTTACAAGTGTGAACTTAATGAAGCAGACATTCGAAAGTTGCTAAAAAGTGAAGATTTCAATATGGTTTTGCACGGAAACGACTTAATTGCTTGGGACGCACTTAACTTTTAGTAAAAAATATACTTAAGTCCATGTGACCATGACATTAAAACTTCACTTTTTAAATAATCATTTGGCAGAGTTCGTAAAAGAATTGCCAACAGAATATGATGAGCAAGGTGAGCGCTTCCACCAAGTAACCATCCCGAAGAAAAAGTGGTTCAAAGGGAAAAAAATAGATGCGATGCTTGGGGAAGTATGCTGGTCTAGCCATAAAGTATTTTCATACGAAAATAATGCTAGCCAAACGGTAGGAAACATGTTTTTAGATGATGAGACTAGCTCCAAAAGCGCCGACTAAAGTTCAATATATATTTAAAAAGATTTGAAGTGTCCTTATTTTTCATTCTTTATGTTCAAAATCATCAATTTTTGTGAGTATCTATTTTAAAATATTTGAAGTGTCTTTATATTTTCCAACATCAACAATAAAAATCTATGACGAAATTTTACGTTTTTTGACAGTTTGAGTAAAACGTTGTTGTTTTTTTGGTTTTATCTCAAGGTAAAATTTTTAGATCTGATTAAGAGCTAAAAATTTGCCCAAGAGAGACAAGCAATATTTCGAATAGTTCACGAGTTATAGACTTAAGAATCAGTACATGTTCTTTGAAAAATGTACTAAAATCCTCCTCCCAGTCGAAAATTTCAAAAATGAATTATAAAAAAACCGTAGCTAATAATTCAAAACCCAGTTAGGATTTTTCTTCTACTATCATAAGCTTTCAGATTTTGGGGGTCTCAATCGGTTCAAGATTTCAGTGCTGTACTGTGTTATCATACATCAGCTAATTTGGTTTCTGTATGCTGTTTTAATGTTTTCAAAAAAAGTCTATTCAGGTCTATTTTGAAAAACAAAAAAGGCTGGGAAAAAAGCTAGAAGCTAAATCAGAAATGTTGAGGCTAAAATGGCAACGGTGCTAGAGCTGGCAAATTTCGATTTCCAATTGTGTTTTTTTTTTCGTTTGTAGTTTTATCATTACACATGCAGTTATTCAAGTATATGTAAGTATTCCTTTTGTCATTCAATCTCTATTAATCTTCGTTTTTAATTTATATTTTCCATAATAATTATTCATGTTTATTGTTGTCTTTCATTAAAATATGTATGTCATTGATGGAATTATATATGAAATTTCTTTTCTTTCATTCTTCTGGGGAATATTTGGACGGATATTTGCTGCATTTACAATATGAATATGAGAATTAATTACCGAAAGTCAGCATTTATTGCATGTTGTTGTGTGTGTGTGTGTTTTTTTTTGTTTTCTTCTCTGTCACCATGTATCACATGCCACAGACAAAATTATTTCGTTATGGGTTTTTGCTTTTGATTCCTTGAGTTTTTTGTTTCTTTTCCGTTGGGCTTGATTTATTTTTAAACATATTTTTTTCACTTGATTTTAATTGTGCCACACCACAATTTGTGGACATATTTCTTTGCAAAGTATTCCCAAAAGCCTAGAAAAATGCAGTGATATTTTTCTGTTTAAGGAGGAATCCTTACTGTTGCAGTTGAATAAATATTAATTTAATTTATTTTGTATGAAAAAAAGGGCTGCAATGAAAATTGAGATTTTCAAAGAAACAAATGACTTATTATCAGGGCTCGGACTTTCATGCAAATGCATGTTTTATGTGGTAATAGGGAAAAAGGCTTTCACTAATTTTCTATCCGAATCATTGATTTTTAAGCGATTTGGCATCAATTTGTAGTTGCATTTTTTTCATATTTTGCCAATAAATCCATATTTTTCACAATAACTTCGAAACCAATTTTAAAATTCATGTGTTTACACAAAACTTAAAATAAATATTTTAAGCTAAAATTTTTTAATTAATACCATTTTAAAGATTTTTGTTTCAAATAAGTTTAAATGCTTTTTTAATATATTTTAATACGGCTGTTGGTATTAAAACTTTTTCAAGTGTTAAAAAAAGTAACGACTTTTTAGAAAACTTAAAGAAAAATAAAATGTACCTATGTGAAGTTATAAAGATTGTTCTATTGAAAATAGTTAACGGTTGATCTAATAGTAGCGGCAGTTTTCTTCACGTCAGAGTAACACCATTTATCTGACCGGCATTATTCATTTATATTTACAAAGCACCTGTTACAACATCTTTTCAAAGTGCATATTTAGCTTGTGAAAACTTTAAAAATTCCATAAATATCAGTTAAATAAAGGGAAATTAACCTGGTAATTTACATGAATTTTGTAAATGAAGTGCTTTTTTACATTTTTTTTCTTTTTTCAAAGGGAATGCCGAGATTCAAACCGAAGCGATCTAATGTTGCTGCAAAATACGCACAACAATACAAAGATATTTTCAAAACAGACGGAAAAGTCCTCTTGTATAAAATAGTTCGAAAAAAGTAAGCTTTGATAGAAAATACTTAATTGACCAGCATTTGAATAGCAAAAAATACAAAGATTTGTTTGAACGAAATAAGCAAATATACCTCTTCATAAATTGTCAAACAAAGTGTTCAGAAATTTTTTAGAAGAATACACGCAAATGAAAATTCCAACTGATTCATTTCTTAGAAAGTATATTGTCGATAAAATTTACGAATCACAATTTGCAAAGCTTAAAAGTATTGTAAAAGATAAATACGTATGGACATCCATTGATGAAACAACAGATATAGAAGGGTGATATATAGTCAACGTTGTTTTGGGTATTCTAAGCGATGATGTAAATGTTACTCAAATGAAATTCCTTATTAATTGTGTAAATTTAGAGAAAGTGAACCACGAAACTATTGCTCGGGCATATAATTCATCGATCGATATGCTAGGGGAAGATTTCAATAAAAGCAATATTCTCTTACTTGTAACATACGCCGCACCATATATCGTGAAAGCAGCCAAGGCTTTAAAGGTTTTCTATCCCAAATTAATTCATGTTACTTGCTTGGCTCATGGATTGCATCGTATCCTTTTAAAAACGTAGATGCGTTAATATATTGTCGTAAAAAGATATTTTTAAAGGCCTCACAACGTGTTTTTCTGTTTAAGGAAAAGTTACCCAATATGTCTCTTCCACTACGACCTGTGGTTACTAGATGGGGAACCTGTTTAGATGCCGTCAAATATTATGCCTGTTATTTTGACGCAATAAAAACTATAATAAACGAATTAGATGAAGAAGATGCCATTACAATAAAAAGAATGAAAACAATTTTAAATCTAAACTCTGTAAAAAGTGATTTGACTTTCTTATATTCAAACTATATATTTTTAAGTGAAACTACATATAACAAAATTGCAGGGGTTCAACATACTTAGTAACCAAGTAAACTTCGTTGAAGAGAGTTTAAAAAAAGTGTACGATGTCAAAGGACCAAACGCAAAAGAAATAAAACAAAAATTAAACAATACCATAGATAAAAACAAGGAGTACTACATTTTGAAGCAAATATCTGAAAGTATTGAATCTGGTTCAAATAATCTAAGCCGCGAATACTCTCCGATAGAATTGGCATCATGTAAATACGCCCCTTTAACTTCAGTTGATGTTGAACGAACTTTTTCGATGTACAATAGCTTTTTGCGTCCCAACAGAAGTAGTTTTTCTTTTGAGAATATAAATTTTTTTTTTATTTATATACATAAATAACAGCCTGCTTTAAATAAGCTGAAATAAATATAAAATAAATTGACTGATTATTGTTCTTTAAGTTTTGTTACGTGAATTGTTATGTTTGTGTTATATTTTTTTTTTTCAATAATAAAAAAATTTTAAAATATTTTATATTCTCTTATTTTTGGTGTTTATTCCGTAAGTAAATGCATATTTTTTTAGCATATTTTGGATTTTTAGATGCATTTGTTAAGCGCTTAAAAACATAGTTTTAGTTGCACTAAAGTCCGAGCCCTGCTTATTATACTTCTGTGCGAAAGTCATTTACAGCAGTGCCCACAATTTCGAATTGCTTAAAATTTAAACAACAAAATATAATCAAAAGTTGCACGCAAAGAAAACAAATTTGGATGTTAGGATTGACTTTCTCATAGATAAAAAATTTTGTTATGATAATACTTTTTATCGCCGAAAGTCAATTTTTACTGAGTTTCATTCATCAGCACTAAAAAATTCGATTACCGCTATAAAATTTGTTAGCAATAAAAAATTCGATATTCATAGCCGAAAGTTGTTTTCTTAGTACACTAATAATAATAATAGTTATTTGTTGTTTTAATTATAGACTTATCGCTGGCTTCCAAAATATGGTAGCTTTTTATAGGCCGAAAAAACATTTTCAGTTATGAGGACAAAATTTTTAGCCTGCGAACAGATAAATTGTTTTAATTAATTAATACAATTTTCTTTTTATGAGAATTATCATCTTTTTATGATATATTAACTTAAACCAAATTATTTTGTTGAAATTATCGTATTTTGTTATTGAAAATATAAGAAATTTTGCATTAACAACGAAACGCTGATTTAAATAATGAATGAATTCTGCGTCATAAGAAGCACAGACAAATATTTTTAATAAAAAAAATTCTCTTAAGAAGTAACGCATCTATTGTCGTTCACAACTTTTATAAAAGTTTGCTCGTGCTTGAAAAACTATTATAATTTTTTTAATAAAAACAAAATTGTCATATAAATAAAATTTTTAATTTATTTAATTAACTGGCAATTTATTTAATTAAAATACTAAGTTGCCACATACTTTTTTTTGCTTTTGAAAAAAAAATTATTTAATTTATAGAGATTGACTTTCTGTACGTTTTAAATAAAATTAATTTTGTAGTTTTTAAAAGCTTCTGTCTTCCATTTGCCTTAAGTAATTATTAAAATTAATTACAGCACTGCAATATCTGTATTTAAATTTCACAATTTTTTCCAAGCGTTATGGATATTTTGTGGTTGCTCTTTAATTTCTTTTTTCTTTTTTTAATCGCATTATTATTGCTTTTGCAAAGACTATTTATGCATTTTTATTCATATCAATTTTGCTGCTGATGAAAGGATTAATGAGCCAGAGTCAGAAATTATAATAAATAACAAAAATGTGAGGGAACAAAACTGTAAATAAAATTTATTATTTGTAATTTAATGTTTGTTAAATAAATATAATTGAGTTGGTGTCCAAAATGTTTATTTATCAGGTGGAAGATTTTAATGATGTCATAATTAAATGACTTGAAAATATTTATGCCTTTAAGCTGTCACTCAAAAGTATTTATGTGTTACTTCTCACTACTGAACGCATATTTATTTGTTGTACAACAAATAATATCTTCCATAAAAAAGATTCTTTTTCATTGCTTCACATGAAAGGAAATCAGTATCACTTGCTTTGGTTGCTGAACCTTGTACTGATTGCCGTTTTATTTTGGTCATTGCTGGGGTGGATGCTGAAAAAAGAAAAAAGTTATTTGTACTTCCATAACTCTAGATAACACATACAAAGCAACTTATCAAAGCTGTAGGCAAGAGTATTATTGATATTGTTTATGTAAAAACCTGCTTGGCTGCTTTAATTAAAATTCATCCAACTAAAAGAGTATCTACTTGACAGCAAAAACACATTTTTTTTCTAATATTAAGTTCTTTTCTTTTAGTAATTTTATTGCATGTACTCGTATCATTCAATTTATTTAAAATTATGAAAGAAACCATTTGCCTTGTTTTGAGATGCATTATCGCAATCCAATTACTCCATCTCCTCTGTCAGTTTTGTTTAATATGCCAGAAATCTAATTTACTTTTATCTAAACCTCTAGATTACTTTTTTCTATTTTAATTACAACGATTTAAAATTTCAACAAAAAAAAAGGTAAATGCAAATTATGCAGCCATTATATGGAAAAGTGTGCAGATTTTATGTACCATAAATTATAAACACGTTATAATTAACATGGTTTGTGCGTGTATCTAGTGCTACATACGAGTATATACATACATGGTATAAGCGAGCAAAAGATATTTGAAGTGACAAGTTAAAGTTTAATGGACGACATAGCACATACACATATTTGTGCCATGTGAAAGATACTAAAAAAAAAAATAATAAAGTGATCAAAGGAAATAAAAACACCAAAATATGCCGTGTTGTTGAATCTGTAGTTTGAAATTCAATAAATGCATGTAATTCCATACCCAACCTTAAATATACACACAGCACACACACACACACAGAGCTATAAAACATAGTTAGCGTTTCCCAACTACATATATGAGCCATTTAAAAATATTTTTGAAAAATAAAATTTTTTAAATCACTAGTCCGTGAACCGACTGGCACCCATGCGAATAATTCAAGAAATATTTTTATTTAACTTTTTAAAGCTCCAACTTTTCAATTAATAGTCGTTGTTTTACTCTTTTCTAAAAAAAATACCCACAAGTTGTTAGATTTTAAAATGTTCTGCAGAAATATTCTTCGTGAAGGTCTTGGCTCCTGAATTTCAGTCTGTTGTTTGCTTGAGTTTTATTTTAAATTTAATTATAAGCCACCTTGCCAAAAAAGCTATAGATATAACATCTTTTAATTTGCAGTTCCGAGTTTTCAGTTAAAGCATAAGAAAAAACCTCTTTACCAGTTTATAGGAAACAAAAGTGACATAAAAAAACTGCAAGGTTCAGAAAACTCTGAGCTCCAAACACTTTTGTACAGCTACGTAAAGAAATATTGCAAACATTCGTCATAAAATGTCAACAACCTGTGCTTACAATATTTCTTCGTTTTTCTAATACACACTTCTGTTGTCAACTTTTAAACTCAAAAAATTTAAATAAATGGTCTTAATCGAAAACATATAAAATTTTATTATGAAATTTAATTATTTAAAATTAGTAAATATAAAAAACTTAATTGCTAATACCATGTGCACACCTAGGTTTTTGAGCGTGTTTTAGCGTAATGTTTTAAATAAAAAACACAACCGTTCACACCAAGTTTGAGATGTTTTAGGTCAGCTGATTTTATTTTATTTTTTGATTTTATTTAATTTTAATAGAATAATTAGCTAAAAACTTATCAAGCCCCAAATATTAATATTCAAATTTCAAGTAAAAAGTCTCTAAATATTAAATTACCATTTTTTTTTTGTCACCAAAATATTTTTAACGTGTCGCCATATATTACCAAAAAATAAAACTGCTGAAAACCCACTGAATATACTCCAAATGTAAATGCAACCCTGTCTTTGAAGTGTTTTTGGATGTGTTTTTACCAAAAACTCGTCGTTTGAGATGTTCATTAAAACATTTCAATGTATGGTAAAACCTGGCAAAATTGATTGGTTTTAGCTCAAAAACACGAATGAGTCATTAAACACGTTCAAAAACCTAGGTGTGAACATGGTATAAAAGTGAAAATTAAAAACTGGAAAAACTTAAAACTATTTACAAATAAAACCTACTTGTAAAAACGAAATCTAGAAACCTTTTAAACAATAATGCTAAAATTATATGATACTTACCAAAAAGTATGTTTGTGAATCATGAAAAGTAAATTTACCTACCTCTAAACCTTATAAACTACTTACTTATGGACACTTAAATAAATTTTCTTATAGAGAAACTACATTGTGAACAAAATTAAACCTAAAATAAAACCTCTTGTTTATTTGCCTAAAATCTTAAAGCTAAACAATAAATAAATAATTACATAAAACTGGATAGCGCTATCCTAGTTTTATTCAGGCCGCACCACTTTTTATGTCAGGGTCCTTCCATGACATCGATAAGATCTTTGAATATAATTAAATCACTTTATAGTAAATAAGTAACTTAATACGAATATATTTTGTACATTTAAGTTATTTTTTTTTAAAGAGCCTTCCTAAATTTAAGAAACTCTGCCATTTAGTGTTGAATATAACACATTTAAGGTGTAAATTTTAACAGTTGCCATAGCGAGTACATGCATACTCGTTTGTGTGTGTAAAAAAAAACCAAAACTCTTAAACGAGGAACATGAAGCGGCATATGCATAAACAGCTGAAATACTTCCATTCTCTTTCGAGTTTCTAATGTGCTGGTTTCATTTTAATAAACATAAACATGGTGGAATATAAATATCTTTGAAAGAAATAACGCACACAATCAAATAACATATAAATTTACAAGCTCAGATGCACATACACAAGTCAGCCAAATACTCAATGCCGACAAGACAACAAACATCAAGTTTAACGTTTGAAAAGTCTTAGATTTACCATTTAATATTAATTATGAGTAAGTAACGTAATATATCGAACCTTAGCGCAATTGTTATTGATTTTATTATTATTGATTTATGTACCAGTTGTCAAATACTCAATTTTTGACGCCACCACTATCCTAACTACACTGAATTCAGATTAGAGACTGCTAGCCACTAGTAATCACTGCTCTTAGCATATACTTTTTTTTTATAAAATTGTAATATTGAACCCATGACTTCTTGATTCTGAAAAAACATTCCTCTTTCTACCGTTAGATTAACTTCATACGAGTAGATCAACATCGTCATAAATTACGAATCTTCCTGGTATCTTTTGAATCTCTTTGGCTATCAGTGAGAAGTGGAATTTCCTAAGAATTGAAACTTACAATAAAAAGCAAAGGTCGGCAATAGGCGACTTGTCAAGTCGTTGCTCATTCCTAATACTAATCAAGAAACAGTGCATCTGCGCTGGTAAAGTTTCTTTTACAGAGCTCGATTGGTATTTACAATTCTAAAATTAGTCTACTTTTTCAACAAATATTCTTTGCGTATTCATTTTTATAAAAACGTTTTATTTTTATCCGTCTGTCTAGTATCACTTGAAGATCTAATAAGAAAAGGTGCGGCTATTAGCTTCATTGGCCTACGACCATTCTGCGGCCTGTCTTTTAGTTCCATTACGCTCAAGATTAATGGGTGGCTGGAAAGAGAATCCCAACAATATTATTTTTAGGCACAGCACAATAACGAATACATTCATAAAATTCCGTTCTCGAAAAAAAAACAAATTACTTACTAGGCCTGACTCGGTCAGGAATTCACAACAGGACATTTGCCGGGTATTGAAACAGTTGACAAATATGAGCATAAGTTGCAACGACCTCTGCAGGTTATGTAACGTAGACAAAGATATAGCAGAACACATACTGTGTTACTCTAATATTCTAATTTTGCGCGGTTTTTGTTACTTTCCTTTTTATATAACTGTTTTACATGGTGGACAAATCACCCAAAGAAGTTTTTGAATTCCTATAAATAGTAGAGTTAGAGAGGATTACAATAGCTCTATTTTGGCCAGTGACCGTTCCCTCTGCTAATTGTATAGAGATCACCACAACGAACTTTTGAGCACAAGAGAGTCGTTCCATTTAAAAATGTTCCCAAATATGAACTACTTACATTCAAATGTTTTTAGTTCAAGACTAGCCATTCTCTATCAAATGAATATAAACACCTATGTTTGCTGGGTTAACATTAGTGCAAAATTTTCTATTCAAAAAGAAAAAAAAAAGTTAGAAAAAACGTTCAGTGCGCTTGTAGACGCACTATCGCTTCTGAACACTGACATAAAATACAAGCATAAATATTGTGCTTAGTGTATAATTTGCCACTATAACATGCAACACACACACACAAAGAAATATATGTATATTTTTTATTGGTAGGTGGCATGTAGTTGTATCTTTACGAAGTGTAGCTAACAACATGAAGTATGTGTAGTTGGTTTGTTAACGATAAACACAAACTCAATGTTTTATGGCAATTAAAAATTTATTATTAATGTTGTAGCGGCAAATAAAAAGACACGTCATATCAGTTCCGTAACCATTACTTCTTTATTATCTCTATCTTATTTTATCTTATTATATATTTTTGCTATGAATTGTATTAAATGTTCAGAGCTGCCACAATGTTAAGGTTGAAACTAAAGGAGTTACATTGCAGAAATGGACAAAATATAAAAATATTTGCCCGTTCTGAAAGTTCAATAAAGAGATTGAAGAGCAAAATCTGAATCGAATATCTAGAATTCTCGCCACCTTACCCACTTGTTCAAAAACGGATTGGTTTGGTTGTTCTGTGCTCAATCTTAAATTAAAAAAATTGACTTGCTTTTAAAAATAATAATTCAAAGATTTTGTTTTATAATTCGAAGAAAGAGACAGACTAACTCTAAAAAATAGTTTTCTTTTTGTTTTTTAAGTCAACCATCAATAATGTTGGATGCTGCTGTGAAGTGAATTCTTTCTTATTTATTTAATTTTTTTTTGCATAAAATGGAGTAAGTGGTTAGATGGTATAAAATGAGCGTGTTTCTATGGATACACCGGAAATTGTTTGCTATAGTTTTCTGTCATATGCATGCACAACATGCACAATTAACAAAATACTCTTTCCTATTTTGCTTCACTGCAACTGAAATAGAGTTTTAGGTGTGTGTATGTGTGTATGATTCCCTGTAAATAGTGTAGCGCACTATACTCTTGTAATGCGTTGCTGTAAAATTATTTTCATCCATCTAACTACAGCTGAAATTAAAGCGATGTTTATATCTGTGGCAAAATGAAAAAACCGCTTATGTCTTATTAAGCGATTTTCCAGCACTACAATTTTTGAAGCCCTAAAATTTTTTCTATAATAATAAAATTATTTCAATTCTAGAAAACTATATTGTTTTCATTGACATCTCCTTAATTACTCGTATATAGTCCCACCATTCCTGCACACCAGTGACAAACTTATTTAGTTAACATAATTGTGACAAAAAAGTCAATTTTTACATAAGCCTACTTGAGCGATTTTTCCTTATTAGCACAAATATATTTTTTTTATTCGGTTAGCATTAAAGTAAAGTAACAAACTAACTGAAACAAACTGTGTAATGAAGTGGATGTGATATGATTGTGTGTTTGTTGTTGTACAACTCTTTTTATTAGTGTTTTCATATATTTTTTTTTTTAGTTTTTGTTTGATGTAAAAATACGAATTCAGTTTAAATGTCGGCTTTAGTATAAAATACAGAATCTGTGTATTTTGTGTTGATCTATGCAAAATTAGTGGTTAAAATTGTTGTATTTGACACAAAAAAGTGGTCTTGCACAAAAGTATTTAAAATAAGTTTTTATCTATTATGTAAATGCGGGAACAAATCTAACTCTCATTAAGCAAAAACTTTGAAATTGTTTGCTTTTGTTTGTTTGTTTAAGATTTTTAAATTATTTTCCTAAAATATTTATTTGCTTGAGTCAATTATGTATTTGCTAAAATCATCGCAAATCCAAATTTTGCTTCACTATCGCATTTATTGAGTCAAGGTTCTAGCTGATATAATTTTTCCAACTAAATTAACTTTACTAACAATATTGTTCTATATCCTTAATAAAATACAATTTCCTCGAAAAAAAAAACGATTTCTGTTTATCCCTGTATCTGTCATCAGCATTCTTTTGAGTCACTATTTAGCAGAATTCCGAAATGTTTATTCGTGTTTTTTTTTTTTTCTTAATGATTCATGTATGAGAATTTAAAAAAATTAATTTAATTTTTGTTTAATCATAAATACTATGATTTGCAATTTTTCAGCTATTCAAAAATGAACAAGTTAAATCCCACCATTCACTGTAATAGCTAAATATTCATATTTTTCTTCTTAAATATTAAAAAAAAGTATATACGAGTATATACCTATATACTCGTATTTGTAAAAGATTTTAAATGAAATGGCATATATTGATAAAAATTATTTTCTTTGAATATTTTTTGTTAATTTTAAAATAAATAATTACTGGCAGGCTCCCTATTTTGATACGAAGCGAAAGAAAACCAGTCACTCATATTCGACTGAAAACGGGGCTCACTAACTTTTGACTTATCGTTCGCTTGTTGTTTACCATGTTGTCACAACAACAGTTTCATAAATTAATCGTCACTTTCAATAAAAACCCGCTGTAAACTAGAAACATGATACACTACTAAACTCTCTTCAAAAGAGCAGAAAGAAAAATATTCACAAAAAAACAAATTGAAAACAAAAAAGCACAGGGTATACAGAAGCGTCAAATATGACAGCTTATTTAAAAAAATCAGTTTTTTTTTTAAGTAAAGCTCTGGCAAAACAATGTGTTTACAATAAAACACGAATAGAAGGGAATGAAGAAATAAAAGCAAAATAAATTCTTGTAAAAAGAATTTAAATTTTTTTGTTGTAAATAAATTAAAATGAAAAGATACCTATAATTAAAAAAACTTGTTAGAAACAAGTAAAAGCTTTGTGTTGTATGTGAATATCTGTACGCTGTAAAAAATAGTGACAAGAATGGTTAAACTTCCTTGTAACAAAACCACTAGCACAAGGGAGAACCACATTAACTACATATATGAATTATTTTAAATTTTTATAATTTTCTTAAAAGAAAAATTTAAAAAAATTTATTACTTTTTCTGATTGCAACTTGATATTTTTATACTTTGTGTTTTTTATTACTTTTTCTTCTTAAAATTTCTTAAATATTTGCAGAAGCAGAAAATGAGAATCAAAACAAAGTAGTAAATTGGTCTCTTATAAATGAATGTAATAGAGATGTATCCTATCTCGCTCTGCCTTTGACACCTCTGTGTGACCTTGTGCTGTCAGCTAAAAGCCTTCATGCACATTTCTGATGTCTTTTTATTAAGAAATATTAGAAAAGTAAATGTAAACGACCAAAAAGAAATTTAATAAATTCTCATGCAACACACTTGCAATTTTAGATTATGAACAGAAAGAAACTAATATCGGAAAAACAAAGTTATAAAATCTTGTAAATGAAAAGACAAAAAACAAAAACTCTGATAATAATGATATTGGGTTTTTTATAAAAAAAAATATAGCAGCAGCTCTAAAACATGTCGACTGTTTGTGTTTTTCACTAAAGAAAAAAAAATACAATGCAGAAACTTTCTAAAGTAATATTACTTTTAATACGCAAACATTTCTACCAGAAAAAGAAAGTAAACATTCGTATAAAATTCGTACGTTTTCCACTTAAAAAAAGAAAACATAAAAATGATCCCAAACTCCTTAAATTAAGAAATTCTCTTGCAGAAATTTTCTGAAAAAAAAAAAATTCTCTCTTTCTCATAATTGGGTCATGGCTTGATAGATAAATAAATAATTTCCTCTAAAATTGAGAGTTTAAAAAAATTTATTGTTGATTGAATTAAAAAGAAAGCAATACTTTTTATTTATGACACATGTTCAATTGTAAAGGGTGGTTAAATTTTAAGGGTCGATGTTGAATGTGTACCACACCTAAACGTCAAGTTTTTTTCTGCATTTCATTTGACATTTTTCAATTTCAGACTAACTCAAGTTGAACCATGGAAAGATACACAATGGTCAGAATGGTGGCAAGAAATGGCAACTGTGGATGATCAATTTTCGAAGAAAATCATCTTCAATGATGAGGGTGATTGGCGAAAAACCAATGCACCCACAAAGAGTGACTGTTTGGTGCGGTTTTCCAAAATCAGGTTGGTCAGGCAATTACTGTGAATGGTGTTCGCTATCGTGAGATTATAACGAACTTTTTATGGCTAGAATTGGAAGATATGGATGTGGATAATATGTGGTTTCTACAGGACGGTGTCACTTGCCACACAGGTAACGAAAAAATGGCTCTTTTGCGCGACAAATTCAATGGCCGTGTTATCTCACGTGGTGGCGATGTCAAGTGGCCGCCAAGATCATGTGATTTGACACCGTTGGACTTCTTTCTTTGGGGTTATTTGAAAGAAAAGCTGTACGTAGATAAGCCAGCAACAATGATGAGATAATTCGGCAAACTAACGGCATATAACCTCAATTATGTCGCAGAGTCATCGAAAATTTGGACCATCCATACGTTATTTATCCATACCATGTTATCATAATAAAAAGAAATGACAATAATTTAATAAATAATTTGTGTTTTATTCAAAATAAATATCGGCCCTTAAAATTTAATCACCTTTTACAACATTTAGACAATAAAAACATCCATGATGTTTTTTTCTTTCACTATGGGGGTTGATATTGATTACTTTGGCAAACGCTGTTGAGCTTTAAGTGGCAGCAAGGGCGGTAAACATTATAATGAACAAGTAATCAATTGTAGTTGGGATTGCAAATACTGCATACGAGTAGGTAATAAATTATTTTATTTATTTTTTTACAAAATTTAATATTTATTTGTACTTAATTCCAAATTATGTTGGTGTGCAAAATGCATTATTTTCCATGATATTCTCATGGAAAATTTCAAAAATTTTTTTACTTTGTGGCATCACTGATTCACATATGTCCGTTAATAACAAAATATCCACAAATACCAAAAATTAATAAAAAGTATCATTTGTTCTTGTACTTCTAAGTTCGTTTTTATTAAAAAAAATAAAAATGTACCATTTTGTCCCTTTATTGTTGTCTTATATCATTCAGTACTATTTAATTCAAATGTTATAATTCTAAGCTTGCAAATAACATAAAAAATTGCACTAAAATTGTTTAAATATAAAGTCCAATTTTATTTCACCCTTTTAAATAAAGTTTCATTGGGTGTTACAAATTAATAATAGAATGTTCATATGCTGCATCAATTTGTATATATTTTACCCCTTATTTGCTCGAATTTGTGTCAATATACATTGGAGACCTTTTTGAAAAGAGAGGAATACAAAGATAAATGGTTTTAAAAAAAAGTACCAACATTAGTTTTTATCCCGTAAATGTACAAATATCAAAAAAGTACCAAATACCCATCCGCTTATTTTTTTAGTAGGCTATTTTGATTTTACCCGTTTTTCCATTTTTACCCCCTTAATGTTTGAATTTTCAAAACTTCCTTCTTATTTGTCCTACACACATTTAGACAGGAACCTGCTGTGATATAAAAAAGAATGAAGTGAAAATATCTGGGAAGTGATATTATTTTTCTGGTAAGTGCTGTCTAGTACAGCAAGAATCTTTTTTTGGAATTTGTCAAACACGCCTAAAATCTTGAGTTACGGTTAAAAAAAACCGGTTTTTCGTACCTTCATGCACTTATAAACCGTGCTCGAATAAAATCCTGACAAAAGTATCTTGAACAAACATCGTGATGCACTAGTGAACAGAAAAAAAATTTCATAAAAAAATTTTAGTAGAAAAATCGTTATAGTGATAGAATTTTTAATTGAATTAATTAATTAAATAAAATTAGTTTACATACATAACTATTCTTTAATTCAACTAAAGAGATTAATATATTGATGTATAAATTTAATTAAGTTTAATCAATGAAATTATTTTTGTTATTAAAATTTTTAATTGGCCTATATTTTTGTATTTTTTTTGTATATTTGCTCTACTGTACATAAAAATAAATACAAGTATCAATTGACATCTAAAATAAAAGTTTCTAATTTTGTTAAGTTTCATCATCTGCAAGCAGAAATAAAAAAGGACACTGACGACCTAGTTCCAAATTTATGGCAAAGTTGTAAGTGTTAATTTATATTTAATCATTTGTGTTGCCCTAATAAGTAGCTTGAAGATATATTAAATTAAAACACATTTAAGCAACTACTCACTCAACTTCCATTTACGTGTAATAGTCTATTCCTTACACTAATGTTATCGCGTTTATTCATCCTTGTGTTTTACATGTTTGTTGCATAACATTTTTATCAGAATGGGTTTTTTTTTTTGTGTACCAGTTTGTTTGCATAATTCTTTTCTTGAGCTGTTAGTTGCGTTACTTAATGATATGAGACTTACAATTTATTTGCAAAATACGGGCGAAAGTTGGTTCTATTTTTTTCATCTTTCTACCATTTTTTTATAGGTTAGTGAGTTAGTAAGTTTGATAGTTTGGTAAATTATATAAAATTGTTTGTGCTATTGCTTAGAGAAATAAAATACTCTATCACTTATTTGCATACATACCCGTACATGCAATAAGCAAGAAGGCAGAAAAAACCGATTTATCAGCATTAAATTTGACAACTATTATAATTAAGAAGTCCAAAACAGAAAGTGGAAAGAACAGCTTAAAATTGTACTTGTGTTAGTGTTTAAGTAGAACATTTTTATTGAGTATCTGTGCTATTCATTTGGTCTATTTTAGTTTTAATTTGTCTTGCTTAATGTGTGGCAAGAGGAGGTAAATTTAAATGATTGTCAACTTACGGCACTAGTGAAAAATCATAAACGTTACAGTCTATAGTAACGTTTTATGTTATTTTTTTCCCCTCTTTACTCAAATGGTTGTTATTAATTTTACTTTCGTGTATTCAGAAAGCTACTTTGCTTCATGAGTTTTGAATTTGCCCAAACCATCAACAAGAGCACATATGATTTGCTACCTCTTTTCTTCGCGGTATGGGTACAGTGGTAGTAGGCCAAAATATCATCCGTGGTTTGACAACAGTGATGAAATCGTCCACAAGATTACGAGTTATTATTACCAGATTTAAGATTGAATTATACTTTGCGATTTAATTTTTGTAATTGGTTTTTCTGCACAAAGTTGAAATTACGTTGTAATTTAAGTGCAGAAATTTACAAAAATTAAACAATAAAAAAACATTAAACAAATTGATTAATTTTGATTTAATTAAATTTTTAATCAGTTTGAAAACATTTTTAATGAAAATATTTAATTAGTGCAGATATGTTTTCTCCACAATGCTTTTCAATATTTGACTTGACTGCGTACTGCAGTGAGCCTTATCCATGGCAAGAATATGACCATGACATCTGCCTTCTGGCATATAGGGTTAATGACATCCACGGAAAGCTGCACTCAGTGTAGTTAGATGTGTCAATAGTATGTCCTAGAACTAACCTAGCCAAACAAATGCAACAGTCTCTAAATTAGCAATTAACTTTTGGAAAAAGTAACATCATTCTGTTGCCTTGGCCATCAGTAATTTGGCCACCTTAACTCTGTAATCCTCACACATTTCTGTCAACACCAAATAGAGAATAATGAATGCCTGTGTAAAATGTAGTTACTGCCATGGAACAAACCAAATTCCATTGAGAATCAAATGGAGATAGATTGGGCCTACGTTGTGCAAGCCTAATCATAACATAAATAAGGCAACTGTAGAATGAGAGCTTCAAACCCTTCACCTGAAGACGACAGATAAGAAATGAACTTTCAAGGAACAACAAGAGCTGGCATAAACTTAGGAAACTATCCTGGAATAGGTCACAATTTAATGAAATTGCTCCTTACGCAATTTGAAGTTAACAATAACAATAATACAAATTTAATTGCTAAATCATTTTTTCTATGCTGGATAATAAAATTATTACGAAAAGTTAAAATTCAGATTGCAAATGGTGTTACACACATGGCGGAGATTATCCCTAAATTATCTCTCCTATTTCATTAACGAATTTAATTTTAAAAGAAGCATTTTTTGCAATCAATATTAATTTTTTGTATATATTATACTTACAGAGAAGTCTGGCCAGAAAATGATGTTTTCGGCGCCATGTCAGCTGCTCCTGAAGATGAGTTACTTTTAATGCGAGAAATATTTATGCACAACATATCAACAGGTTAGTATATTTTATACTTTTGTTATAAATTTATTTTTCTTAATTCACGAATTAGAATTTTATATTGAAAAGGAAATGCATTACAAAACTTAAATTAAAAATTTTTAAGCACAAATCAAATGTGCATTTCGCAAATCTAATGGCGTTTTCTTTTCTAACGAAAATGTTACATATATTCTGCCATCCTAGAATGTGTACGTTCTATTATAAAAAAAAAATTTAATAGTTAAAATCAATATCACGTTCTGTTCTCAACATGTTGCATGTAAAAGATGTAAAAATGGTACATGTTTTGCACACAATTTATAAGTGAGTTTGAGAGTGTCAACTTCTTCTTTATACAATTAAGAAAATTATTTAACAGGTGTTTATATGAAATAGGAGATTAAAAATTTTCTCCGTCAACATATTTTTCATAAAAATCCATTTTTCAAGCAAATATTTTTTGTGTCAATTGCTTATCAGTGGCGTAATCAGATTTTGTAAAATGCTTTAGGAAACCCTAAAAAAAGCATCACTTTCTGCAGTTTTAGGTAACCTGTATAAAATATTATAATACATAATTTAGAGGCCGAATATAGAAAACGCCATAAAAAATCTATATATTAAACGTTCTGTAGGTTGATAGAAAGTTTATTTGTGTGGTTGTTTTTAATTAAGCCGATTAAGACTATGAACCGGGTTTTGCTTGTCTAATTTTAAACACATTTTCATGTGTGTGTGAATTTAGTTTTATTTTCTTACATGAATTCAACTCTAACAAAACTTTTACTTTTGCATTCAAAATTAATATTTTTATTTAATAGACTTCTTTGAATTCTTAGCCTGTGGTAATATGGAAGTCGACTTAAGTAAAATTGACATGTGTCAACTTTATTATAGCAGTTTATATATGGTAGGGCGGTATATTCCACAATTAACCAGATTCAAACAAAAATACTAATATTTGCTGGAATAAAAATGATTTTATAAACGAAACTTTTAAGACTTTTAAAGTTGTAGTTCTCTAAAATATAATATAAGAATCAAATGTCGTTCGTTTGTAATTGCATCACGTGAGAACGGATGGACCATCTTTTGGTAATTTTTTTAATATGTTTTCAGGGAAAGGAAAATTGACCGATTTGGTGCCTTTTTCTTTCAATGTTTGTATGAAAAGAGAAATTGCTTACAACCAATTCTATGCCTACTTTTAATTTTTTGGGTAAATTAAAGGGGAGGTAGTCTACATTTGTAATTTGCCACTCAATTGGACAGAAATTACTTAAGAGTATTTTAAAATTGTTTTTTTTTTAATTTTTTTATGAGGTTACGGGATGCGACATACACCGTTTTAAAGGTGAGATGCTCTAATTTTTTATCTGGTACCCAATTGAGCAGAAATTACTTTGGAGTATTTTTTTGAAGTTCTCTCATACTCCAGTACTGTTGCTCTGAGTAATTTTATCACTGATTACGTTAGAGGAAACAGAAAACAAAGTACATAGTTCATATTTGGGTTTAAAGTTTTCCCTTTTTTTGAATTTTTCAATGTTAATCGCCTCGGCGCAGCTAATCATGTGAACCTTCCATTTTAGGTATATGAAATGCTTAGCACACTTTTATAAAACTCTGCGAGAAATATTTTTGAGGAATATTTTATCTAACTCTTAAATTAATAGGGCTCTTTTGACTCTCCAAATTAAAAAAAAAATAACAAAAAGACATAAGTAAAGAGTTAAAGGGTTCCACAATTCTACTGTTCCACAAGTCTCTTGATTTTGAGTAATTTAATATAAATTAATTTGGGAACGGTATTTTCATCTTCATTGGAATAAACATTAGCGATTTGTTATAATTTCGATTCCCATAAAAAGAAGTGATAACAAAAAATATCAAATAATTGATGACCCTAATTAATAAAAAAAAAGAATAAATGGCACATTCTTTGGAATCAATAACAACTAACTGATTATTATAACAACAATAGAGCGTCATCAGTTGCATTAATTTTAAACTTCATGTTAATTAATTAGGTAAGTGACACGTGCATTTAATGTCAGCTTAAACTAATTTGAAAAGAAATAGAAAATTTTTCAAAAGTACATCTACCCCTCTTAGTTTGTTATATTTAAAAGCTAGAAAGCGTTGTGACCAGGGAAAGGATTTTCGTGCACTTGACAAACAAAAATTTGCGCATAAAACATGCTATTCAAATTACAAAATATGCTCTAATGTTCTTATGGGAAATAAAAAAACATTATTATATATTTTAAAGACATATTTATTAAAAGCTTAAATTCAGGTACAAAAACGATAGAAAAATTCCTGTTTAAAAGATACTTTTATAAATATCTTTTACACCGAGTAAATGATTCAAACGGTAAACTCTGAAAATTAAATGTCACATAACCGTACGCCAATATGTTGCTACACTTTATAAGACTATATTGTCTGACAATGCTTAATTATTCCGTAAAATTAGTCCTTTTTCCATTTTACAAACGGTCCAATCATCTAGAGAATTTATTTTGAAGTAAATAAGAAAACCTGTGATTTTCACACAAATTTTCTAGATGGCTTAATGCCTTTCAACTTAATGTACAAAATTAATAATAAAAATCAAAATCGAAAATTGTTCAATAGTATTCATCTGACATTATTGTGAAGTAGGGAACTGGAATGACAAAATACATTCATACATACAAAAAAAAACAAGAAGGAGAATATGGTGAAATACTGTGAAATACTTTACAGGTTATCAGTAGGTGAACACGTTTGATTTAAAAATATGAAAATGAATACAAATTATGCATTTATAAGAAAATATGCAAAAATATGCAATAACAAATTGATGTTATATTTCAATAAATTTTCGAATCGATTTTAAGTCACTCAGTAAAAAAAGCGATTTGCATGAAAATCCTTGTTAGAAAGATTTGAGCTTACTTTTTCTGGTTATGAAGAAATAAAAAAAATTTGCACAGCATTAATTTAGCTTTCTAACACAGGAAAAATACTTTTTATTCTACCAAAAAAAAACATTTTTTGTTTCAGGCAGGTATCCAACTCGAAAGCTCATTGCAGGTAGAACTTATTGTATTTTAATGCAATTTCACGTACTGAAAAATCCATAATTTAAGTTAGATTTCACTGGTTAAATAAATCAACTCTGCAGGTAAACTTCTCTAAAAGCAGATGATCGCTTGTTATCTAATATGATCTACATCTGTTCCCATTAATATAATGAAATTTTAATAATTTTAATTTTAATAATATAAAAAAATAAAATATATATAATTTTTTTTATTTCTCCTCTAAAAGATTTGTAAATTAATTTCTTTTTAATTAAAAATATTGTTTAGCATTACAAGAGATGCTTTATTGACTTTAATTGCCCTTCCTGCAGAATGTTTTAATTTTTTTGGCGTTAAAAAATTCTTGAACCTTCGTTAGCACTACGATTGGCAGCTTTTAAATTTATCTCAATGGCCTCTTTAAATTCAACTAAATAAAAAAATCTCTGCAGTAAAAATCCGAAAAAAACCAACAAAACACCTGCCTGCCTTTTACAAAAGACATAATTGAATAAACCACAAATTTGAGCAAAAGTATGAAGGAAAAATATAAATGATGAAAAAATATTTATACATGTTGAACATGTAAATAGTGAGTGAGTGGGTGAGTGAGTGAGTGCTGAAATCTACATTACACGTTTGTTAAAAACGGCGTTGCCAGTAGCTAGAAAAAAGGAGCTAAATTTTGCTAAAGACAGACTAGAAAAAGCTAAGTCACTCACAAAAAAAGCTAGGAAAAAGTTAAAAAAACTATCGCTTAAAATTTAAAATTTTCTGAATTTCTTATTACAAGAATAATTATGAATTTTATAAAAAATCAAAACGAGAACATAAAATAACAAAAACTTAATGCTTGTATTCAAAGAAAATTAAAGTAGACTTGAAATCGATATTGTGACAAATTTGTATGAAATTTTTTTCATAATTTATACTTTAAATAGTTATAAGCGAATCCAATTATTTTTCAACTTCAATGTTAAAAAATTAAATTTTAAATTTCTTCAAATAATAATTTAGTTTTTTGATATCAAGGCAAGGTCAACATTAGTAAAGAATACTAGACAACTAAATATTAAAGTGATCAAACTTAAATTTTTTATTTAAGCGGAATTTGTTTGAATAAAAATTTTTGGCGCGAGGGTGAGGTTGTTTCAATGATAGTTTTCTGAAGCATTACTAAGCCAATTCTAAAAATGTGTCTCGATAAATAAACCATCGATGTGAAGTATGAATATGTAAAGAAAAAAGTGCATTTATTTGACGAAGTAGAAGCCAAATACTCCTGAAATTGCCTTTCGTTCGACTAATTTAAAACTTTAAATATCAACATTTTATCGAAAATGTTACTTAAGTTGATTTTAAAAATAATAGCAACTGAATTCAATATTATGCAGACAAAATATAAATTTAATCTAATTCAAGCTTGAAGTTTATAGAACAAATTTTGTGTTAAGGAATTTTCTTTAGCCTCAGTTTGTTTATGTATGATTTGTTTTTATTTTTTCAAAATATAAAAAGAGAAAAAGGCCCATTTTGAAAACTAAAAGGCTAATTCATAATTTTCAAGGCTAAACGCGAGAAAAAAGCTAAATCTAGCATGATATGCCTAAAACGGCAACGTTGGTTAAAAAAAAAAAAATCCTTGTAAAATTTTGTTTATAGAAACACAAAAGCACACATCTGCCACTACTGCACGTTTGCAACGACACACACACGTACATAAATATGAAAAACCTCAAAATCGAATTTGTGGTACCATTGTTCATTATTAATATTGAACAGAAAAAAATAGTACACACAAACACCTGCACAATTCCCTTACAAAAAAAAAATGTTGTTGGCATTTGGATTGGGAATTCGCCTTCATTCCCTGTAATGTTTCCCTTTTCGCTTATTTTTGATTTTTATTTAAAAAAGAAGAAACATATTTTTATAAATTCTTTAAGTCAGTGAAGTTAGCTACGAAAAGTTAGCTGCATTTTTTAATTCTGTAACATATTAACATAGCTCTGTTAAGCTAACATAATAAAAGTAAAAAACAATGAAAAAAAACCAAATAATTTAATAAAAAAATATGAAATCGAAAGCTACTCGAATATAGATTTCAGAACTGTTGTGTTGATGTTCAGAAAGTGTGCAGATTTTGAGAAATTTCACTTAAAATATGTTACAATGTGAAGTTAATTGGTTTAAAAAAATGGGTCAAAATCGAGATGGTGCGGTTCCATGGACTACACGCAAAGAAAAAAGATGGATGAATATGGTCACCTCAAACATAGTGTGTTCTTCAAAAAAATATTATTAATTTGAAGGATCTAAACATTATTCTGATCACGAGAAACATGTTTCTAGTTATTTTTAACCATACTATGTTTAGTGTCTTAGATCAACCATATAATTATCATATTATGTTTAATAAAATTTTACTTGAAACCATAAATATGTTCATAGCAAACATAATAATGATAAAAATATGGTTGAATGTAAATTATTTTCTATTTTGTCTCTTTCGCAACCATGTAAATAAAGTGAGTGTAAAAGAAAAACTTAATCGTTCAAAATCAACTGAGGTTTGTGGCTGAAGTGGTTGAGTGGCGAGTTAATGCTTCTTAACTAAGTTAGTTGGCAGGTTCGAGCCGTGGTAGAGTCAACTAAAATTAAAAAAATAAATTTAAACCCGATGTATTATGTAATAAATAAAAACAAATTGATAGAAAAGAAAAATCAATTTAATAAAAAAACTTTATTTATAGAAAAAATTTAAATTAAAATTTTTTTTTAAATCATATTAATGTATGTATGTATTAAAAAAAATAAAAAAAAAATTTCTTGCCTTGACCGGGGGTTGAACCGCAACGTCTGCAGTTGAAAGCTGTTTTTAATATCTTTGATTTAAAAATATATATGGTTAGAAGCAATCATAAATCTAACCATACTATGTTTCCACCGGAATATGGTTGCCTCAACCATATTTTTTCTTTGAGTGTAGTGGGGTCGAAAGCTATTACAATGCAGATTTCAGAACTATATGTGACTTTGGCTAAGAAAAGGTGGCTTATGACTCAGAAAAGAAATTGCGAGAAACAGCTGTTAAAGATAAACAATGCATTTCGTCAGTTTCTTAGTAGTTTTTCTTCTACATTATGAACAGTCATGCCCAAAAGGCAACCAAAAAAGGTAAAAGAGCATAAATGAGATAAGTTCGTATGTGTATGTAAAGAGCGATCCTGTTTTTAAATTTTTCAATTCCATTTATTATCTTGATTCTGTTTTTCTTTCATTTGTGCTCTTCTCTACATTCTCTACATTTTTAGTACACTTCTAAGCAAGTTAGGACTTTCTAGTTTTCACCACGTGAAAGAGCGTCTCAAAAACTATCGAAACCAAAAAAAAAGTAGAAAATTTTTTTTAAAATCATAAGCCACCTCTTCATAGGCCGGGTCACATATAGTTTATATTTAGAATCAGTATTGGTTTTGAGTAATTTCACTGAGAATATTTTACAGTGAAAATCAATGGGTTCAAAAAATGCCTTCAAAACTAGATTTTACTGATTGGAGTATTTTAATATTTTTATTATAAGCCACCAATATTTTTTTTTTAAATTTGACTTTCTTTTAATTTTTTTTTTATAAATACTCAAACATATTTTCAAAAAAAAAAAATTTCACAATATTTTCAGTTGTCAAATGCTTAATTGCGTAAACTTAATTGAATATGTGTGAACATATTCATTAACTTTTACGTCTGAACAGGCTATAAGACGAAGCGCAAAGCCAATCGTTTTATTTTTGTTTTTGTCATGTAAAAAACGATTTAAAAATTTTGAAAAATTTGTGACTGCAGCAAACGTTTATGAAACATTTCGTTTCTTTTCATACAGTGATATAAAATAAAATAAAAAGTTATTTAGATTTTGGTGCTGCCGTATTGAACACAATAAATAAATAGGCAATGTTGTCATATAAAACTTTAGTCAATATTAAGAATATGTAAATTTAAAAATAAAATTAATGCAAATACGTAAACAATCAATAAATAAGGCTCTTATTTAGAAAAAAAACATTTAAATTTTGTAGGGTGTCTTATGACTAAAAACATAAAAAACTTACACGAAGTGGCAACGTCTAACATATCAGTTGCAAATAGTGTTCTTAGTCAGGATTTATTTTCGCAAACTAGTAACTTATTATTTATATAGCTTTCCCGTTATATGCAGTAAAGAAGGTATTAAAACAAATGATGTTTTAAGGACTTTAGGCATCATCAACATGTTAAGAATTAAAAAAAAAATAATTTTATTTCTCTAATGCAAAGTGTGTACTATAAACGGCTGTGATTCAATATCCTGCTAAAAATAGAATGATGTGCTTACAAAAAGTAAGAGAGTGGCTGTCACTATCCTGTACGATTTTTTCATTTTATGAAAAGTTGCATAAAATTATAGTTTATGTGCGATCAGAGTTGTCTTCCCATCTCTGTCTTCTGTATAATAGTGTAGCTAGCGTATCTAACATATGCGTAGCCATTTTGAATAGTTTTTTTTAAAGTTAGAAAAATAACGTCAGGTTTTCTCTGACTTCTCTTCCTGTGCAATCTAATCTTGTTTTATACTTGCTTTCAATTTTTATAAAACATTTTTTTATTAATTACATTTTTATATATTTTTAATTAATCAAAACAGTATTTCTTTAATAAATTTGGCCTAATTTTGACCTTTATAAATTTTTAAGCTATTCACAATTTTCCTTTTTTAATTTCATTGAATTTTATAAAAAAGTTTTGTTAAAAAAGAACCAAGAATTTTTCCTATTATTGTTTGGATTTTTGTTTCTATGCCTTTGTTTTGGTTTAATTTTTTATTTTTAGAAAAAAAGTTGTCAGTATTTTTTTCATCATGTCACTCTTCAATCAATATTTTAATGCCTCGAATCGCCTTTTTTTACAGTGAATGAATTAATATTTATGTATTTTATTGTTGTTACATTTTTGCTCAATGATTTTCACTGATGGTTAAACTTTTTTTTGTGTTTCAATATAGAATCTCCAACCACTTAAAAACATTGTTGTGGATTTTTTATCGTCTAGTCGCTGGATTATAAAATTTTGATATATTTTTCACAGTACTGCCTGCCCAGTTACAGGATGTGGTGGTTATATGTAATATTATAACCGAATCAACCCAAACAGACATTCCCACATTCATGACGTCTACCCTGTCCCACAGATAACTTATTTTTTAGAGAATATTTACACAGCAAACGTTTCAGTTACTTTTTAGTGTGCGAATGGAATTCAAATTTATCAACATAAAAAAAGAGTATTTTTTTTTTTTATTTATTTTTTGTTTGTTTCATATATTTATTATCCAGTCTGGCCACAGAATTATTTTTGTCCTGGAGTTTAAAGCGCGCTTTAGTTTAATTTAATTTTTTTTTGTGCTCTTCATTGTTTTGTTTCGTAATCCAACTCAATTATGGTAATGATAGTGTTGGGATGGCTGCTGAATTAATAAATGAAAAAAATATTATTAAAATAAATTGCATAAATTGTGCTGCTAGAGTAGTTAAAAAAGGTTGTAATTAGTAGCTGTTTCTAAAAAAAATTTTTTAGTTTACCTTATGAGTGTAAAATTTATACATTTTAAAAGACACAACGCCTAAAGACTTTTAGAGTTGTCAACAAAATTTTGCTTTACAATAAATTTTTCAGTTGTGATTAGTTTGGAAAGCTTTTAATCAGATAACTCTTGGAACTATATGGACGTATTTTTATATTCAAAATGTATTGCTTCAAGGAATTGAGATCGTTTTGTCTGAAAGAGCTTAATAGCATTTAATATGTAAATAGTCAATTACTGAGTCAAGGTTCAAAACGTTTTGATCTTTTGTAAAGCTTTATTACTCGGTTGCAATATTAGTGATCATGTCGCATAACATAAAGAAAAAAATTATGTTTTTCACCCTCTAGATTTTGTCATTACTCTGATGAATGAATTAATTATTTTTCTACCAATGAAATTTGTCATTACAATAATGAGAAAATTATCATTGAATGAAAACTTTCGTAAAATATACGAGATGTGTTTCGCTAGAAATATGAGACTTTTCTTTCACGGAATGAGTTCTATGAACAAAATCACTGAAATTCAAGCAATAGAACTGTAATTGTATTAATGTAATCACTTTAATTAAAACTATTGAAAATATTACATTAATTCAATGAAGAGACATGCTTAGAGTTATGACTCTAATGTAAGTTATTGTATAAAAATCGATTTTAAAATAGGAACCAAACATATAAAAGACGGACTACTTGTCATCATCGCCCAGCCCAAACGGCTAAAGCTACGCTCTTGAAGTTCGGTAACCAGGTTTCTGTCACAATGTGTAGCACGAATTTGAAGGGATTTTTGGAAATTCGAAAATTAAAGGGATAAAAACAGGTAAAATCGAACTTCTTATATCTCTGGAAGTACTAGAAATAAAACCGAAATTCAAAATACAAAATATTCTACTAAAAATAGGATCGGATGGGTATTTGGTACTTTTTCGATATTTGTACATTTGCATGATAAAAAAGGTAAAAACTAAGGTTGATATGTTTTTTTTACTCCATTTATCTTTCAAAGTAACAATCAGAGCAACAAAAACTAAATTGTATGATTTTCTGCTTAAAAAGCTCTCCAATGTATATTCTCACCTTTTACCCCTTTTTACTAGTATTTCTAAATATATAACTTTATGTAAATTGATGCAGCATATAAACATTTTGTTACTAATTTGTAGCACCCAATAAAAAATCAATAGTAAAAAAAATTTTCAAGGGAGAAAAAAAGTATCAAAAGAGAGAAATATGATTTGTATTTTATATTTAAACTAATTCAGTGGTATTTTTTATGTTATGTGCAAACTTAGAGATATGATAGTAGAATCAAGTACCGAATGAAATAAGGAATCCTAAAAGGGACATAATGGTACTTTTTTTATTATTATTTTAATGGTTCTTTTTTTACACAAGGTACAAGGTTGGGCTCAAACGGTCCTAAACAAAGTGAAAAATCATTGGAGTGACAAAGTGTACTTTGCATTAAATTTTTGGTACTGTTTGATATAATATTATTTACGAACCTAGAAGTACGAGATTATTGAAAAGCGTGTCTGAACAAATTGAAAATGTCAACAAGTGGACAATATAGTACTTTTTATTAATTTTAATAATACTTTCTGATTTTTTTGATAAAAACGAACCTAGAAGTACGGTATTGGAGTCAAACGGTCCTGAGGAAAGTAAAAAAATTAATAGAGGACATATGGTACTTCTTATTAATTTTTTATTAAGCAATTTAAAAGTACCAGATTTGTCTCAAATGGTCTGAAGAAAAGTGGAAAACCATAAATATTACAAAATGGTACTTTTTATTGTTTTTTTTTGGTACTTTTTGGAATTTTCATACTATGAAATTAGCGTCAAACGCTCTTGAGCAAAGTGACAAATCATTAACCGGCAAAATAGTACTTTTTATTGATTTGAATGCTACATTTTGATTTTTTAACATTAACGAATTTAAATCTATTAGACCGAGCTCCAACTTGCTCAGTAAAAGGAAAAAATCAGTAAAAGGACAAAATGGTACTTTTTCTATGTATATTTTAATGATACCTTTTGATTTTAATTGTATTAGAAAACCTAGAACTGAGCTTCAATGATGTACAATGAAATAATAAATTATAATAGTGGCAGTAGTTCGCTGACGAACTAGCGAGTTAAATGGTTATGATTTAATTGATATCAGTTTTTTTAAAGATGCAATAGGTTGGAATAAATGAATTAAGGAAATTATGGACATTTAAGTTAAAACGGCAAAATTACAGGGCCACTGCAATTCCACATCTGCAATATTGACTGTATTCATATTCATGTGATGTTTTGTTTTTTCTTTATACTAAGTTTTATTTCAAAACCAAACGTTTTTAGTCAGTTATTCAGTCTATATTAAATTCCTACTCGAACAGTTACCATTTTTAATTCATAAAATCGACTGAAAGGTACATCAGTCACTTATTTATTTTATCTGTAAATTTCACACTTTCTCTTTGTGCTGCCTATTTTGTTTAGATAAAATGCTTATGATATGAAACAAAAAAAAAAAAAAGGAATAAAATAAAACTAAAAATAAAAAGAGATTGTACTTAATATTTTAAATTATCTTTTACACTTTCCCCTGAGACAAGGTACAACAGTAAAATAAAAAGAATTTAAGAAATGAATATTTTAAGAAAATGAGCAGCAAACTAAAGTGAATTCCTTCAAAGAAATAGTCTAACAAATACATACATACAGAGACATGTTTGCACACAGACATACAATTACTTTAAACAATATTTCGAATTTTATTCATACATGCAGGCAAAACAACAAGAAAAGAAATATAAATAAACAAATAGAATAGATAAAAACATTTACTTAAGCACAGTGGGTGAGCTTTTAATTCTATAGATAATATTCAAATTCACATAACGAACTCAATCTCAATAACATAAACAAAATTAAATTGAGATCAATATAAATTCGAAAGAATATTCGAAAAAGAATTGGGATTTTTACTGCAAGTGAATCATTTTGCTGAAAAAAATGCTTTTTATATCACAGCAGTACACCTATATTTGTCGCTTGGAAAAATACTAACTATAAAATTTAGTACTGAATATTTCATCTCAAGGCCAATTTTAACTCAACTTCCACTGTCTTCCATACAAAACTTTTTTTCATAGATGTCTATAAATGTATACATAAGCATGTTATTCATGCAAGTGCATGTTCATTTGTGTGTGTGTTTGTGTGTGCATCATTGTGTAATGCTTGACTGGAAAAATGCAAATACCAGAAAATGAAGTTTTACGTTTTTCTCCCCAGTTATTTTTCTGTTGTTATAATTTTTGTTTTTTTTCTTGTTAGTTTTGCAATTTTTAGATTTCTTGTTGTATCAGTAGTTTAGTGTTTATCAGAAGTGGAAGTGTCTGAGTATCATCCTCACGAAAACCAAAAGATACACTCATCACTATTTTATATTCTGCAACTGCCTTTATTTTATAAAAGAAAAAGAAATGGAGTTAGGTGTTACCATTCGTTTTTAAGCTGACCTTAAGTCGTTATCAGTCATGCTCATTATATAGTCATTTATAACCTTTAGTACTTGTCTAAGGCTCAGGTGCTTCTGACGGCTTCCAATTTAAAGTCTAACAACAGCCTGTGCTGGACATTTTTATAAAAGATATACGGCATCTTAAACCTCTTAAATGGACTTGTTCTGAAATTGCATTTTCATCTTAGATATCACCAGTGTAAGAAATATTAGAATTAGTTAATGCAGATGCTGTGGCTTGCATGACAAAACCTCAGAACACGTACTTTGTGACTAACTGGTCTTAGAGACTTTTAGGGCAAGATTTCTAGGAGACTTCTTGTTGGCTCCCAGAAAAATATGAAAAGTCTCACTGAATAAGGTAATCGGCACATAGTTTAACTAATGATATCTGAAGTAAGTCACCAATACAGATAACCAGCTTATGGCACTCTGGTCTGCACTAAGTGCTTTACATGCCTTTCTGCTAAGGAGCTTAGATGCTGGACTTTATTTGGTTATTAACATATTGTATATTCTTGCACATGCTTTTTACTTACTGCCAAACATATAATTTTGAATGAAAATGACTTTAGCTACGGTCACATTAGCCAAATATTTGTTGAAATAAGCATAACCCCTATATCAGCTTCATATAAATTCATATATTTTGAACGAATTTCGGCTTAGAATAGTTTATTGTTTTAATAAAATACAACATACTTGCATTATCATATTATTGTAATTTAATTCAGGTAATATGAGTCAGTTTAGACTATAAAAATATTTGTGTAATGTGACCATAGCTTTACAGTCATGCCTGATCATACGTGATTGCTTATTGATCACAGCATACACTTGGGCATATACATTTTACACATATGAACGATAAGAATTTTCATACGAAATTTTTAAAATTGTGTATAAGCAAAGAAATGAAGAGAAAAAAAATACTACATTTTCCACATGTCACACATGCATATGATGAGTTAGGTTCTCTTTATACTGGTTTAATGTGTGTGTGCGTATGTCCGTAAATATTTGAATGTAGACAAATAATTTTCAAAATAAAAAAGTAACTTAAAGGTAAAAGAGTTTCTTGTTGAAACTTCAAATTAAAAGAGTGAAAACCTGTTCTACAAAAAATTTGTTGTACAAAATATTGTTACGTTTTCCAATTAAGTTTTGACGCTGATTTCAAAAATTTTTGAGTTTGTGGTTCCGTGTTCATTCTTTATTATAAAGGGAATGATTTCTTATAAAGCAGAGAGGGCAGTCCCTATTAGTAAAACATTAGAGGCCTTTTTCTGTAGAAGGGATAAATAGTGTCCTTCATCTAAATACAAAAAATATTAAGACCTGATATATGCATATAGTAACATAAATATATATACAGGGTGGGCCAAAAGAAACCAAGGGGTGTAAAAGTTTAATAACTTTTTTGTTTATTAACTTTTTTTTATTTTTTCTTTCAGATTATATAATATACAAAATGGAAATTTTTTTACACTAAGTATGAAAAATGATGTCTCTTAAATGACCACCATTTTCAGCTTCGCACTGATTGGCTCTTTTTAGAGCATTTTCCATAACATCTTTCAAAACTTGTGGCTGTAGCGTTCGAATTTCTGCAACAATGTTTGCCTTGAGTTCAAGGATTGTCTCTGGCTTGTTCACATACACTCGCTCCTTCAAAAAACCCCAAAGAAAATAGTCGGGCCAAATAATTTCCGAATTTC
Organism: Thelaira solivaga; assembly: GCA_947397855.1. Lineage (NCBI taxonomy): Eukaryota > Metazoa > Arthropoda > Insecta > Diptera > Tachinidae > Thelaira > Thelaira solivaga. The sequence goes on along the minus strand of OX377610.1, from coordinate 46,018,856 downwards.
GAGAAATTATTCGCTCTCCAAAAATTTGACTTAAAAGTGCCATTGTGTCTCAGCAGTATGGGCAGTGGCTCCATCCTGCTGAAACCACATACCAGGTCTGTTTTCAAGAGCAGGACGTAAAAAATTTTCTATCATAAAACGATACCGCTTTCCATTTACGGTTACAGCACTTCCATCTTCATTCTCGAAGAAGTAGGGCCCAATGACATTTTCAGATGTGATCCCACACCATACTGTACACCTGATGGGGTGCAATTGGCGTTGATGAATGGCTCTTGGATTTTGAGAACCCCAGAACCTACAGTTCTGCTTGTTAACAAAGCCATTCAAATGAAAATGAGCTTCATCACTCATAATCAAATTTTCAATAAAGTTGATTTCATTTCTGGCCAACTCTTGAAATTTAACTGCAAAATTTAGACGTTGCCGATGATCTGCGGGCTTTAATTCTGAGCAGAACGCCTTCTGCCAGATGTTTCTGGTGCTTCGTTAACACTTTGCTGTACTCGTTCAATATTTTCCGCAGTGCGACTTAAACGTGGTCTACCGGTTCGAAGCAAATCTCTTACGCTGCCATGTTGGTGATGACGATTAACTAAGCAACGAAATTCTGACGTTAAAATGTCGACGATATGCTCTTTGCGTTAAAATAATTGATCTCTGGTTTAAATAATAAAATTCTATTGTTCTGGTTCTCTGTTCAGTTGTGAACCTCTCCATTATAAATTCTCCAAGTGTTGTCTATATAATCTGAAAGAAAAAATAAAAAAAAATTAATAAACAAAAAAGTTATTAAACTTTTACACCCCTTGGTTTCTTTTGGGCCACCCTGTATATATATATAATAAGGCATTGCTGCTTGATTTAGTGTTTTCCAGTCGGAGATGCTGGCCATCAGACAGGCATGCTAATCTTTCTGCTATAGAAAAATCAACGGGCTCTCTTGACACTTCCATTAAATCCAATATATTCTGTGCTAGTTAAACAATACAAGCCATCGAGCAGACGTATCTTTAGTCTAGATACCTGCACAAAGTGGCTTCATTTTCAGTGAACAGGTGGACAAATTGACTAAGGCCGTCTTTAATAATAAGCCTTCTATGTCGGTGACCGCTTTGTAGAATTGCTGATAAAAAAAGCTTGTACCATACGTCAAACAAGGCTTCGCTATGCTGGCAAACTCTTCGCTCAACCGTTGAGCAGAAAAAGGAAAGATATTTCTAGACTGCTGGTTGTGATCAGCACGTACGTCTACAAGCAGAGATTGCACCTCAACTTCTGGATTCGATACACAAATTTTTCGCTTAACATTTTATGTGTTAAGGGTCTTTGTCAGATATCTCAATGAATCTAGGTCACTTCATTATTCCTTTGTTTTGGCGAGTAGGTGGCTTAAAATAGAATCTTGGGATTTCAATGTATGACAGTTCCAAAAATCGCATTGCAATATCGCCAACGTATGTAGTCATGTAGGCACCATCCCATTGTCTATTTTATTGACAGCAATTGCTTTAAATTTTTTAAAAAGCATATACAAAACGACAACTGTTGGTTGTTAACTTGTTAACAAACGTTATTCAATTGACAACAATATGTTGTCAAATGTCCAACTTATTAAACAACGTTGTCAAATTAACAACGCATGTTATAATTTCGACAACCGTATGGTATCATTTCGGCACCAGTATATTGTTACTTTGACAAAAACCAAAACATTTATGTCAGTTTAATTTTTACTATTGATTTTAGCACCAATAAGTTTTTAGTAATTCACAGGACATGTTATTTTGGACTAAGTGTTCCTGCATTTCCCACAATGCAACTTCTGCTTCTTTTTTCAATGAAAATTGTTATACAGCGTAATTTTCTTCATTTTATTTTAATTTTTAATTTTGAAACTTTCGTTCGCATTTAGCTAAAGAGGCCTTAAGAAAATACGCAAACTATTAACTCAAGTACTGAAAAGCTTTTTAAAAACGTACAATGATTCGATTATTTTAAACTGCAAATTAAAAATTAATCTTATGCCTTATTTTTTTCCTATTTGAAAAAGTAAAAGTTTATAAACCTAAAACATCTCCCAAATGAGAGAATAAATGATGTCTCGAATGTTTTTAACATTTTTAAATACCAACAAACCTAAGCGCACTAGAAATAAATTAAAAATTTATGAAATATTTTCTCAAACTCAGAGTCAACAGAATGTTAAGGAAAACAATAGAGATTTTCAAACATTTAAGTTTGAATAAAAGTTTTTATTCAGATTTCAGTTTTACAATTTCAATGTAATTTAAATTTAGTTGACAAAATGACCCCCAGACATTGTGGAATGCATGTATGAATTCTGTAACCACCTTTTTGTCATGCATTTCACTACAAGTATTAAATCATTTTATGACTATCATCTACTCATGTACTTGCAACTGTAACGTTTAATTAAACTTTTGTACTAAGTTATATAATTGTAATCACAAATATAATTATTTTTTAACCTCATTACTAATTTAATGCGGTTTATTTTTATTTAATTTTTAATTGGTGACCCAGTTTTAATCACTAATTAACCAAAACATGTTTTATAAATTTAATAAATTTGCCATTGTTGTCTGATAAATAGAATTAAATTTCAAATTATGAAACTAAATAAATTATATTTTCAAAATAATAAATTATTTAACAGCACACACCACACATATCAGTCACACTTGTGACCAATATTAAACTTTGCAAAGTAAGCACATTCAAAGTCTTAAAGTCTCACAAGCAAAAGAAAAATCTTATGTTACGTACACAGAAAAAAATTATAAGCTAATTACAAATTTTAATTCAGAATTCAATTAAATATTTAATCAATATAATTATTTTTTTAGTTGAGCTAAAAAGTAGTCATATTGATTGAATATTTATTTGATTCAATTACAAATTTAATCAATTTTATAATGGTTTTAAGTGATCGTTTTTCAATATTGACATACTCGTACATGATTTAGCCTTTATTTTGCCATCGACACCTCCAGAATAGAAACATTTTATATAGATATTTTAAGGCACACCTATTGCTACTGTTGCTTGAACTTCAGGAGATGACGGTATTTAAAGACATTGCGTTGAAATATAATGAAAAAATTTCTAGACAATAATTTTTCGTATTTTAAGCGTAACTGTGCTTATTTTATTCCATACCCAGTGGCCCACAATTACTAAAGTGTCAAGGAAATGTAGACTTTTTCATTAGTCTGTTTCATTTAGCACTTGTCATTCTCTTTTTTTTTTTTTTTTTGCAAAATCTGTTAATTTTGAGGAAATTATAATCGAAGAGCCGCTTTCGAAGCATCTAAGAAAATTGTGTAGGTTGTAGTGGGTGCCAGGTCATAGTGTATTTATAAGCAACGAAGGGACAGACGAACTCGGAAAAAAAGGTGTATCCAAATAGTAGCTTCAGTCTGCGCACTTCTTTAGAGCTCTAATAATCTCAAGATTGTTAAGTAACTGAAAGGAGAATCACTGCAATATTTATTGGCTGGAGATATTGATATCAGGGTAGCAAAACTATGCATGCTGTTCCGTTCTCGGAAAGAAACAAATGACTGACTTGGCCTGACTCGGTCAGGAATTCCCATTGTCACGAGGCTAATGGCTGTGTATTGCAGAGTATTAAATTATACTAAAGTAAAGGGGCGATATGTCTTTAAAACCTCCTTTTTAAATATAATAACCTAACATTAAAGTAATCTGAAGCACAATGCCCAACAATATAGTAAAAATATATTTTTTTAATATCGCAATAGCAAAAATTTTGTAAATTCATCAATTTTTTATTACTGAATAACTTATGCGACAATGTATTTGCTAACCTAGAAATATTATTATCACAAAATCAAACGAATGTTGTTTATGTCATATTTCTTTTCCATTCTACACATATTTTGTTATTCTTGTTGCTGTTTTAATTGACATTGTTACGGTTAAATTATGATAAATTCATTTTATCCAACAATAATTTCTGTACTAGGAAAGAAGTAGAATAGAAAATATTTTAACATGATAAGCAGGATACGCACTTTAATTAAAATTTAATTCTAACATGGCAAACTTCAGTTTCAATTACCTTTTAGTTAATAAGGTAAAATTTTTTTCCGCTTAAGCTAATCTCAGCTGTAAAACTAATTGAAGAATGCTTCCACCTCTAGCTTTTTAGAATGATTGATAGAGTTATATGGACTTTAGTTTTAGTTACTCTTCATATTATCTCTGTCAAGATGTACTGGATTCTTTGTGGAGAAAGAGCGGTCATCTTCAGTTTTAATGTTATTTAGTTTTTGAGATATTTCTCGAAAATATTTTGAAAAATCAAACTCTATTCGAAAGTTCCAAGACTAAAAAGTTTAAGATTCATCATCTTTAATAGATCCTGGTGAACGCTAAAACATAGTAGAGCTTACATTTAAAAAAGTTTTTAATTATTGATAGTTTTTGAGCAAGATGACAAGAAACTACAACACTTAACAAGAAAATATAGAGCGGGGAGATGGAACAGCAAGATAAACCGGGGAGATTTGGGGAATGTACAGTACAGCAGATGAAGAGAAGTCAGCGGTTCTTTGGCGCCAGCATAATCGTTTTCATATTTCCTTTTGGATTTTCTCGAAAATAATTGTTTTTCTCTAAGTGTTTTATACTGCCTTTATCCAGTCTTTTGTATACAAGTAGTTATATAGTGAACTGAAAGTAAATATAAAGGAACTTTTTACACACAGGCACCGCCACATAAAGACCTAAAATAACCCAGGTGATTTTGTTTCATTCCGACTGTCTGTCTAATAGGCTTGTGGCGTTCATGTCTGACCTAGTTCATATGAACGATTCAGCAAATTGAACGATTCGGTTCACTTACTTTTACTGTTTACGATTAAAATATCTCAAATTTGTTTAGTTAAAATTTTATTGCAGACTTAAACATAAAAATATGCTCGTTCGCTTAAAATCACACTTAAATTCAATAATCAGTTGTAATTACATATCATTATAAAGGTATTATGGTGTATAATAAATACAATGAACGAAAGTCATAAGTTTGTCACCTTACAGTGTACTAAGGGAATGATGAACGAAAATCAAAAGTCATCGTTCAGTGTCCGAAATGAACTATGAAGGATTAAAATAACCTAGGCCATTTAGGTGATTTGAAAAATCTGAGCGATTCAGTGAAATGAACAATTATGCCCAAGTCTACTGTGTGGACCTAGTCTAAATGCTTCAAAGTCTTTATTATTTCAAATGTTAAAATCAATAAAAAATTTCGGCGAAAAGAATTGAACGAACGTTGAGTAAAGTCATGTCGGCTATTGTAAATAAAAAAAATTAAACGGTTTAAGAGATCTGTCAAAAAAGTTTTGTTTCAATCCAAAGAGTTTTAAAATTTGCTTTATAAAAGCCTTAAATTGAAACCGCCAAATTCATAAAAAATATTATGTGCTTATTAAGGGCTTATTTGACAGACTTCTATGCAGTATTTGTCAAATAACCCCTTATTAAGCACATAATATTTTTTATGAATTTGGGGGTAAATGTTTTGCTTATATTTTTTAAGTTCACTTTTAATTTATTGTTGTGTTTGTGTAAGTGGGTATGTATGGGGAAACACATTTTTGGAATACATTTTTTTCCGCTTCTAGAATGATGCTTAGACACATATATACCAACTGCTCCCATTTCAAATTAAAAAAAAAAACCAAAAAATCAGGAGTATATGCAGATATTTATTTAATATGGGTTAAGTGCTACTGTAGCAGTAGTAGTAAGTAGTAGTTGTAGTAGTTGTTGTTGTGTTGTTATTGCTGCTGCTATCATTGTTGTGTATTATTTATAGTTTTGTAAAGTCACTTTTGTTATACATTCATATTTCATATTTATAAAATATGCTGTTTTGGTTAGAGAACATGAGTACCTACTACTGGCGCATAAAAATATACCGTGAGTAGTACTGAGTACCCACCTTTTACATAAATTTAAATGTACAAACGTACTTGATTTTTAGTTGCCTTTACTAGTGATTGTGTTGCTACATCATAAGTCCTGTTATCCTGTTAAATTCATAACATATAAATACGAGTATATATAAATATACGACCACATATATAAGTTTATATGTACATTGCTTTTTTAAGTTTATATAAACATTTATGTTTATAAAGAATAATAAAAAATTTTTACTACAGAAACTATAATAATTCAGGTTCTTTTTGTTTTCTTCAATATAAATAAGAAGGGTATATAAAGGGTGTTTTTTATAGACGTATAGAACTTTAAATTGCAATAAAACAACGATGGATTATTCGATTGACATGAATTTTATTTATCCGAAAGATAATCTTGTGGCATTACATTTTAAATATGATTTCTGGTATATGACCGGATGTAGTCCAATCTGGACGTCCAATTTTCGATGACTTTTTCCAACATTTGTGGCCGTATATCAGCAATAGCACGGCGAATGTTGTCTTCCAAATGGTCACGAGTTTGTGGCTTATCCGCATAGACCAATGACTTTACATAGCCCCACAGAAAGTAGTCTAGCGGTGTTAAGTCACAAGATCTTGGAGGCCAATTCACAGGTCCAAAACGTGAAATTAGGCGGTCACCAAACGTGTCTTTCAATAAATCGATTGTGGCACGAGCTGAGTGACATGTTGCGCCGTCTTTTTGGAACCACAGCTCCTGGACATCATGGTTGTTCAATTCAGGAATGAAAAAGTTAGTAATCATGGCTCTATACCGATCACCATTGACTGTAACGTTCTGGCCATTATCGTTTTTGAAGAAGTACGGACCAATGATTCCACCAGCCCATAAAGCGCACTAAACAGTCAGTTTTTCTGGATTTAACGGTGTTTCGACATACACTTGAGAGTTAGCTTCACTCCAAATGCCGCAGTTTTGTCTGTTGACGTAGCCATTCAACCAGAAATGCGCTTCATCGCTAAACAAAATTCGTTTATGAAAAGCGGGAACAACGGCAATCTCGTTTTGGGCCCATTCTACGAATCTACGCCTTACTTGATGATCGTGGCTATTCATGATGAATTGAAAAACCAAAATGAGAATAAATCACTTGACAGCTGTTAAATCGGTCGCCATCTGGAACAGTAATGCCAACTTAAAGTTCTATACGTCCATAAAAAACACCCTTTATAAGTTTGTGATAATGTTTGTAATATCTACACCCTACATGTGCCACCATAATAAGTATATATATACACTGAGCCAACAATGAGGTTGGAATATCAACAACGTATTTGGTCATTTTGACACCATCCCGTTGTCTATTTCATTGACAACGAGTGTTTTAAATTTTTTAACAAGCGTACACAAATCGACAACGGTTGGTTGTCAACTTTAAACAAAAATCTATAATTTTACTTTTTTCATAACGTACATTGTTAACTTGTTAACGAACATTGTTGAATATACAACAACTATTAACAAGCGTTATCATGTTGTCATTTCAACAACCTTTGTTAAAATGACACCATTCGTTATCGGAGTCAGCATAAAAGCGGTTAGCAGATGGATCATTTTTTCCCCGGTGTGTATTCTTCGGCCTTATAAATAGCGGAGTCTAATAAGCGATGTCCATCTGTCTGTCGTTGACTGGCGGTTGTTTATCTTTTCAAGTTGCTATTGAAATTTAGCTCAATCAGTCCATAAATGGCTGAGTTATGAATCACAGACCGCTACTACCTCTATTTTTTACAGTTGTTCTGATTGGGTGCTTGGTAGTCTTAAGTCTGTGCAAAAAAAAGAATCAAAACCTAAAAATGCAACCGAAAATTTGGTTTTTTCATTCATTTCTGTTTTGTTTTTTATTGAAATTTTTCAGTGTACACACACTCGTATCAACGAAAGCAAGGATACTTGCCAGAAAATGCAATCGGTTTAAAATAAAACTGTATGTATTAAAAGGCTGCACAAGCAAACTTGGCTTACAAGCATTTTTTTTTCATAAAATATTATTTCAAGTATCCTTGTGCAGCTCTTTAGTATGTATGTGCATCTGTAATCTTGTTGAAACAAGATTGTTGTCAGTATTGTTTGGTTGAAAATTGTTTTAAATTAAATTTAATTTATTTTACAATCATATTGAATATGGGTTTGCAGTATAACGACTAGTGTAGAAGTTGTCAAGACGAGGAAGAGGAGGAAACTGTGGAACACCTTCTCTGCTAGTGTCAAGCCCTGGAAGAGCGGCGCATGATTCACTTTGGTGAGCGACGTCTGCAGGGTCTCACTGCGCTGTCGAATGCAAGAGTCGACATGCTATATGCCTTCCTTAGAAGTAGCGGTTGGTTTGTGTGATGGACTCACTCACTTTCTTTCTCTATCTTCTTTCCTTTTCCTTCACTCTTCTATTACTATCCTTCCTCTTCTTTATTTTTCTCTATACAGGTATCACAAAGGGACCACATCAGAGGACCCAAGTGAGCCCATCTTTTGTTTTTCTTTCGGACGACCTGTTTAACCTAATCTAACCTAACCTCTTAAATATCTTAATTAATTTATTTTTATATTTAAAAATGGAGTACATAACTTTACTAAACTTTAACAATGCTTTTGATAATAGGTTTTAAAGAGACACCAAAGCAAAAACAAAGCATTTTTAGTCATTCAATTGGAGTATAAAAATTAAAAGAATAAAATGTTTAAGTCTTGCATTTTTATTGATTGTGAATTATAATTTTTAGAAAAAAGTATACAAAAAATCTTACAAGTTCAATAAAACTAGCTGAAAATTAAATATTTTTAGGGAAATATTCCACTTTACTTAAAATTTACGTACATTGTTATTAACGTATTATGAAAACGTTAGTTTTGGAGGATAAAAAAAGAGTGGCGTATTTCAGTGGAAGTTCCACTGTAACGACACTCAGAAAAAATTTAACTTTTTATTATATTGATTAAAATTAATTAAAAATTTATTCAATAAAAATAATTTTTTCAAATTAAAATTCTTAATTTGTGTATAATTTTTCTCTGTTTTTTCAAGCTTACAAATCCAATTAAAAAAACTACTTAATTAATTAAATTACTGTTTCTAATTTTCGTTTTAGCTTTTAATTATAAAATTAATTAAATTTTTAAACGAATTAACTGTGATCAGTTGAATACCTAGAAAGAAAAATGTCTGCTTCCTGCTACGAGTCCTACTTAGGTATAAGCTGTGTTGATTTCCGCTTAATTCCCCAAAATAAAATTTCATAATTTTTTCTTTTAATACAAATTTGTGTCTTGTATAATGTCTCTGGCTGTAGACAATAGTTTTTTTTTTTTAGTGTTATAGGTAGAAAAAGGTAAAAACATTTATCTTTTGTATTTTTTTTTAAGTTGAAATAATGCTCATGTTGCTTGTAGCTTTTTGAACTACTCGTTTCTGCCGCATAAATGTACATTTATTGTGGTTCAGTTTATTTTTTCAACAGGATTTAAGCACATACGCACACACACCGGTCCGCACACATAATCAAGAGTAAAGACTCAATCCATTGTTACCAGCTTAGTTTATGACTTTATTTTGTCGGTTTTATTAATGTAATAAAAATTTAAACATGATTTAAAGATGGCATTAATAAATAATATTTAGAATTGTAACTATTTATAAAAACATTTGCCATTCAAGTCTATTTTAAAGAGGGCCTTTTAAAGTTAGTGGGATTTAGAATGAGTTTTTTGTTTTGTTTTGTAGCTAAAATCTGTAAATAATTATGGCTTAGCTTTTTGCCCATTAAAGTAATAAAAGGTGATTTTATAAGAACTATCGGAAATTTAAAAAAAAAATCACATAAAATTCAGAAAAATGCATGAAATATTTATTTGGATCGATAGTTGGGTCGATATAATTTAATGTTTGAAGATTATTTCATGCAAATGTTGGCCGCGGCTGCGCCTCAAATGGTCCATCCGCTTAGTCCAATTTTGGCATACTCTTTCCAACATTTCGGCCGGTATCTCACGAATAATGTTGGCAATGTTGGCTTCCAGTGCGTCAATCGAAGCGGGCTTCTCCCTATAGACATTAGCCTTAACATAGCCCCACAAAAAATAGTCTAGAGGCGTTAAATCGCACGATCTGGGCGGCCAATTGACTGGTCCCAAGCGTGAAATAAACTGTTCACCGAACTCGCCTCTCAATTGGTCCATTGTTTCGCGTGCTGTGTGGCATGTGGCACGGTCATCACCAACACTGGCCGATACGGCTGCGATATTTTCTTCAGTTCGCACTCTACGTAAGCGTGTTGGTGGTTTAATGTCCAACAATGTAAATTTGGTGCGAAATTTTGTTACAATAGCCCGAATAGAAGCCTCAGTAGGTCGATTAAACTGACCATAAAATGGAAGAAGCGCGCGATGAACTTTCCTAACAGAGCACGCATTTTGGTAATAAAATTCAATAATTTGCAAGCGTTGTTCGTTTGTAAGACGATTCATGATTAAATTATAGACCAAACTGAAGATGTTTGACAGTGACACAAGATACAAAACGTGCGTGAGCTGTCAAAACTAGTGTTGCCAAAAAGATAATAGCAAAAAAATCACTCTTTATATTACGAGTTATATAGTTGTATTTATTACGTAGATCCCTTCGTATATTATTATTTACAAATATTTTTTTTAATTTCACAAGACACACGCTACATTGTGCACTGACCGAAAAATTTTCGTTGATAGAATCGAATTTGTAACTCTTTAAAAATTTTGTTGTGACAAGCGAATGCTTTAGGTGAGATAACACCGATGTTACAGCCAATTATATTCATTTACCAAATCAACATAATTGAATTAAGCATCAACAAATATTAATATTTTATAAAAATATTAATTCTAGATAAGATACCCAAAATTTCTGTCATATTTTTATTAATAGATATTATATCTATTGGTGGCTATCTGTAAGGTCGCTTTTACAACCCCCTGAAAACCAGTTTTGTAGAACATTTGTGCGCCAACTCTAAATAAGTACGAACTAACCTTAACACATTTTAGATTGGGACTTATGTCTGGCGTTAATGTAACATATCGATGCGATTATAGCCCATGGTAATAGTAATGTTACATTATCAACAATGGTGCATTCAAAGAAAAAATATGCTTGAGGCACACATAATCTAGTGGAAACATATGTATAGATCAAATATGCTTTCCAACTGCAGATTTCCACTTTCAATGCCGGTCAGGTACAAAAATTTTTTAATAATATAAAAAAAAAAACAATAATATCTCAATTATTCGATCTTCTTATTTTCATTTTATGCAAAATTTATTTGAGCTTAAGATAATTTTTTTTTTAATTTTTTTTTTTTTTGTATAAATAAAAATTTTTGTTTTTTATTGACTTTTTAGTTTTTGTTAATTTGTATATATTTATTATATTCTACAGCGGTTACAATTTTTTTATTTCATTTCATTTGATTCTATTTGGATTTGAACTTGGCAGTATGCAGTTGGGAACCATTAACTCTACATTCAACCACTTCAACCACAAAACTCAATTAAATTTGAACGGTTAAATTTATGTTTTATACTTACTTTTGCGGAAGAGACAAAATAGAAAACAAATCGCTTTCAACCATATTTTTCTCATTTAATTAAATATATTATTTTTATGGTAATCATAACATGTTTACTATAAACATATTATTGTATAAATTTAACTTTATCTATAACGATAAACATATTATAGTTAAAATAACTAGAAACATGTTTATTGTTATTATAATAATACTTAGATGCTTCCAATTAACTATAATATTTTTGCGGAGAACAAATTATGTTTGCTGTGACCATATTCAATCATTTTTTTCTTTGCGTGTGCTACAGTATAATTACATAAAAAAATTTATATTCAACTTATTTGGTTTTTTTTGTGCCATTATAAATAGAATTGTTTGACTTCTAATTGAAGAGTTATATTATTAAAATATTCTGCAAAAGTGTTCCTCGTTGTGTCTTACTTGAGTCTAAAGAATATTTCATTTACTAAAATGAAAAATTCATTCCTTTTCAGCCAACTTCAATGTAAATAAATATTGCATTACCTTAATAAAATATTCCTTCATTGAATGAAATATTTAATTTATTCAATTAAATGTTGCCATTAGTTTTATGAAACAGTGTCATTTCTGAAAAAATAATGAATTATTATTTCAGTGTACTTCGATTTACAATGAAAATTTTTAAAAAAGTAAGATACTTTAAATCCTTATATAATATAGGGCCAGACTTAAGCTTTTTGTGCACTTTTTCATCCCCTCTACAGAAATCTATGATATTAAGGAATTAATTATTTACATTATGACTTTTTTTGCTGACTGTTTTTGACATCTTATTTAATTTTAGACTGTACAGTCATCTTTAATAATAAAAAAAACTAAATAATGAAAGTTATTTAAATAACAAAATAAAGGGTGTTTTTTATAGACGTATAGAACTTTAAGTTGGCATTACTGTTCAAGATGGCGACCGATGTAACAGCTGTCAAGTGATTTATTCTTAGTTTGGTTTGACAATTTATCATGAATAGACTCACGCCTGAACAACTCACGAGATTGCCGTTGTTCCCGATTTTCATAAGCGAATTTTGTTTAGAGTTGAAGCGCACTTCTGGTTGAATGGCTACGTCAACAAACAAAACTGCCGCATTTGGAGTGAAGCTAATCCTCAAGTGTATGTCGAAACACCGTTACATCCAAAAAAACTGACTGTTTGGTGCGCTTTATGGGCTGGTGGAATCATTGGTCCGTACTTCTTCAAAAACGATGATGGCCAGAACGTTACAGTCAATGGTGATCGGTATAGAGCCATGATTACTAACTTTTTCATTCCTGAATTGAACAACCATGATGTCCAGGAGCCGTGGTTCCAACAAGACGGCGCAATATGTCACACAGCTCGTGCCACAATCGATTTATTGAAAGACACGTTTGGTGACCGCCTAATTGCACGTTTTGGACCTGTGAATTGTCCTCCAAGATCTTGTGATTTAACACCGCTAGACTACTTTCTGTAAGGCTATGTAAAGTCATTGGTCTATGCGGATAAGCCACAAACTCGTGACCATTTGAAAGACAACATTCGCCGTGTTATTGCCGATATACGGCCACAAATGTTGGAAAAAGTCATCGAAAATTGGACGTCCAGATTGGACTACATCCGAGCCAGCCGTGGCGGTCATATGCCAGAAATCATATTTAAAATGTGATGCCACAAGATTATCTTTCGGATAAATAAAATTCATGTCAATCGAATAATCCATCGTCGTTTTATTGCAATTTAAAGTTGTATACATCTATAAAAAACACCCTTTATATTAAAATGAAAATTTTCAATTCGAAAGGAAAAGCTAATAAGTAGAACTTTCGAAAATCCAGCGGAGTTGAATTAACAATTTGGAGGGTAATTTTAAAAATGTTTATTTTTTTTCCAAATATTCTACATAATTAGTTTTTTTTTCAAATTGAATTCGATTCGAATCGAAATACATCAAAAGAGATACTAATAGAGCTCATGTAAAAATTAACCAAGTTGAAGGAGATAAGAAAAAAAAGTTGCTAATAAATAACCAAACGTATGTAGTCAACTGTAAATACATATAATAAGTATTATGCGCTCTTCGAGGTTGACTGCTAACAAAAAAGAAAGCTCACAAAAATGATATATGTTCTAAAACTACAGTGTGGGGCAGATGTACAATAGTTGCGTGATGATCTCCTTGTGGTTACTCTTCCTCAACAAAAGGCATTTTATTGGCCCTCTCATGCCTGTGGCATAGTCTACATACAATAAATGAATAATTTTCGTAATAAAACAAAAGCTGTTAAAGAAAACATTCAGCCTTATTACGAGTGTCGTTGCCGTAGTCGAATTCACGGCAAGCCGGCGTTACCATATATCACTGTTTTCGCCATGACAACGACACTCATAATCAGGCCTATTATTATTATATAAACTTTAAATTCAATTGCATGCAAAATTTTTGTTTTAAATTCGTGCTCGAATACAAAATACGTTTTTTTTTTAAATGAAACACACTCTTCTTAGAAAGAAATTCAAATATTTCATAAAGTGTAGTTAAATATTAAGGGCCGATGTTGATTTTGAATACAACACTAATTATTTAGGAAATTATTGTCGTTTCTTTTTATTATGATAACATGGTATGGTTTAATTATGTATGGAACAAAATATCGTCGGCACACCTCCATCCGAAGGTCCAAATTTTAGATGATGCTGAGGCATAATTCAGGTTCTATGACGTTAATGTGCCGAATTATCTCATCCTTTAGCTCTTGAATTGTTGCTGGCTTATCGACGTACACCTTTTCTTTCAAATAACCCCAAAGAAAGAAGTGTCAAATCACATGATCTTGGCGGCCAAATAATATCGCCACCATGTGAGATAACACGGCCATTGAATTTGTCGCGCAAAACATCCATTGATTCGTTAGCTGTGTGGCAAGTGAAACCGCATATTGTCCACATCCATATCTTCCAATTCGGGCCATAAAAAGTTCGTTATTATCTCACGATAGCGAACAAAATTAAAAGTAACTGCCTGACAGGCCTCATTTTGGAAAAAATACGGCCCGATGATGCCGCCAGCCCATAAACCGCACTAAACAGTCACTCTTTGTGGGTTCATTGGTTTTTCGACAATCACTCTTGGATTATCATTCGCCCAAATGCGGCAATTCTGCTTATTGACGAATCCACTTAAGTGAAAATCTGCCCCATCACTGAAGAAGAAAAAATCACAAAGTGCACGATATGCATTTTGATTCGAACGCCCATTTTCATAATTAGCCTGAATAACTTTAACGCGTTGCTCGATTGTGTATCTTTTCATGGTTCAAAGAAAAATTTGTCATTCATTCTTAAACAGCCATAATTTGTAAACTTGCAATATGTATTTGCTTTGAATTTTGATATTGCCATTAAAGTAATTTTCCAATTTTCGCTATAAACACATGTCTACGCCCATCATTTCAAACGAGGCACTTACTTTTCTGGTTTGCTAAACGTTCGTTATCAAAATGTTATGGCATTGATCCAAAACATATTTACATGTCATGTTAAAAATGGATAAAAGCTAGAGCCAAATAATAAAAAAAAAAGAAAAAAGGCCAAACACAACAATGGCCATAAAAATTCCAATCAAATAAACTAGAAAACTACAATCTCTACAAACAGTCAGCCATAACAAACTACTCTGACATTCTCTTACCCAAAATGAACTAAAGGAAAAAAATTTATAAACAATTTACCAAAAAAAGAATTTAAATGAAAAAGGAAAAGGGTAAAAGAAGTATAAAAAGAGCACACTAAAAATAGCAGCTACAAAATAAAAAACAAAAAATAACTGTAACGAGCAACGAGTGAATGACAAAAGTGCACAAAAGACTCTCCTCACATTCAAATCTGAGTTGCGACACACAAAGGCATCGTTAAGTCAGTTTCTTTATGTGAGTTATATGTGTGTGTTTGACTGTTGTAGCTGCCTGGTAAACTAAAAGCACATTATTCCAATAGATATTTTGTTAGAGTATTTGTAAACAACTTATGTGTTGATGAAAAGAATTTCATATGCTGCGACATACACACACGCTTATGGAGTGTGTGTCTATGCATGTGTATGTTGAATTAACTATAGGGTCCGCCATCGAACGTTTTTTTTCAACTAGTGCTTATTTCGTGAATGGTAACACTTAGCTCATGTCTGATTTGACAGATAATTAGTTTTATCCTTCCGCTGAAAGAATATGGTTGTGTTTTCGCTCCGCTAAGTGGGCCTGCGATCGACTTACAGAAGATACCGATTTTGCCAAAAAAAATTATCTTTTCAGATGAAGCTCATTTTGATCTTGGCAAAATTGTCGCATTTGGGGCACAGAAAACCCGCACGCATACATTGAAAAGCCGACGCACCCAAAACGAGTCACTGTTTGGCGCGGATTTTGGTCCAGAGGCATAATTGGGTCATTTTTCTTCGAAAATGAGCAAGGAGTGGCCGTTAGTCAATGGCGATCGTTATCGGGCCATGTTGAACGAATTTTTGTTCACAAAAATTGAAGAATAGGATATTGGCAACATTTGGTTTCAACAGGACGGCACTACGTGCCACACAGCCGAAGCTACACTCGATTTTCAAAAAAAAAAAAAATAGTTATTTGGCGGACCCTATAGAAATAGGTACTTTAAATCTAGCGATCACGTTTGTATAATCGTTTAGATGCACATGAAAACACACACAAACACACAACTCGGCTTATAAATAGAGAAAAAGTCTTATTTGAGCTTTACTAGTAGATAGTTTAGTTCAATGTGGTAATGAGAATGAGTTTTATTACGCTGATACAATCCCTAAATACACATGAACACAGAATAACGTTCTTCTTTATGTACTTACATACTTGCGATAGTAGACAGTTTAATGGTTTAGTGTTGTCTATATTATGAAACAGAAATCAACAATTTCTAACGTACTTTTAATGTAACACGAGCGATCGATCTAGATCTAGAATATTTTTATAAAAAACATTGAA
The DNA here is from genome assembly GCA_947397855.1 of Thelaira solivaga. Taxonomy (NCBI): domain Eukaryota; kingdom Metazoa; phylum Arthropoda; class Insecta; order Diptera; family Tachinidae; genus Thelaira; species Thelaira solivaga. The sequence goes on along the minus strand of OX377610.1, from coordinate 46,002,264 downwards.
TTTTTTTAATAGTTTGCACGAGTGAATCACTTGTGTAACATAAACCGGCCAGAAAAAATGTTCAATAACGTTTTACATCATAATCGTGCCAATGTTTTGGATATGCATGTTTGATAGCTCACACATGTGACCTACCATCCGAGAATCTTTTGATCTTGTGTTCACTGTTTTATTTTCAAGCCTCGTATTCTGGGCAAAGTTTTGCCTTACAAGAAGAACGCTCTCCGAAGCTCTGCCCTACGAGACGCTTGGATTGGACACTCATGTAAACTACATAATCTGCATTGGTTGATCCAAAAATTTCTTATCTTACACTGATTAAATCTAAGGTCACAATGCCCATTAAACCATCTCGTTAAAGAGTCTGCAATCACTCTTTGTTGAGTGCTCTGTAATAGCGTAATGAAACATTTCGCATACTTGAGTCCAGTTAGTGATTCGTCACACACGATCACACATGAATGCTGACTGTCATCCACATGTTCATCATGTATAGTTTATGCTTCTCTACTAAAATATAATCTTCAGTTAAATAAAGACTGCGATTTAGCGAATCTTTTTATCATTACCTAAAGCATAGTCAGTAGTTAACTAAAGGTAGTGGACTCGGACCCTAATGATACACTTTTTGAAATTACTTTTTTTCACTATTTGTATTTAAGACAGTTAGTTAACCATGTATTATCTAAACTTAAACGGAATGTAACAAAATTTGTTCATTAAAATCTACTCATAGTAGAGAATGGAAATGTATCATCTGAAATCTTCTGAAAATAAAATCATATCAAAATGTTCCATACCTTGCATAAGGCCAGAATATTTTATCAGTTTATTATGTGAATCATTTTTCTACAAGATATTTTATTTGGTTTGTTTGTTGGTATCATAGAATAACAAGACTCCATTTTGAATCACGTACTCGCCAAATCAATGGCAAGGAATAATGAAGCACTCTTGTTCCAACCCGTAGCATTGAGATACCTGAAGAGATCCTCTAACCACAGATAGGCTAGAGAGCAGGGCATTGACAGAGAGGCAAAAAAACTGTCTCGGGTGCCTTACAGCACTCGCTGCCTGTTTTCATGTGCGCCGAATGCACAGTGACCAGCAATTACAGCCACAAGCTTGGAAACAGCCTTCCTATTCCTATTCAACAAGTGAACACAGCGCTTACCATCATGCAACCTTGCACGTCTCGAGACTATGATACCATTCTTACATAGATAATATTACCGCTTCTGAAACTGGTAAGCGGTGACGTATTTTACGTTTAGCTATAAAACTACGTCTGGGTGTCAGTGTCCAGCAATAATCAGCCATCATATTCACATTAAATCGACCTTGGTACCGTGCTTCCATAATTTTTATATCTTGGTGAAACCTTTCTCCCTGTTCTTCACTGTATTCACCACGATTATCGGAAAAAAAATCCAGATGTGAATCAAAAAAATTAAGTTTTATACTCATATTGCACCCCAATTTTTGATACTTATTTAACAAGTTTGCTCCAATATTTTTATAATTGCTGACAACATCTATGAATGCCTGCCAAGCTTCCAATTCAGTAGTATTCATTGTTGCATCAAACTTTTCATCAGCCATCTAAGATCTAATTAGTGGTCCATCAAACACTCCTTTTATTTTTGCATCTGATAATCTTTTAAATTTTCCACACAAGTATTTAAAACTAGCACTAGCCTTAACAAGCTATTTCATCATACCGAGTTTAATATGAAGTGGAGGCAATAGAATTTTTTTAGGATCAATTTAATTTTCTCGTACGACATTTTTGGTTCCAGGTTTAAGATTTTTACGCGGATTCCATTGTTTTTGTACGTAGTGCTTGTCTCGTAATTTGTTGTAATTTGAAGCCAAAATGAGCATTACAGGTATATTCCACAAAATCGGTGATTTTAAATTTTTGCTTTGAAGTCATAAAGTTACCAGAAATATAAACAAACGTATCCGGACTATTACAACACTTTTTTGAGGATATTATGTTTTTAGATGTTTTTCAGCCACAAATCATGAATTTAATTCATTAAATATCAAAAGTAATTTTTAAATAAGCACACTGATTTCAGTAAAGAGTTTGTAAACAAAGTAACCATAATGTCATTTTTTTATGTAACGCGTTTCTTTAGGGCGTGTCGCTATTGCAACTAATATATTTTCTCATGAGAGGCCGCTCAACTCGAAGAAAGAGCGCCAAAACTCAATAAATTAATTTATTTTTACTGAAAAATGTAAAATAGCGAATATATAAATATTATAAAAAACCTGATGTGATACGATAAAATTAGGTTGAATTTCGTAATCAGCACTACAAAAATGGTAAAAAAAATTTATTATATCTTGGACATCAAAAATGATGTCGGCCGGTGAGAGAACATCAAGCTTTGAGATCTGAAAAAATTTGATTAAATATTTTAGTCGTCCACCAACCTGATTCAGACAATCTATTCGAACTGCAGCAAAGAGCTATTGCATTTGTGTTAGACCAAAATTATTTAACAAGCAGTGAGGGTAAGATCATGGCAATCATGAATTGAGAAGAAAAAGAAATTTATATAAAACAACTTCTTCAGCCTGCCTCGTGTTACCGAATAATGTTTAAGTATTCATTTATAAACCAGTAAGTGTGCCTCTGTATTTGTATTGCTATGTGTGTGTGTGTTAGTTTTTAAACTTTAAGTAAGACACATTTATGTATATTTGCAGTAGCTATTCCCTACTAAGGCACTCGAAATAGCACACTTACATATACGCCAATTAAAAATCTAAAATTGGGGCTTAGGCACGAGTAAAGTTTCATGTACGAATACATAATTGTAATTATTTGTAAAATGTTTAAGGTATTTTCTGCGTGGTACAGGATTTAGAAATGGAATTTGTATCAATAACAATAAAATAAAATCTCTTCTTATTTTAAATTCCAATAATATAATATTTAAGAAGGAATTTAATTTCGGTATGAAAATTGAGTACTATTGCCTCCAAATTCTAATTAAAACTATTTTTAGTTTCTCTGTGATTTTTTTTTGATTAGAATATCAAGATTCACACTATTCAAATACACTGTAAACTGCTTACTAGTACTATTTTATATTTAGTAACAACACAGGAAATCCCTGTTCATTTCAATGAATCTTTGTTTATAAGATAATTACTCCAACGGCCAGAGGTTGAAATGTAATATGAATGAATGAGTGAATAACATGTACGTACGTACAGTAACGACACTTTGGATAATGAAATGCTGAAAGCTATGCTTTACATTGGGAGCACAGAATTAACAAGTAGTTCTCGTATGTTGAGGGCTGGCTGGTTAGTTTCCTTTTTATTTTGATTTTTATAAATAAAAAAATGTATGAAAAACAAAAATAGATGCGAGTACGTACTATCGAAAATAGTATCGTTTAAGAGGTAAACAGTCTTAACATAAGAAATGAAATGTTGCACGCATCTACATTTCGAGTACCAATATATTATTCTACATTAAGTACAAACACATTCACGTGCAAATAGCAGCAGTACTATACATAAGAGTATAATGGGTCTATACCTATAAAAATAGATGATTTGCCTGTTGCTTGCTTAAAAAGTATGTAGAAGATTTTCGTTGAGTCTCTTGTTTTATATTTTCTAGCCAAAAACTATGCCATACTAGCATTTCATATGCGACACAGGTGTTTGTGTTTCTATTTTTCTTTTTTAAAAGGAGGATGTAAATTGTCACAGCTTGTGCGATGGCTGAGTGCTTAAATTGTGTTGACTGTTGGTGACAAATGTTATCTGGTCTAGTAAAATTCATATGCCAAAGGATTTTTGAAATTTATTTTGTGAATTTCTTTTCCTTAAGTTTATGTTGCATATTAAGTACATATAACACATTTACTTATTATTAGGCCATATATACCGAAGGAAACGAATTATCCTGTTTAGTGAGAGCTCACCTATTTCCCTGGTAGTCAGAAACAATTATCCCAGAAGTCTTGCCCTACTAGACGAAACCCTTAGGGCGAACAGTCACATAGTACATGTTAACATATTTTCTTAATCATAAGCAATAAATTTACGAATTTAATTGAATTTACGAATGATTGAAAAGTAACATTACTGACTGTGTGTGTATATGTTTGTAAAAGATTGTCTGACGGACTGATTAACACACTAACTGATTCATCGTCGGTCATATTAAACGAATACAGCCATAGACTTGAAATTCGGTGCATAAGTTCTCCTTACAATGATAAGAAAAAAAAATACAAATGACTGAAACATTGAAAATAATTACTATGACCAGGACCACACACAGCAAATTTAGTTAGGCAATTCTTTCTCAATTCTCTTTTAAACTTGCCGCTGCGTCTGCACAGAGCAATTTTGTTTCGGCAATTTTATCATTTTTATTCAGTCATTCATTGAGCCTCAGGCTACCTGTCTTCTTTTCTTACATCTTTATAAAAGATACGAAGAGAGAACAAATGGAATTGCGGAGTACAAGCAATTTTTTTTTTCCGTTTTTATTTTAGACAAATTATACAAAAAAATACACCAATAAGGGTCAAAAATAAAGTTAGTCGCGGTTTTAGCCTCATTTATGGACCGATCGGGCTGCACAGTCAACAAATGGCCGAGAAACATAAAAAATACAGCTAATTTTTTTTTAGTTTCTGTTTTTTTTTTAGTATGTGCGATATATGTGCGATATGTGTATTCGCAAAAATACGGAACCAGGCAATCAATCGTATATAAACGTGTGTACGTATGTGTTTTTTTTAATGCCTAGATGTAACAGAAATCTTATTGAAAGAATTTTATGGATATTTTGAATATAATTAAATTTATTTTGCATTCTTAAAATTTTTTTTATATTTAAAAATTGAGTACCTGCAGATATTTTATTGCTTGCAAAAATAACGATCCCAGAACGTATTTTTTGTGAATATCATTTATTGAAATTCCTTAAGTGAAATAAATTATTAAAAATATTTAAGAAGAATGTGCAAAATTAAAAATATATATTATATATTTGGCTCCTACAGTTAAGGGTATATGAGACTCGTCACAGCCGATTTTAACTTCTTTCAAGTTGGCTATAATTTGCGAGATATGCCGCTATTTAATAAATTAAATTGGGTTGTTATATTTGATTACAAAAAAACTACGAAATTCCACATTAAAATTGACTTTTAGTCATACTTAGATCATTTTTAAAGTCATTCACTGAGTTTAAAGATAATGTAGTGTAATGGGTGAGCTTTAAAGCTCGTTTAATTCTGATTATCGTAGGGCAAAAATGGTTCAAACAAGGTTGTTTAAGACGCCAGTGTTCGTCCTCACTTGAACACTTTTTATATTATTACAATTTGGTTCGAACAAGGCAGTGTTGTGAAACACTTTATAATTTGCTCTTAAAAATATTTATTGAGGAATGTGTTCACTTATATGTATGAGTATACCTCGTTTTCTTCAATAAAAGTAAAAATAATAGTGTTTTTACACTTCAGCACATCTTAGAGGAATGCGTGGAAGATGTTGTCTCCACTCACAACATCTAACATCTACCATCAACTAAACTATCGAAAAATAAAAGAAAAAACACGCATAACTTTTGAAAACAAAAAAATATATGAAAATGAATTTAGAAAAATCATTCATTATTGGACTAAGTGTTGCTTTGCAAGATCAAATCCATTTTGCTTGAAAATTTGAATTTTTATTTTGTTTAATATGTGTACATGCTAAAGGGCTACACAAGCATATTTGAAATCCACACATCACTACAAGCATGTGTAATATTTTATATTAAAAAGTGCTTGTAAGCCATTTCAGGTATGCTTGTGGAGCGCTTTAGTACATACGAGACTTATGGTTTGTTACTTTATCAGTGATGCCACTAAAATCGAAAATATTGCCATTTTTCTAGTGATGGCAAGAAATTTATCAAAAGATGTTGAGTGAAACAAAATGAGATAAGATGTTGGAAGATGTTGATTTTTTCTACATGCATTTTATATGGGGAAATGTTGTCATCTCTCCGAATAAATGTTATATTTTAAATGTGCTCTACTGTAAAAACTCCATAGAAGTGACTGTCATATAAAGAGATTCAAGGAGAATAACAAGAGATTCCTGGAATACAATAACAAATTAGTGAAAGTATTTCTATTACTTCTTTAACTTAAGCATACAGAACAGCAGCTAGAGATATTCACATACATACGAGTACAAAGAACTCACACGCATGTGTCAATAGATTGTTTCAAACAATCCTTTTCGTATTTATTACAATAATACACAAATATAAATGTAAGTGTTGAATGTTTTCTATTCGCTATTGCCACATTTCTAATTAGAAAAGAAATTTGTAAACATTAAACATTAACCCCCTTATCCTAAAAAATTAACGCAGACTTTAATGTCAACGTTAACATAATTTTTCATATAATTTTTTAAAAAAATTTTACTTTAAAGTCTACGTTAATTTTTTTTTTTTTTTTTTTTTTTTTTTTTTTGGAAAAGAGCATAAATACATATATATTTTGTTTTTGATATTTACCTGCCGTGTTTATAACACAAGCGACCTAGAAATTTTTATATGAAAAGTACTCAAAATATTGAGTCTTTTTCATAAACATTTTTTGGACGAGTTGATCGCTTAAGTTATGAAAACAGCACATTAAAAAGAATGTAGAAAGGGAAAAATATGAATATTTGGTATATAAGATTTGGAACAGCCGAATTTAACTTTTCATATCATAAAATTTTTGCAAAATATGTTAAGCAACGAAATAATTATTTATTTTAAATTACTGTTTTTATAACGCAAGTGATTAATTCATCAGGAAATTTTGCATGAAAAGTACCCAAATTTCGATCGCTTGATTGTAAAAATAGCAAATAAATTCTTTTTTTTATTTTTTATTGCTTGGAAATTTCACTACAGACTTTAGAGTTGTGATTTACTTATATCAACCCGTTTAAAATCCCTTCCCAAATACACTTTCATAGAATGCTACATCAAATGCGTTGGAAAATATTGTAATAAATATATACTAAAGATTATGTAGAGTCTGAATCCACCCATTCCGTGCGGCATGAAATTCTTTTCCACCCAAAATTTTTCTTCTTTCAGAGACATTAGTCAAACTACGTATTAAAAAATATTGTGTGAAAAAAAAACTTTCTTTTAAACTGTTTTTCTCTCAAAAAACTTTTAATCTCAATTATAGACAATCATGTCATGTTTCAGAAAACGGTCTAAATGTTTGTTGGGCATGATTACTATTGATTTCCTGATTTCTAAGTGTTTAGTTTGCCATCATACATGTTTTCAGCAATTTTTATTATGAAACGTATTTTGCTTTGAGAAAAAATGTTGGCAAAAATAAAAAAATCGTCAGCTTTTCGCGTAAAGCTCTTTTCTCTTAATTAACATTGATTGTGTAATTGGAAAAGTTAAAACAAAATGAAATGGAGTGTGATGTGAGTAAAAGAGAATGTGAGTGAATTAAATAACTGCGAGTGCAAGTAACGAATCTGTTACATGTACATGTACAAAATCAAAATCAACTTCACACATGCGAGGTCTGTATGATTATAAGAATAAAAAGAACTATAGTTTTTATTAACCAAGATCTCTCCAGGACAAAAATTTAATATTTTGAAAATGTGTATTATTTGGCAACTCTTAGGTCTCAAGGTCATAAAATAAAGTTTCTCCCGAGAACACTATGCAACATGTAAAATTGCACACTCTTTTTTGTTTTGAATTGCTCGAAGTACCTAGTTGCAAGTGTAGCTGATGTTTCGGATTTTATGTTATGAAAATTTTTCTAAAAAAATATGCAATTTTCCTCTAGCAATATCTCGCAAAACAATTAGAATTTTTTTTCCTGTTTTCGGCAAATTAAAGCGTTTTTTATTATTCTTGATCCACCTTCGTATTTTATATGTTTTATTTTATTTATAAATAAACAAGTTCTGTTAGAGGTATGTGTTAGCAAACCAAAGCAAAAACTAAAATAAAAAAATAAATGAAAACAAAAATAAAAATAAAATATTTGAAAGAGTTCATTTGATTTCAATTTACTTTAATTAAAAAGTAACTACTCTATAAATATTCTTTTAGGAAAAGTTTTTCTACCTTTCATACTCTCTGATTGTTTGTATAAATTAAGGATTTAATTAAAAAAATTGAGAATGATTCGTACACACCCTGAGAGGCCATCTAAATACTGGAACTTTATTTGTTACTATTATTTAAATAAAATTTTTTTAGTTCAGTATTTAAAATTTAAGCTAAGAAAAGTTTATTCTTTTAATTTTTTTTTTTTTTTATTTAACTATTAAATTTATGCCTTTTCTTTAAAAATTTTATGTGTTAGAAAAGTCCTAGTGACAGTTTTATCTAACGTACATGTTATTAATAAAATCACTATTTTTGAAATCGATTGCTTGATGTCCACTTATTATATTTTTCGGGCTTCATCTTAATCCCTTAAATCACGTCAATGGAGAACTACCTGTAAATACTTTTACAAGGCTTTTCTTTCGAAAACAGTACAAGGTGCTTGGCTTGTCTGCAGAAAACACCTAATACACGACACCCGATTAATAAGTTAGAACAATACCTATCAATCTACGAAGGTATCATTTGCTTTAATCTTACAATAACTTCATTGCATTTTGGCTATACCTAGCAAACTAATTAAATAAATGTAATAGAAGTAACCAAAAATTAATAAAAGGTTAGACGGTTAAAATATTAAATCTTAACACATAAAATCATCTCGTGCAGAAAATTTTTATGAATATCACTTTTTTAGAACTTTTCGTATTACGTTTCTAAACAAGTTGATCGTTTGTATTATTGAAATTGCATATAAGTAACGAATTGTTCGTTTTGTGAAATTTATGCAAAATATATTCGAAACGATTCTTTGTAGCTTCAATTTGTTTCACAACTCAGGTGCTTACTAACAGTGAAAACGATGCAGATAAAAAAATTTTTCTTTGCTTCATTTAAACTACACAAAACATTGCGGGAACATCGTTGTCTCTGTTTGCCGAAGTGAAAAAAATTTATTATTATTAATTTATTTAAGTAGTATTTTGTAACAATCAAAAAGTTACACCCCAACAACATGAAATAGTTCTTTGAATTTATAATTTTTTTTATTTGAATTTTTTTCCTATTTTTCTGTTTATACAATAACTTAGTCAGTAAAATTAATTTTAGCATATTGCAAATAGAATGTAATTTTTGTGTTAAGTTCTCAATTGGGGAATATAAGTAGGTAGATCTCTCAACAACACTGTTCAAACTACAAACCACACTACTCAAACTACAAACCACAAATGATACATAAAGCTGCAAATTATACAGTGCAACAACACTATAAAAGGAGAGGCGAATGCTGAGGCGGGATTATTTAGCCGGCAACTTGTCATGAACCAAGATCTGCATAGTAGATAGAAGGAATTATTCACCGTACGCTAATAAGCTTCTTGTATGAGCTTAGTGAGTATAGGGAATCATTTACCGTACGTCACTAAGCTTTCGGGTATTCATATAAAATCCTTAGAGAGACTTAATCCGTACGCTATCAAGGACCTTACAAGAGCACATTGTTTTTAAGTAAATAAACGATAAGGAGGTACGACCTTGACCACCGCTGATATACCCCAGCAACCAGTGACAGCGTGTCGTTACAATTTTAAATAATTTAAAGTTTTTAAAAAAGTTAACATAAAATTTACACGTTTCACATATTTGCAAATATTAATCCTGTATTATTACCATTTTTAATGACACTTACAGCCATTATTCTAAATAAAGTTGCGTTTCCTTTATCCTTGATACAAGTCGGCATCGCGTCGTAGAGCCTAAGCCCTATATAAAATAATGTCCTCTGCATCATGTTGTTATATCGTTTTTGTTACCTACATTCCTGCTTATAAAGTTGTTTATCTCCTACATATTTAATTTTCTCGCTTAGATATTCGACTGCATCTCTTGTTGGCAAATTCGTACGGATACGGTGATATGTGGCAACGCTGGATTTTGAAAACGATATTCGAATTAACGCTGAATATCTTAAATCATTCAGTTAAAAAAAAATGTTCAATGAAAAACTAAAATGTAAATGAAACAAAATTAATGAAAAATTTTCTTCTTACCTTTCTAATATTTTCTATGAAATAAATTAAAAATTTCGATATAGAATGCAGGAATTTGGTATCTGTTACAAAGATTTCTATCGGATGTCCTGTTTTAATTAGGTGACCAAACATTCCAGTGTTGAACGTTTTAAGACAATAAAGTGAAAGTTTGTTAGATTAATTAAGGCTTTGCTAGCATCTTTCATGTTGAGTTCGCATGTACTAAGTCAGACGTCGTTGAATTTGATTTTAGCGAAGCAAAAGAATTAATGACCATCAGGTCGCCACGTAAACCAACCAAAATCAGATGTATTTTCTGTTTGCCTGCATTGTCGACTATTGTGTTTCGTTTTCCAGGCATGGGCATAAAGTCGGGTTGGTTCCTAAACTAAACGATTTTAGAGAAATATTAATCCAGATTGTGAGTGTCGTAGACATGATAAAACTAGTGATTTCAGGCAGCGCCAGCCAGCCATATGTCTTATATAAATGAGTCAACATTTCGACTACTCCACTCGTAATTAGGCTGAATATCTTAACAGGTGGAGTTTTTTGGTAGGGCGATCAGACCAAAGTAGTTACTATCATTTTGTGAAGGGGAATTTTTTTTATTCCCACTTAGGTGTTAATAAAAGAAGAGATATTGTATCTGATATTTAGGTTTTATGGAAGGAATATATCTGTATGGCTAAGCTATTGCCAGCTTAAGATAATTTCATTTTAAGATCCCATTGACTGATGGTACTTACTAAATATTCCATTACTGGGCGTATGTAAGAACAATGGGTACTCTTTATTACGTGGCTGTGCAGAAACACAGACTTAAATATCATGCTAATTGTTTTATTATTTTTTTTTTTTCAACTTTCATTAATTTACTGTAACTTTGAATCTGAAATATTAATTTGATTTGGTTAGGGCTAGACCTCCTTGAATGCATTACATTGAGGCTTGCAAGCGATCTCAAATTGATAAGATTTCTGATTTATTTTCAGATAAATTACCAAGCTTTTCATTACCAAAATCCAATTTTTTTCAATAATTGACCCAAATTACCACATATACGAGTAATATCGAATGAAAACGATTGAAATTTTAGTTTTTTTTTTTTTGTAAGAAAAATTAAAAAAATTTTTTTACAAGTTGCTTGATCAATGACTGCAACACACACACCTGCTAAATTTATTTCAAATTTAATTGGCCAATTAAACACAATTTTTTTATTTTTTTTCTCCCTTTTAAATTTATTTGAATTATTTTACGTTACATTTTTATTTATTCTTATCAATTGTAATTTTATTTACTAAATATCTTACATTATTTATTCATTTATGTAAATGTTTAAGAGATGTTACTAAAACTATGTCTCTCTTAAAATTTTCTTTTTTATTAATTTTATTTTAACATTTTAAATATTTATTTTTTTTTGGTATTGTAATTTATTGGTTTATAAACTATACACATTTGAAAACTACTTTAAATTTAAATATCTCTGGAGATTGTTTTGTTAAATCTTGTGTCTTTGGTTTTAAATTTATTTTATAGTTTTAAATTTGTCTTACATTAAAAAAATACTACACTTTTTGCTTGTTTTCTTTTTATATTTTTTTTGCTGTTTGCTGTCGTTAAACATTTTAAGGACTTTAAAAAAAACTTTTTTGTTTGGTTTTTTAGTTTTGTTTAAATTAAATTTAAAGAAAGAAAACAACTAAAAAGAACAAACTAAGTTTTTGTACATAAAAGTTGACTGTGTGAACTGTTAGTTGTGAAAATGGTATAACTCCTTTTTTTTAAATAAGTAGCCGGTAATTGTAGTAAGATACTCGTATAAGCCTCATCTTACTGAAATTATCGCTGACTCATTTTTATTAAAGTGGACTTGTACCATTTTCGATAATAACATCTCAAATGTTAGAAGTTCTTAAGCAAATATTTTCCTTTCATCTTTTGTGTCGTTTGGAGTATTAAACTATAATTAATTACTGCTAGTTTTCCTAATATTTTTTAATTTTCTTTTTCCTTTTACCATAAAACATAATTTGCTGGAAGTAATTTTATTGTGTTATTTTTGGGAATTAAATTTTTAATTATTGTTTCATGTTAAATTTACTTTCATTCTGTTTTTCAATTCTTTAGCATCGTTTGTAATGTTAAAATCTCTTGTTTTTTAATAAAATATTTACATGCTAAACTACTTTAAATTTTATGTATTTAAATATTTGATTGTTTTGTGTGTGTTTCTTTTGTAATCATAAATTTTTTGACACTTTCTTTTCAATTAAAGATTTCAATCATTTTTGGCTTTTGGTTTACATTTTATTTTATTTTTATTTTTTTGTTGCAAATTTGTTTAGTTAAAAAAAAAAAATAAAAAATCTTTTTTTTTTTGGAAATTTCAAGACAATTTGTCTTATAGCAATTACATTCAATAAAAGTTTAAATTTAAAGTTTTGCTCCATAAAATTTGTTGATATTTCCATATCGCTCACAACTGTGGTACCTAAAAAGAAACAAAGAGAAACAATTATATTTTTGATTTTTTTGAAATGAGCCCAAACTATTTCTATATAAGCTACACAATTAAAAAAAAAAATACTTTTGGTTAATTAAATTAAAATTGATTATGAAAGTCATTTTGGTTTAAATAAATTTGAAATCAATTACTTGTGAAAAATTTAAAGCTTTTAACTTTAAGAAGTTTAAAAAAAAGTAATAATTGAAATTAAAAATTACTTAATGAAATGATTTTATAAAAAAATGTAATCCTTAGCCTGTAAAAAATTTACAACCAAAAAGTTATTTTTTGTCCAAAAATATACACAACTTTACAAATTCAGGTCAACTTTTGCACCAGAGCAACTAAAATTGTTTCTAAAGTATTTATGAGATCTTGGCCCAAACAACCGCATTCGATATCGAATGAAAACTATCGTAATTTTTGTGTTTTTGTATGAAACAATTTTTAAATTTCGATACGAGTTGCTCATTATCGAATCCGCTGATTTAGGCCCTGATTTAAAATCTGTGCCTTGTTACAGATTTTCGCTATCTCCTAAATGAAGGACGTGACATGACACACTATATGAGTTTTACTTTAAAACTATCTATTGCTTATAAAAGAAAATCCGATATTTTTCAACAAAAATTTTTTTTAGTTCGTACCAAAGATGTGCAGGACTTGATTTGCTTCTTACTTATATGAATCAACTCACTGCTTTTGTTTTGTTTTCAAACATCAACATCAACTAATAATATTGTTTGCAGTGCTTGCTCTCCCTCATTTGAACTCCGAAATAATAAAAATATTTGAAATGGTGTTTTTCGCTTTAAAAAAATAGACAAAGCAAAAGCAGAATTTGGAATTTTTTATATACGAGTATATAAAAATTTTGTTGTTATAAATATAAAAAATTTTGTCTGAAGAAGCTATATGACGAATAGCAAAGTATAGCGAAAAATAAATAAATAAATATTTAACTTTCGTATACAAAATTAATTAAAATAATAACAAAATACTGAATTTGAATTATTGCCCTATTTCTTCCCCTAACATCTGAAAAATCAAGGAAATTTGCCTAAAATATTTTTTCTGTAAGATAAAACTATTATTATTTATATTACATACAACTTTATACAGTCCAAAATATGTATATTTGCTTAAAAAGCTTTGATATTATTGATATTGATTCGTTGCTTTTGTGAATGGTAAGTGCTTATAGACTATGAAAGCAATAACATGCATTTTGTAACAAAGCACTTGATATGGTGAATCTTGCAATAACGTTTAATGACGATTCAATATACGTTTTTAAAAAATAAAAAAAGCCATTTGAATCGTATTCAGGCACATCTCTCGTTCGCACGTACATTTCGTTTAAATCTGCTTAGTACCGTAAGGATTGTGCTGAAATACTGTGTTTTTATGTAAAATTAAGAAAATTTTAATAATCAAAAAAAAATATTTAAAACAGAAGGACAAAAAATTCAACATTTTTTTTTTCAAAAACACATGGCCTCAAAACGCGAGGTTGCCGTATTTTTTCTCTAAAATAACGTTGAACTGGAGTGTATATGGGCCGCCCTACAAAATATGGTATTTTATAACATTGAAGAACACAACATTGACTATGCATAGCAGCTCAAATCGTTGTCGACAAAAAAATCTACGCATCAGAGTCGGTGCTTTAACTTTTGGCATTGCAATATAAATTATTTGCTAATACACATTTTATATCATAAAATGAAACAAAACATATTGCATTATATCGCATATTTGAATGTGCAAAAGTCCTAAATATTGTAACAGAATTTGTATTATGAATTGTAAGTCCGACGCTAAGACATTTTTTATAGGAATAGAAATTTTTCGAAAAGTTAGGGAAACGATTGGGTTCACTAATTGAATAAATTTTCTATCAGTGAACTAATAGAATGTGCACTTTTGATTTTAAAATAAAAACACGTATTTTTTTAGATAACTGTGATTTTTTTTTTATTAGATTGGACAGAACACAGGTTCCGATTAAGTATGAAATAAAGTAGTCACACGGAAAATTCGTTCAATGGAATTACCCGGAACAAAGTGAAGTCAATGCCAATTTTTCGAAAAAAGTCTTCTGGATATCCATCTGAATGGCTTGGTGGATACCCAAAATTGTCGAATTATTAGCTCAGAAAATTCTCTTGCACCCACAACTATTAACTGTCTGGTGCGCATCTTGGTCACACCTTGTTTTATTGAAGATGATAGTGAAATTGCAGTGACTGCGAACGGCATTCATTACTGGAATATAACAAAGAAGTCCTTGTAGCCGCAACTGCACCGCATAAATGTGGACGAATTGTGGTTTCAGCAAGGCGACGCCTATTATCTATTTATTGCAGCATTTAATAAAAAGGTGCACTCTGTCTGGGGCACTATATTAAAATGCTATAACACAATTATTACTTTTAATTTTTTTTTTTTCATACATAAATAATTTTTATTCTCATACAAAATTGCGAAATATTAAATTTCTTGTGCTAGATTACATAATTTAGTCAACAAAGATAAAACTGAATACAAGTCCTTTTTTTGATCAATAATTTTCAATTGAATGGTAAAAAAGACAATGAAAAATGACAATTGCAATGAAGACAATGAGTAAAATATTTTATATAAGATTGTCTATTTGCTAATCCTAATTAAGGATTATCCTGTTAACCCTAAATCTTAATGGAAGTTTTTGTAAGACAATTGTAGTATATTTTCCTAAATTCTTCTTCTTAAAAATTACTGTCTTTAAGCCACAAAACTTAATTTTCAAATATTTCATTTAAATAAAATGTCTTTGTAATTGAAATGTTTTTTTTAATTTAATAATTTTTCTTGTAACACAAAAAAATATTTCTTAGGAATGTTTTAATATTTTTGTCCCTGTAATAAAATAAAACAGAAAGAAGTCGCAAACTTTATTTATTATTGTGTACACGAGTATAGAACAATTAAATCTTTTCTGGGGTCCATTTATTTGCGGCCTAAATTGCTAACGACCAATAAAAATGTTGTCAAAAAACAACTGACAAGTGGAGACCACAACAAAATAATTAAACAAAAACCCTAAAACTATAAGATAAATATCCAAATATACTTTTCCTGACCCTTTTTTATTGTTTCAAATATCCTACAGATTAAAAAGTAAGAAAGGCACACACTCACTCACCCGCATAAACCCTCTTTGAAAAACAGAAACAATGAAAAAACTGCATAGTTTTTTTTTTACTTTTTATTTATAACGAGGCATGTTTGTAAATATTTTTTAGAATTAAAGAAGCTTATTAATATAATATTTTCTTATTAAGAATTTAGCAAGAATTTTTCAAATTTATAATTTTTGCTTTTTTTTTTTATTTGAAAAAATCATGTAAATAGAATTTTTATTATTGCTAGATTTTTTTTTTTTTTTTGAGTAACATTTTCTGTAAACAAATTAGGAAAAGTGATGTTATGTTATTTTGTATTTTAGATGACGACTTGAAAATTTGTCTTTCTATCTATTATTTTTAGGAAAATGTAAAAATTATGTATTTATTTGTTAGTTTTATTTGACCTTTTTCTTTTAAATAATATGAATATTTTATTAAGCTTGAGGTCTTATTTTTTAAAAATTTATTTTTGTATCTATATTTCGCTGCAATTTGTGTAGCTTCTTCAGGATATAATTATAAATTAATCAAATTATTTAAAATACATATTTCAAAAATTTTCTTGACGAAAATAAATTAGGCTGTAGAATAATAATTTAATTTTGTCAAAAAAATTTTTTTCGTGTCGGATCACCAACAGCACTATTTGCTTATTAGAAATTTGTAATTAGAAATGTATATAAAATATACCGCAAATAATCATTCAAAAATAGGTTTTTCTTTTCTTTTTTTTTTTAACTATTTTTCAACATAAATAAATTTTGAAGCCAAAACAACGTTTGCCGGGTCAACTGAGTTGTTTATAAAATTAATGAGTTAAAATTTTTTTAAAATAAAATTATTAGGAAAGATTTCTTCTTATCATCTCTTTCATTTTTCGCGTTTACCTTTCTGCTTGCCCTCTTTGATGTTCATCTATCGCTATATATTCTTCATTTGTCCTTCCTTATATTTAGGTATCGTAATGAGACTGTATCACAAGAGCCACGTAAGCCTTCTGTTCAACCTAACCTAAACTATTAAGAAATGGTGATTTTAGCTATTTAATATTTTAGTAATTGTATTTAATCTATTCTACTACAACATTTTAATGTCCTTTGTGTTCTCACTACATTTCCTTGGTAAAGAAATTGTAATAAAATGTTTGCTTGTAATTGAATTTAGTTTGTCTGTTTGAAAAAAAAATGCAGCTCTGTCCTTTCCATCCCATATTCGTCGACTGGTATGGTTTAAAAATTTTATCGAAAATCTTGTTGTATTAGTTTTAATTTAATTTTTCCAACAAGATACCCAGCCTTATAAACACATTAACCCAGAATTTTATCAGAAAACTCTTTATATTGCACACTCACCCCTAAAAGACTAAAAATCTAAACTCAAACACGCTCATGAAAATACTAGCTTGTCAAAGCTGTAACAGTTTCATTACAACAACTCACAATCATTTTAGGAAATCTTAAAGGAATTTACAGTTTAACAATCTTATTTGTATTTGTATTTACTTTTCCTTGTATTTTTGCCTCTTTTCTAGTGTTTTCAGGTGCTGATTGATAAAAAGGGTGTTGTGAAAAAAATTTCCCTTTAAAAAAATGTGCATGGAGTTGATTATGAATCTAGCCGTTGCTAGATTACATCAGAACAATCTTTACCAACTAAAATTTGCAGTATTCAGTTGACTGTTGTCAGTTTTAATTAGTGACAACGGTAGGTTTGCTTAATATACATAATTGGTTCGTAAATTATTAACTAAATTCCTTCAAACCGCAGAGTACGCAAAGGTGTCAACTTTTACAGTTAATTTGTTAAAAATCAGGTTTTTATGTAGTTCTCTCATTAAAGAATGATAAAGATATAGCCTGTGCCTGTCTTCAATAAAACACGAATACAAGGGAATGAAGAAATAAAAAAAGAAATACATACATTTTTGGAGAATATTGTTCATTTTGATGTTTTAAATAAATTCAAATTAAAAATTATTATAATAAAAAAAAATAGATTATCGCTTGAACGAACATGCGGACCTAATGATCGTATATGTACCCAACTTTCGTGACTTAACGTATCGCCTCCCTTAAGCTTTGGCTCTCCCTAACAAACAAATGGTCAGTATGACGACGGCGTGGGAGCGACACTATTGACATGAAAAGATGCGTCAAGTATTAAAGAAAACATTGCAGATTATTAATGGCTTCCATCTGAAGAATTTTAACCTTCTAATTGTGCCCTTAATTTTGTTTTATTAAACTTATATATTAAACACATAGCACACACCAAACTACAGGCTACAAACTGCAACGTTTATAAAAACGATTATTTTGACAACTTCACAGATACATGTCTACAGCTATCGCTGTAACGAACTTAGGATATAATTATAATATAAATAACAAAACTTAACCCAACAAAAAAATTGAATTAAAGAAACTTTTAGGTAGCTATAATGTACTTATCAACTTTCGTCACAGTTGTATATCTAGAGAATATTGAAACTTTACAGAAATATCTTCTTATTTCCTAAATAAACAAAAATTATACACAACATTTTTTAATGATCATAATTGGTTTGTAAAGGGTATTTTTTATAGACGTATAGAACTTTAAATTGCAATAATACAACGATGGATTATTCGATTGACATGAATTTTATTTATCCGAAAGATAATCTTGTGGCATTACATTTTAAATATGATTTCTGGCATATGACCGCCACGGCTGGCTCGGATGTAGTCCAATCTGGACGTCCAATTTTCGATGACTTTTTCCAACATTTGTGGCCGTATATCGGCAATAACACGGCGAATGTTGTCTTCCAAATGGTCACGCGTTTGTGGCTTATCCGCATAGACCAATGACTTTACATAGCCCCACAGAAATTAGTCTAGCGGTGTTAAATCACAAGATCTTGGAGGCCAATTCACAGGTCCAAAACGTGAAATTAGGCGGTCACCAAACGTGTCTTTCAATAAATCGATTGTGGCACGAGCTGTGTGACATGTTGCGCCGTCTTGTTGGAACCACAGCTCCTGGACATCATGGTTGTTCAATTCAGGAATGAAAAAGTTAGTACTCATGGCTCTATACCGATCACCATTGACTGTAACGTTCTGGCCATCATCGTTTTTGAAGAAGTACGGACCAATGATTTCACCAGCCCATAAAGCGCACCAAACAGTCAGTTTTTCTGGATGTAACGGTGTTTCGACATACACTTGAGGATTAGCTTCACTCCAAATGCGGCAGTTTTGTTTGTTGACGTAGCCATTCAACCCGAAGTGCGTTTCATCGCTAAACAAAATTCGTAAAATACGTATTCCGCACAGAACCATTATTTTCGAAATAAAATTGCAATATTTGCAATCGTTGTTCAGGCTGTATTGTTATTCATGATGAATTGCCAAACCAAACTGAGAATAAATCACTTGACAGCTGTTAAATCGGTCGCCATTTTGAACAGTAATGCCAACTTAAAGTTCTATACGTCTATAAAAAACACCCTTTATCTTATCATAAATAAATAAAAATCTATTATAATTTTTAATTATTTAAAGAAAATTATTATTATTATTATTATAAATAAAAAACATAATTATTTGTGTTAGAAATTAAAATTCGTGTAGTGGATAAAAACTAAAACGTTTGAAGACAATAAAATTGTTAAAATGTTCAATTGAAATAATTTTTTATTAATTTATACATACTAACTGTAAAACCAGCTGATTACGTACGCAATGTTAGACCAACTTCGCTTTTTGCTTAAGCAAATGACATTCGACAAAACTTGACGAACCTCTTTGTTAAGTCTATTATGGTTTTCCATATACAGTTTCTATGTAATCTCACAATTGTTTAAAGCAACGGTCACAGTAAACAAATATTTGCCGGAAAAAGCGTAACCAATATGTCGTTCACATATACATTTATGTATTTTGAAGATATATTTGTTTAGATTAATTAAATTTTTTATTAAAATACAACTTACTTCCATTATCATATTATTACAATTAATTTTATGTAATACAAGACATGTCAAACGCTTATTTTGACAAATATTTGTATAATGTGACCGTAGCTTAACTGATTTAGTACTACCGGAAATTTGTAATAAATGAGAATTTGAAAATTATTTTGTTTTATTTTAAAAAAATAGCATAAGAAAATTAAAATATTAAAAATACATTCAAAATAAGATTTCTTTTTAATAAATGGGGTCATTGGTTTTACATTTTTACCTTTTGAATAAAAACTTTTATGTTCATAAAAATGAAATATTTTAAAGTGACACCACTGAAATATCGTTTTTTTTTATAAATAAAATTCCTTTTTAAGTTTATTTGTTTGTTTGTTCGGTATACAAATTTTTGTTTTACAAAGGATTTCTCTGAAATTTGATACATATAGTCTCTTTACACCAAGAATGTTGGTCATATACTTTTGGATCGGCCACTCCCATTTTGAAGTCCATGTTTCAACTATTTTAACTTGGCGCTGTGTGCCAATGCTTTGAAATATTTTATTTACCACTTTGGGTGGCGCCTCTGATAATGAATGGCTGTACATATTTATTTGGATGGATTTTTTAATTTGTATATTTATACTAT
Organism: Thelaira solivaga; assembly: GCA_947397855.1. NCBI lineage: Eukaryota > Metazoa > Arthropoda > Insecta > Diptera > Tachinidae > Thelaira > Thelaira solivaga. The sequence goes on along the minus strand of OX377610.1, from coordinate 45,981,811 downwards.
GTACGTTCTCTATAATCTACTCTATACTCTCACGTAATAAAATACCGGGAAAATATTTATAGTTTACAATAAATTCCAACTGCAATGTTGTTGTCGATTTCAATATATGAAAGTGGTATAAATTCTTAAAAAAAAAGTATTTATCGCTGACTACTTTTCTTTTAAAGTGACCTTATAACACTTTAAAAATAACAACCCATATTAATGTAGCTGACTAGACGACGACGAATGTAGCCAACGGCATTTGGAGTAGCGTAGTTTGTAGCCTGCTCTGTTCTACTTGTCTAATGCATTAATATAACGAATTGAACTTTACTTATGGTAGTAGTATTTCAACTTCTTTAGTATTTCACAGTGAATTACTGCTGATTATCAGAGAAATTCACATTTCTTTTCGACAAACTAGAACAGTACTGGGGATTAGAACTCTCTAAATTACAAAATACCAAAGTTTTCAAATAAGTCTAAACTAACTCGCAACAAAATAATTTAAAAACTCCCAATTTTAGTCAACGTAAGTTTTGAGTTCTTTTAATATAAAGTCTGACCCGTAAGCAAGCCCGACTTAATCCTTTTTATATCCTTCCATCTTATTTGTTACTCATACTCGTATCTTGCAAATAAATTTCCGCAAACGTGCAATTGCAAAAAGCTATTGATTTCAAATTGTTTTCGTTCAAAAGTAAAAAAAAATGATAGTTGAGTTAATTGCTGTACTTTCTAAATTTTTTGTGCTTGTGGGATTCATTCTATAGTCAGCCATATATAACCTCAAACAGTCTTGCTCACAGGCATATTTTGAACTTTGTGGAATAAATAAATAAAAGTTAAAATTTGAAATTACTCACAGAAATATTTTACTTAAAAATATGAAAACTGAACACTTGCGTGTCTACGTGGGTGCTCATCAGAACGTTTGTTAATCTTGACAACGCAGATCCTTCACTTGATTTTTCTTCAACAAGAAAATTAATTAAATAATAATTTGTTACAACGAATATATCCCACAGAATTTTGTAGTTTGTTTTCAGTAGTAGAGTACAAGGTTGTCAACTTTTTCGAATAAATGTTTTTTCCTTATCGGTGACACTAAAAACACGGATTTTTTCATAAAATTGTCAATTTGAGCTTGATTACATTAAATTGCTTTTTATTCAGTAGTTCTGTCAACTTTGCAAAGAAATAAATTTTTTTTAACTATGAAGAATGCATTTTTATTAAAGTTGCCAATTGAAAATGTTTTACTTGTTACTTTCATTTTTTTAAATTCTATTTTGCTGCTTTAACAAAAAATTACCCATGTTGTATCTGTAGTTGTTCCATTATTTTATTCCCCCTCACACTAAAATCATGTCATGTCTATGACTTATAGTCTTAGTACTTATCCTTCCTTCCTTCAATTTATTACACTTACAATAAACATGATACTGCTTAATTAAGGATTTGAATTTGACATATTTTCTTGTTTGTTTTTTTTTATATATTTTGGCAAGATTCTTAAAATATCTAAAATGGAATTAAGTAACTTCTTAGAAAAATCGTCTAAAAGTAAAATACTTAAATGCAGTAAATAAATAAATTCCAAAAATAAAATGTTCACTCTTTCCCATTGTTTTGGTTTTAAATAAATTTTAAGAAAAAAAAAGGGAGATAAAAAGAAAAGTAAATTTACTCCCAACAACGTCCGGGTATTTAAAAAAAAAATAAAACGTTGATTTTAAATACTTAAAGCTTAAATTTAACATCCAACACACTAAGACAATTAAATACCAACCAGGAAGAAGGGGGCAAAAGAGTTTCTCTCTAAGAATAGACTACATACAGAATAGCTTTTGTAAATAAATTAATGTCAATGAAATTAAGATGACAACAACAAAATGAATGCTTGAACGGGTTTTATTCTCTTTGTTGGTGTGTAAGTGAGTGCTGCTTAACTAAATGATGACAATGTTATGTGACCACTATCTGTTTATATTGTTTCTCTTTTGCAGTATCCTGTCTTCATTATCATTCTTGTTATATCCGATTTTAGCACAATAAAAGAAGAAAAAGATTTATGATAAGGGTTTTACGGTAATTTTTATCATAAAAGAAACACTTATTTCAAAGAAAATTAGTTTTGAAAAATTTTTGCAGATCTGCATAAGATTGCTCAGCTTGGAAATATTTGAAATTGTAATCCATCAAAGCAAACGACATTTACAACGACTCCGATTACACAGCGAAATAAAAGTCCACTTTATAAAATGTTCGGGTAAGTTTGTATGCGTTTTTAATTAGTTAGAGTGTGATAATTACGAATATGACATTGTTTTTTTCTAGCAGCTTTAGTTTTTGAGATTTTACAAAATACTCGCATTTAAGGTGACGGTGCACATTATGACATTTTAAAGTGGTACACATTTCTTTTAATTGTAAATTTATAAAATGACTACCCAGAAAAGACGTTGTTTATATGACCTAGTCAAGAGACAATTCCTTAACTATTCAATCAAAGTGAGTTAAACGCTGCTACAACGGAATGTGTTCTAATGAAATTAGGGATCTTGTTCCCGAAACGCGCTCATTCACACGAGCCACTCCTTTTTCAGCAAGAGCACATCCTTTTGTGGTCGATTTGCCAGTGACTTGCACTACGCATTACAAACAGAGTTCTTTTTTTAGCCGTATAGTTGGTATATGGAATAAACTTCCTGCTGACGTCTTTCCTGAATCCTACAATTTGGGAAAATTCAAATCGAATGCTCGTAGACACTACACCTTCTATCCTCCTTCCCCATGAGTAGGGGCCATCCCCTGAGTGCTGGCCCTAAATAAAAAAACATTAAGGCAGTAAGCAAAATTCTCTTCAGAGAAAAAATACTATAATAAATTTTATCACGAGTATGATAAAATGTAATTCTTGTAGATGGAGTGAGCAAATTTTTTTCTTTAAGAAGAGATGCCAAATTTTCGGAAAGCTTTTTTCATAGATTCAAGTCGTTTCACTACACTGTAAGAAGTGTTAAGATTTTCATCGGATTTAGTCAGCTGCTTTTGTTATTTTTTGTTCGTATAAAAAAAAATATAGTCCTGATGCGATGAAAATTATAAACATTTAGAAAATTTAACAAAATATTTATCTTTATTTGTGCTTAATTCCAGAATTGTGTTGAGTTACTTGATATTTATTGGTTTCTTCATATATAATAAATATTAAATTTATATTTATATATAATATAGTTTTCAATATTAAAATGTTGGTTGGGAAGTTTTGTTTATTCAGTTCAATGCTTACTGAGTTTTTTGTTTGAATATTTTAATCTTTTTGGAACTATTGACAAGTAATTATTATATAGTCAATTGCTTTTAGAGTATAAAGGTTCTAATGTTTGCAAGGAACGTTGGGAGTAATCTGCTGAAGATTCAGAGTAGCGTCTGATGAAATGGTCCATATAGATAAGGTACTTGTTGCACTGAAAATAACTCATGAGAATATCATGAGGAAAACAATAAATTTAAAATAACCCAACACAATTCTGGAAATAAGCACAAATAAATTTTAATATTTTGTTAAACTTTTGAAGTCCAAATAAAATTATTACACATTTAGAAAATTTTCTAAAAATGTACAGAACCGTATGATTTTTTGACGTTGCTTCCAACTTTTGTTTCATAATTTCTCATTGGAATTGATTATTTGACAAGTAGTTTTACGTACTATTACAGTATAAACATAATTTCCAATTAATACAAATCATATCTAGCTTCATCTCAAGTTACTTTTCTAATAATAAATTGCCCAGTATGTATCCAATTAAATCATGTTTAATTGCAAATGACCCACAAATATAATTTTTTCCGCATTAAGTTTCTTTTAGCACACTTGTAAAAGTCTTAGATGAAATAAACACAAAACGAAGGATTAAACCAAAATAAAAAGGAAAAATTAACAGAGAAAGGAATAAACCTCATAAAAATCTCATGCAACAATTAACAAGTAATTTCAAGTAATAAAAAAAAAATTGAAATAAAATGATAAACAAAGAAACCCAAATAATGTACTTCAGACAAACTAAAAGTTGGTAACGAAAAGAAATAATAATAATTGAAAGAAGGACAAGAAAGAAAAAACCAACATCGTTTTTTCCATCAGAACAAATTCATGACCTTAATAATTTCATCTCCTATTTGGCAAATAATTGTGTATGTTTATACATACACAAGTAATTGCTGAGGAGGTTTAGGGTTAGGGAATGGATAAGATTGTATTTGTGTGTGCATGTGTTTGTGAGTGTTGGGTATTATTTCACATTAAGCCCAAACCACACTTGACAATTGTTCAAACAATAAAATGCGAAAAAACAAAATAAAAGTGAAAAATTATATGTTTGAATGCATAAGGATGTGTGTGAGTGGGGTTATGGGTTTGTGTATAATATGTACATAATAAAATAATTGCGCAGACAATGCTGCACCATCTACTGAGATTTTTTGTTTCTTTATTCTTTGTTTAGGTTGCGTAGGATTTAGTAATTTGTAGTCATGACAATTACATTGACTTAAGTATTTGCTTTGACCAAAAGGGAGTTTGATAAAAAAAATTTTAAAACGTTACAAAAGTTTTTTTTACTAAAATCGAAATTATAAAAAAATTCTGACTTTTTTCCTTATTTCCTCCGCACCCAGGCAATTTCTTACGAATACGTAATATGTCGAACTATTACTAAGCCGGGTAAGTTCCTAATACAAATTCAAAGTGCTCTTTGCCAGCAAGCTTCTCAGCTTAGTGTCGTTCTTCGTATAAGTTAAAAAAAACCCATAGAAAATTTAATAAAGTCTTAACGTATTTAAAAAGTAAAACCATTATATTATATATCAGTGGAGTTAATTTTTGAAAAACTTAAACTGTTGAATACACAAGCCTATATGTAAATACAATCAACTTAATACAACCAGCTAACTGCCTTTTTGATCTCGTATAGAACAACCTGTGTTTGTACCAATGATGACAAAATTGGCGATTTTTATTTCATTCTTAGTTGAGTCATATTCCGTTGAGGACTTTAACTCATGTTTTACAGCAAACACAAATAGACTAAATGAACCTCAACAGAATTGATATTAAACTCTACAGCGGTACAGGATGATTTCTACCGTTTCGATAAAAATTGAGAACACGTTTTATAAATATATTTGCCCACCGTAAGAAAGAACCAGAATAAGATGACTATTCAATTGCCTTCAGAATCCTTAATAAAACTAAGTAACAGTTGCGAGATTTGTTTTAGTTAGATGTTTACCCCTATTATGCGTTTCGATTACTTTCCGCATTAAGCTACTTTATGATCGAAAGATCGTGTTCCAGCAAAAAACTAAATCGAAAAAAAGAGTGCTTCTATATCAGTTGCTTTGCTTTGAAACTTTTAAAATATGAAAAGAAAAATAAGTCCTTTTGTAAACATTTTAATACAAAGTTAAATTTTGTCAAAAAGAAAAAAATAACACATTGATAAAAGATAAAAAAATTAAATAATTAAAAACCAAATATTCTTGAAACTTTAATTACAAATTAAACACATAATTTATGCGATTTAACTATACAAAAGTTGTTGTTTTTGACCTGCAATAAATTAAAAATTTCAAATTTTAGTAAAAAGAAAATAAACTTTCTTTGAAAATATTTCTTATTGCATTTTCTTTTTATATTGCAAAAACGTTGGTAAAAAGTCGGAATACATACAATCGTAAAAATCGAAACAGAGTGGAACAAAACAACAAAAATCAAAGCTGCCAAACCGAGAAATTTCGATTTACATCGAAACGAAGAATACCAAAATTGCCTAACGGAGAAAATTTTGATCCGAACGAAGATGCCAAATAGAGTTAATTGAACTACTTATGCATGCAGTGATTGTAAAGTATTTACAACTCCACCAAAATAATCTTCGTTTTTTTTTTTGCTTTTGGAGCTTAAATTTTTTCTTAGCAGAATTTTTTTTAATCTCCCTCCAAAAAGAATTTTTTTGCTTATTCGTATAATTGGAAGAGATTCATTAAAAGAAAGTGTCTTATTTTTCTTTTTTGTTTATAGAAAAATATATTTTCAGCATTTTCTTGTGCCAAAATTAAAAATCAAATTGTTATTGTAGTTAAATCATTGATATATTGACCATTTGCTCTAGTTTCAAAGTTGTTTCTCTTGTACTACCAAATGAACACTTTAATGCGATTTTGTTTATGAAAAGAAAAATTTTTGGAAAAATAAATGTATTTTTTATTATGATTCTCTATTGAAAAGTTTATTTTTTTTGTGCAGAAAGTGCATTAATATTTTGTGTTATTTTGCAAACAATTTCTAGTCGTACTTTTACTTTTTGAAACAACAACTTAAGAAGTATTTTTTTTTTTTTACAGAAAACTATACATAAGAAACCAAAGTTTTTTCATTTCTTTCTTTTATTTAATGGCCAAAGAGATGCGGGTATGTATGTAAGTGCAGTCCATTGATAATGATGTTTTAGCAAAAAAACGAAAACCTGACCCAAGAAAAATATTACTAAATATTTAGCAGGGTAGAGATGGAGAAAAATAGATTAGCTGCAGTTCCTTCTCCGCTGATGTCTTCCCACTTTTAATTCTTTACTTTCATTATTTATTTGCTAAAGTCTTTCCTTAAAAACTTATAATGACCAACAAATAGTTTTATTTCATTTTTATTTTTCTTTTCTTTACTTGCATTGCTTGATTGAAGTTGGCGGAAAGTACAGCAAAAGTAGCCAACAAAAATGTTTGTTGTTTCTTTAAGTTTGTTATTAAAAAATTATAATTAATAAATTTTAAAGAACTTGTTAGAAAAATTTTCATGTAGATGTACTGGTAATGTTTTTAATGTTCCAATAGAAGTAGAAAAGTTTTCAAACTTAAAGTAACAGTACACTTTCATTAAAAATATTTCATTAATCCAATGAAATATTTCATTGCAAGAACGAAGACATTTCATTGTAATTGTTTCGTTGAATTTCGTAGTTTCATAAAAAAATTTCATTAGATTTATGAAGGTAAATTTTTTTTATTTTATTGGAAACCTTTTGATTTTTGTCTCATTATCTCAGCAGATAATCGATAAATATTGACTTAATATATTAAAATTATTAGTATTGTTTTTATAAAATCTTTGGTTTATTATTTCATAATTCTAATGAAAAAATTCATTATTCTTATGAAATATTCATAAACCCACCCTTATATAGTTTAGCTGTTTTCAACTAAATACATGAGCTTGAGTCGACGAGCGAAGTGTTGCTATTGGTGTTAGACAAAAATTGTTGGAAACAATATGCAATAAAAAAAAATTTGTTAGATTTTTTTCCATTTTCTAGTATAATTTTTAAATTCCTTAAAATATATATATTTTAGTAAATAAAATTTAATGTCAAACTATTGTAATTTTTTATGATTTTGAAAAAAAAAAATTATTTAGCTGAAATAAAATTTAATAAGTTCTCAGTGGTAATACTGATATTTTTGGTATTTTTTTTTCAATGCCAACTAGATTTGTTCTGCTTCAATACAATAAGAAACAATCATTTGTTTGTTTTTCAGCAGCGTGTTACTCGGTGTTTTAGTTGAATATTAGACTTGTGCTCCGTAGTTTATTTTAGTGAGCGCTCTTCTTAGTTCAAAAATTAAAAAGGAATAGTTCGTTCACTTAGTTCATTTGATCTTTTGTATCTTTATCACTTATACTTTTGATTGTCATTGAACGTTCTTTATTATGTAAAATGATATCGAATAGAGGTTGAAAGGATTTTTTTACGAAATTAGAGCGCAAAACAACAAAACAAAATTCGAAAAATTTTTTAATTTAGTTTTCGATTTCTTTTTTATAATTTAATTCAAAAAGTACTTTAGTCAATATGGCAAAAAAAAAATTAAGGTTTAATTTTAAAATCTTAAAATTAAGCTTTTTAGCATGCATAATACATTTTCTCTTCTTCAGTTTAAATACCATTTTTGTAAAAGAAAATAATTTGCAACTTTCGTTCTTTCGTCATTGTTTTCGTTTAAGTTTAGTTGGTTCGTTCATTTATAGGTTGTTAATTTAAAATAAAGAGCAAGGAAATGAACTATAGGAATTCAAAACACAGACTAGTTCGTTCATTTCAAATAAGTGAATAGTACAATATGAATAGTTCGTTCGTGTACTACCCAAGACTATTGAATATAGTGTTCGAGTATTTTAAGCGGGTAAAGTGTTAAAAAAAAACTTTGTAAGTTTATTTCTACATATCCATCTATATAATTTTATAGAACAGAAAGAAGAGGAAAATTAAAGGGTGTTTTTTATAGACGTATAGAACTTTAAGTTGGCATTACTGTTCAAGATGGCGACCGATTTAACAGCTGTCAAGTGATTTATTCTCAGTTTGGTTTGGCAATTCATCACGATCATCAATTAAGCGTAGATTCGTCGAATGGGTCCGAAACGAGATTGCCGATGTTCCCGATTTTCATAAGCGAATTTTGTTTAGCGATGAAGCGCACTTCTGGTTGAATGGCTACGTCAACAAGCAAAACTGCCGCATTTGGAGTGAAGCTAGTCCTCAAGTGTATGTCGAAACACCGTTACATCCAGAAAAATTGACTGTTTGGTGCGCTTTATGGACTGGTGGAATCATTGGTCCGTACTTCTTCAAAAACGATGATGGCCAGAACGTTACAGTCAATGGTGATCGGTATAGAGCCATGATTACTAACTTTTTCCTTTCTGAATTGAACCATGATGTCCAATAGCTGTGGTTCCAACAAGACGGCGCAACATGTCACACAGCTGGTGCCACAATCGATTTATTGAAAGACACGTTTGGTCCTGTGAATTGGCCTCCAAGATCTTGTGATTTAACACCGCTAGACTACTTTCTGTTGGGCTATTTAAAGTCATTGGTCTATGCGGATAAGCCACAAACTCGTGACCATTTGGAAGACAACATTCGCCGTGTTATTGCCGATATACGGCCACAAATGTTGGAAAAAGTCATCGAAAATTGGACGTCCAGATTGGACTACATCCGAGCCAGCCGTGGCGGTCATATGCCAGAAATCATATTTAAAATGTAATGCCACAAGATTATCTTTCGGATACATAAAATTCATGTCAATCGAACAATCCATCGTTGTTTTATTGCAATTTAAAGTTCTATACGTCTATAAAAAATACCCTTTAAATTTTTTATATTCAAATAGTAATTTCATTAATATAAAAAATTTTTTTTTAGAAAATTTAGTAAAATTTAGCAGTAACTTAAAGGCAAAATGATGCCGTTAACAGGGTGGGGCATAAATTAACCTATAAACTCATTTCATGAATTATTTTCGATTGTTTTCAAAAACAATCAATTTTAAGTTGTCTACACGTTGGGAGACGCATGTACAGCATCTTGTGCAGAACTACTTACAAAATAGATGTAAGAATCGCTTCACTTATCGATTGAAACGATTGCTGAAAAACGTTAAAATTTTATGGTTTCGTTTTATAAACTTCATTAAGAAAAAATCTTCTGCATCTAGACAATTTAAACCTAATAGAGAGATTTGCGTGTGAAGACCATCGGCCGACACCCATTTAAGCAGATAACTTTCTTGTTTAAACGATTATGATAACGTATATGAGAGCTGTTATAAATAGCAACAATTGTTTCTTATTTCCTAAGAATTTTATAATCCCAATAATGGCTTAAATCTTAGAAAAAATTTTCTGTTGCTTTTCGTCCGTTATTCTTTTAAAAATCTAAATTTTCACTAATAAAATTTCCGTTTTTGCGTCAATGTTGATAAAATATGTTACACTGATAACCGTTAAGCTAGAATTAACCGAAGATTTCGTTACCAGCTGATCCGTTTTGTTGTATGAAAAGCAATGAAAGTGCTTATCGAAAACAAATGTCACGTTGACGGTACGGCAAGATTTGTATAAAATAGAATTTAGCAACGTTTTTACGGGACGTTTATGCACAGCTGACACAGAGTAGTTTTTTATTGAAAAAAAAAAAGAATTGACGTTTTCAACAACGTTCAGCTAAACAAGCCTTTAGAATCGAATTTGCTGCAATGAAGCAGTTCCATTATGCAGAGAAGTAAAATGTTTTATAACTTGTAATCAAAGCTTTTTTGCAATAGGCATGTTTCTTGGGTTTCCATAAATTGTTTTATTTTATTGTAAATACTTAAGAGTATAAAAAGTATTAATTTTGTAATGAAAGTAAATAATTTTCCAAGTTTCTTTACACTTACCCTTTTTTTCGAAGAGAATGAATTTATTTAAAATGTTAATTTTAATTGTGGGCTCGTTTATTGAAACGGAGCATATTGTTTTTGTTTTTGTAACAAGGTTTGTCACCACATACCAAACTTGCGCGATTGCACTAAAGGTTTAACCTTCTGGGACGTTGTGGATATCGCTGATGAAGTGGAACACGGTAGCGCTATTGAGCCAGACGATGATGAATTTGAAGGCAGGTGTAGCTTGTGTTGTTGTTGAAAATGCACTATACACTCATCCTCCATAGAAGTTTGGCTATCGCCCGCATTATCCTGATAATCGAGCGTTTGCGCTGAAGTCATTTTTAAAAGTTCCATTGGCAGTAATTCCGATTGTAAGGCTCTAGAAATTTGGCCAGAGTCTGGTGTCATTTCAATGTAAAATGTTTCATCATCTAAAATGACGGAAGAAGAGGCCGAAGCTGTTGAAGTTGTTGTAGTGGACGACTGCGACAAGGATCTTGAGTTGTTTAAAGCAAGAGAATGGCTTAATGGCGGTGATTTGAAATTTAAAGTAGAAGACTTAAATGCAGTAGGCTTTTCAGTGGCGGAAGTTTTCTGCAGCTCACGTATATGTAAATTATGTAGAGGGGAATTGTAGGGACCTTCTAAGCGAGTGCTGTGATGCCATTTTTGAGTGCCCTCACTATAGCTTAAGAAGCTATGGGAATCGTCTTCCAAGGAGTGATTATGTCGTTGGTGGGGACGCAAATGATGGTTGGGGGAATGTCTCCGCCAGGGCATATCACAGCGGTAGACATGCATAAGTCCCAAAAGTAAAACTAAAAAAAGACCTGATGATACTAACAGAATTAAGCCCGGATGATTCTGTTTGCTTTCAGCTTTGCGTAAATCAGACCATTGTTCGCTTTTGGTGAGCTTGGCATGCGTCTCATCTGGTTGGTCTTGCAAAATTTGTTGTATTAGAAGCTCGTGTTCGTGCTGAAATGTGTGCGGCTGTTTCAACAGGTTGGCTGATTTCGCACCCACCTGGCCAAACTGATTATTGTTGCCGTTTATAGGCGTATTAACGGTGGTGTGCTTTAGCATGTGAGTTTGAATTGATAGCGGTTTTAGTTCTTGATAACTAGAGTGAGAATGAGAGGTGTCAAACTGTTTGACGTGTGCTTCGTTTTCCAAAGCTTCAACTGATGCTGATGAAACGTGCCGTGCCTCATCGTGCTGTTTCGTTATGATGGTCATTTTTTTCATAATCAGCGAAGGTTTCTTGATTCTTGTTTCATCTTTGGCTTTTCTAATTTTCTCCGTATCATCCGGTCTTATAGGATCTTGGTATTTTTTATAAGCTGTTACGTTTCTTTCATTTTGAGTTTTTGTTTGATTATTTGTAGTTACTTTTGTTAGTGCTGCTAACTGTGTTGTTGTTGTATGTTGGCTTGTTTCCAAATTCTGTTTGTTTTTATTATCATTTGCCATTGTTTTGGTCTCCAAGTCATGATGTTCTTTTTTGTTGTTATTGCTGCCGTTGTTCCCTTCCTGTTCGGCATTATGGTTGTTTGTTGGCAAGATAAGTTCATCGGCTGTAACCATAAGATTTTCTCCTTTGTGCATTAGTAGCGGTGTGCCGATTAAATGTCTGTCCTTAACAAGCAGTTGTAATGGTTCATGTTTGTGTAATACTATAGTTGCACTGGTTGTTGCTGGTGTTGGCGAAGATGCTGCTACTGATGCTGTAGGAATTTCTATTGAGGTTTTGCTAGCCATTCCTAGCTCCAGTGTAGTCTCTTTTGTTGGCTTCTTACCAAACTCTTCTGGTAATTGTGTTGCTGTTGTTGTTACTGTCGAATTGCATTCTATTAAAATACCAGAAAATAAAATTTCGTAAAAATATAAATTTACATTTATTTGTTGTTTAAAGTAAAATTTATGAAAATGTCAGTCACTATCTCTTTTCTAGGCTAAATGTTGTTGCTTCTATGTTGGTTTCAAATTGTTCCATTCAAACAACTGTAAAGGGATTTTTATGATTATTATGTGTACGGTTTGAGCTTGCGGTAGTTTGCGTTTTTAACACTGCATACATTTATATAAATTCATGTGAGAGTGTAATGTGTCTTTTGACCTGGTAAATGAAATATTTTAAATGAGGAAAGCGTGGGTGATATAATCACGGTGACCATTTTAAAATTATACTTTACAACTGAACCTAAAACATGAGCAAGATTCTTTGAGCAAATTTTAAAAATTTTTGTTCTTGTGTTCCAAATACATAATAAATTAACGTACATGAATGATTTTTAATTTCAATTAAAAATTTCGAAAACATTAAAAGAAATATAAATTTTTTTTTTAATTTAAGTTGTGTTGAGCAACCCGCCCAAAGGAGAAATGAGAAAGAGGCCCACGTAGATACTGTGGCTGGTTAGTGTCCAGCGTTGCCGCTTTAGCTGTTTCTTCTCGCATTTCGCCTCGAAATTTATGATTTCAACTCAAACTTTTTCCTAGTCTTTTTTAGTTTTAAAAAAAAAGCTTTAAAAAAGCTTTTCTTTCGTTTTTTAATGAAAACAAATTATACCTAAACTAGGCTGAAGATAATTTATCTCCGAACACAATTATTTTAGGCTTCACGTTTTTCTTTTAGGCAAATGAGTTTGTTCTGTAAACTCCAAGCTTGAATTAGATTAAATTTATATTTTGTCTGCACAATATTGAATTGAGTTGCTATTCCTTAAATTTACAGAAAAAGTCGCATTATTTGTAAAAAAAATATTATGTGTGCTGTGGATGGCTAAAATTTTGAAATGGAAGTTGATCAGAGGAAAGTTAATTTCAAAAATGAAAAAGTATTCGGCTGCTGCTAATAAACTAAATGCTTTTAATTTTTAGCGTGCAGTTCTTATCGTAAATTTATTTTTCAAGTCAAAATTATTCGAAATGTTGAAAAACATCATTTAAAAATATCTTGCATCAAAAATGTTGTTCTAAGGAATTCCGTATAAATAAAAAAAGACATTCATGACTTTTGTATTAAGTTTTCTGTTACGCTTATTTTTATTACGATAAAGCGAGTTAAAGATACTCTGATCTACTGAAATCAAAGTAGTAAGTTCTTTGCTGTGCATTAGCTACTCTTTAGAAAGATAAGGTAAATTTTGCTATTTGTATCCATCTTTGTATTTTTATTTGCAATAAGCTCTATTTTTGTAATCATTTTGCTATTTTTTTTTTTTTTTTTGTGATTTTGCTTTGTGATTTGGCTTTTTCTAGCCTTACTCCTTCTCCAGCTTCTGTGTCTTCAAAGCTCCCACAAAAAAGTTCATGTAAAAATTTTAGTAATCTGTCTACGTAATCCCCTATTAAAAATTTCAGTGAACAATATTGTCAAGCTGATGGAATTATTAATTGATACAATTAAATATGAAAATTTTTGACTGAACTAAGAACATTATCGTACCAAATAACTGTTTACATTGAATTTTTAATATGCACTCAGCGTTTTGCATTTTTATTTTTTAATATTAATTTTATATCATTAGAATATCACTAATATGACCTTTGCTACTCATCTACTCCTCCTCTTTATTTAAAGACTCAACAGTGCACGGAATAATTCAAATTAATTTTTATTTATTTCTTGCTATTCATTTTTTTTACATTAATAACATAATTTTTTTATATCTTTCCAGGTAATTAAATTTTAAAAAATTTGTTGCTTTCGAGTTTTGTGTAAGTACTTCAATAATTTTAATTAACACTAGCATTTACCTCGCTACTTGCTACTCGAAGTACCATACTGTCACTTTTATAGTTTCGTATTTCTTTGTAGATTATTAAATCTCAGTTCTAAATTTTTTTAATACAAATTACATAATTTGTCAATTTATTGATTTTCATATTTACTGATCACCGTTGGTACTCGGTTTAATAGCACTGTGGAACAAATTCAAGTTAGCAAAAGTTAGGTCGATTCTGAGAGTGAGTGGTGAAAGTATAGGCTAAATTAGAAGACCCGTATCGCGGCGTTTGTTTATGTAAGTTAGAATTTTTTTTTTTAATCGACCTTCGAACTTTGCAGTCAAATGCCGATTTTCAGCATATTGTTTATATGGTTTTTTGGCTATAACTCGTCGACTAATTGATATTTTTTAAATCTGTAAAATCCAAATTATTGCTAGAGACCTGTGCAGCAATTAATATTTTTTAAACAATTGATTTAGAAAATTTTTGTGGTGCTTATGTTCATGCTTTTTGAAAATATTTTCCACAAAACTAAGTCTTTGTATAGAACTTTAAATTGCAATAAAACAACGATGGATTGTTCGATTGACATGAATTTTATGTATCCGAAAGATAATCTTGTGGCATTACATTTTAAATATGATTTCTGGCATATGACCGCCACGGCTGGCTCGGATGTAGTCCAATCTGAACGTTCAATTTTCGATGACTTTTTCCAACATTTGTGGCCGTATATCGGCAATAACACGGCGAATGTTGTCTTCCTAATGGTCAAGCGTTTCTGGCTTATCCGCATAGACCAATGACTTTACATAGCTCCACAGAAAGTAGTCTAGCGGTGTTAAATCACAAGATTTTGGAGGCCAATTCACAGGTCCAAAACGTGAAATTAGGCGGTCACCAAACGTGTGTTTCAATAAAACGATTGTGGCACGAGCTGTGTGACATGTTGCGCCTTCTTGTTGGAATCACAGCTCCTGGACATCATGGTTGTTCAATTCAGGAAGGAAAAAGTTAGTAATCATGGCTCTATACCGATCACCATTGACTGTAACGTTCTGGCCATTATCGTTTTTGAAGAAGAACGGACCAATGATTCCACCAGCCCATAAAGCGCACCAAACAGTCAGTTTTTCTGGATGTAACGGTGTTTCGACATACACTTGAGGATTAGCTTCACTCCAAATGCGGCAGTTTTGCTTGTTGACGTAGCCATTCAACCAGAAGTGCGTTTCATCGCTAAACAAAATTCGCTTATGAAAATCGGGAACATCGGCAATCTCGTTTCGGACCCATTCGACGAATCTACGCCTTAATTGATAATCGTGAGTCTATTCATGATGAATTGCCAAACCAAACTGAGAATAAATCACTTGAGAGCTGTTAAATTGGTCGCCATCTTGAACAGTAATGCCAACTTAAAGTTCTATACGTCTATAAAAAACACCCTTTATAATATGCTTCTCAGTTCCTTCTTTGTCTTTCCCTTCTTATACCAACAAAACAACTTTTTTGTTTTCAACCACCGCACAGGCAGCGATTTTTTTTATTTCGTACAAGCAAACTAATTTCAAAAATAAAGATTCAGTTAAGACTCGGAACTCAGCCGAAATTTAAAAGACATCAGGTCTTTTAATTTTCGCTCGGTCGTGATAAAATTCGCTATTAATTTTGTTAACCTTTTCCAAGAATTATTTCCAAATACCTTTAAAGGTATTATATGCTTGAATTGCACAAATATTAATATAATATGAATTTATAATGCAACAACAATTTCCCAAAAGTGTTTTTTTTTATCAAAAGTTAATAATATGAATTAAGTCAATTTTACTTTTCCAAGAATTGTTCCCGTTTGTTTACTTTTAATAAAAACTAAAACTGTAAAATAATAAAAATGCACAATTGCATTATATATTTGAGTCACTTTTAACTTTTCTGGGAATTGTTTTGTTTCTTTGTTTTTTTTTTGTTTTTTTGTCAAAATTATTAAAAGAAAAACCTAAAAATAAATGCAATTATTATCAATCAATCAACAACTCGAGTAGTTAATCTTAACTCGGGCTTTCTAAGTAAAGTACGGGAACTCAGCTAAAACTAACACATGCTTTTAAATATTTTCCCTTAATTTTAGTTTAATGTAAACACAGTTTTGTTTCTTGTTTATTTTTGTAGTTGTCACTTTAATGATTTTTCTTTGGCCCTTCTCCTTAAAATTGTGTCAGTAGAGTATTTTAATCTGAATTCAAATGCATAAAAAGTAAATCTGGAGATGTACAGCGTTCTTTGTTTGGTGCAGTTTTCATAAATTACAAACAAATAAGCAGACAGACACACTGACACATGAGTGGTTTAAGTGGATTGTTATTGTTGTGATAAGTTTTTCAATTTTTATTTTTATTTTTTGTGTGTAAGTACCACTTACCATTGGAATTTGATTGTGTAGATTCAACATTGACATTCTTTTTGTGCAAAGACTGACGATAATGTGACATCATATTTTGTAAGACATGAAATGCTGGATGTTGTTGCTGCTGTTGCTGCTGGTTCACAATGTTATTTATGGTTGTGGTAGTTGCCATATTAAACGTTTTTAAAATTCGATTGTTTTTAATGTCTCTGTTACTAATGCTGCTGCTGCTACTGTTGTTGTTATTTGTTGGAACATATGTTTTTGCTAACATTGAAATGTTTTTGGTTTTATTTTCAGTTTTGCTTATTTGTTCTATGTTGTCATTGTCATTGTAATTTAATGCTAAATCTTTATCCCTCAGCAGAGCAAAGTTTGTAGCTGTTTCTGCTACTGCAACAACTGCTGCTGATGCTTTTGTAGTTGTAGTTTTTGCGTCAATTGTCTTAAATGCTTTCCATATTGTAGTGGCTTTAGTTGTTGTTGTTTCTAGTTCATGGTTTGCTTTTATTGCGGGTTTTTCAATTGTCGTTGCAGTAATTTTATTATTGGGCAAACTTGTTGTTGTTGTCCTTTGTTTTTTATTGCCGGTATTAGTTTGGATGTGGGTGTTAATTTGAGTGGTATGTGTAAATGATTTCAACTCTTTATTGGCTGCTGGTTCTGGGGGAATTTTTAATGTTATTTCAGCCATTCTTTTGTTTGATGTTGCTTTTGCTGTTTCCGTTTGTTTTGTTTGCATACTTTGGGGGTTTTGTGCTTCTAAAGATTTAATCTCTTTTGTAGTTGCAGTTTTTGTCTGAATTTTATGCAGTTGGTTTTCATTTTCAAGATTTATTTCTAAATTGCTTGTTGTTGTTGTTGTTGTCATTTTGGAATCGCCAACATCTAAATCTTTTCTTGCAATCAGCTTCACCTCATCACCACTACCCGTTACGTTGTCATGTTTGTTGAGTTTCACTGTAAATGCTTCAGCTATTGTTGTGGTTGCTGATGGTGATTTAAATGTGTTGAGTGTTGGTGGTGGTGGTGGTGGGGATGAGAGTGCTTTTGCGGTTGCTTGTATTTCAGAATTTATTGGAGTAGCAAATGTTGTCGATTTTATAAATTGTTGTGGTCCATTCATATCAGCACTGCCTGAGCTTGTGTGTTGCTTTAACATGATTTCAGTCATATCCTTCACCTCACTCTTGTTGGCTAGGGTATCTTGTTTTAGCCACTTTTTGGACTTGCTTGTTTGAAAAGTTTTTGTAAATATTGTTTTATGTTGCATGTTTTGAAGTTTGTGTTGTTGTTGTACCTCTTGCAGTTCGTTAGTTTGTTTTGAAAGAGCACCAACTATTTTTGTCAAATTTGAAGAACTTTTAGTTGGAGTATTTCCTATTAATCTAATTTCATGTTGTTGGTTTGTTTTTGCTGTAGCTAAGACAATAACATCTGCATTTGCATCTGTATCTGCCTTAGCATTCGCATTCGCAATTACATTTGCAGTCAAGTGTTCAAATGTTTTAGTTTCGCTTGTAAATCTGGGTTTCACAATAATTTTTGTTCCTGTTTGTATTTCATTTCCTAAGACGTTTGTGCTGGTGGCTGCTGGAGTTGAAAACAAGTTATAAAAACTTTTTATGGTTGTGTAACCTGTTTCTTGTTGTTTTTCATTTAAAATACTTGACTGCATTGCTGTTACAGTTTGTGTGGGGTTATTCATCGTAATTTTTTTTATTGCAGGTTCATCTTTTACTTGTCTATGTTTAAGCTCTTGTGGTTGTTGCATCTCAACTGCCTTTGTCTTGTTTGTATTTGTTAGTATTTTATTGTACTGTAAAAAACTTTTTTCGGTGGATAATAATGGCCTGAAAGTCATAGAATTTTGATTAAAATTTATTTCCTTAAATGTTTTGCTCAAGGCGAAATTTATCTTTAACTTTTTCTCTTCATCCTTTTCATAATTTTCTGGGTTTTTTATTTGTTGTTGGAACGTATTTTGGTTTTCCTTAACACAAGCAGGAGCTTTTAAATAACTCAACTGGGTATCATTTACAAACGGTATGGTGGTGCTATTCAAACCGAATTGTTCATAAAAGTTGTGCATTTTTTCAAATTTATTTTTGAAATTTTGAATCTTTTGTACAAAACTATCTGCTTCTTCTTCTACAGTAACTTGACCATCTTCTACCTCGCCCTCCTTTTCCACTCTTAAACGACAAGTGCTAGCCCATTCTGCTATACCCAATAAGTCGGTACACTTGATTGGATTGTCCTCCAACATCAAATCATTTAGTTTGGGCAACGAATGTATAATACCTTGACTTATGCCTCTTATCTCAGAAGATTGTAAATTAAGCGTTTGAAGCTTAGGTAACTGAATATCAGGCAAATACAGTAATTTGTTGTGTGATAAATCCAAAGTCTTTAGATTGTCAAGTCCCTGAAATGTCTGTTGTTGTACTTCCATTATATTGTTGTTTTGCAAGAACAAATGCTCTAAAGCTACCGGTAGGCTAATGGGAATTTTGAGCAATTTATTGTGATCCAGCATAAGAATTTCTAAAATTTCCAAACGGCCCAAAGCATCATCTTCAATTTGTTCAATGTGGCTAAAGGATAAATCCAAATACTGAAGCAATGGGTAGCTGTCCAAGTCGCCGCAGTTTATTAACTGAAAAGAAAAAATCAAAAAGACGGTATTAAATACATAAATATTTATGATAGAACTTTATTATGGTTCCTGAAGTTCTGCTTGAAATTCTTAATGTTCACTACGATTTTGAAAACAGTAATAAGACATTAAAAGGAGTGTATGCAATAGATTGATGGCAAATCGAATCCTATTTAAGCATGAAACTATTAAACATTATTTCAATTTAAATCTATATATATTTTGTAGGTGGTTTTTATATTTAATATCGTTGCAATTACCAATGAAATCATTATGTTCATTGTAAGTTTTACTTAGAGCAATACCACTAATATTATTAGTGGATGGCGTACTAAAATATCAACTAGATGATTCGTAGCATTGGTTTCTAAATAGACCCTTTGTGTTTTCTGAAGAGCTAAGCAAGAAGATTCATAATTTCTTGTTGTCTTTAATAAAAAAAAATTAACTACCAAAACATAAGTCTCTGGGTCGTATTATTGATTCCGCACGGAAAAGAAATATTTGCCGCTATGCAAATTGCTATTATCCATTCCTATGGAATTATCTTATTATTTTGAATTGCTTCATTTAATTGTGAATTGAACAGTTGACTATTATGAATGAATTGTGTTAATTTTTAATCTGTTGATGAAAAGAAAAAACTTGCATTTTTTAACATCAAAATACATTTTAAATAAACGAAACGAAAATTCAGTTGCAATAAATAAAACGAAATTATTTTCGAAAAATAAAACACATTTTAATTTTGCTTAATTTTGTACTTTTTCTTAAATTTTTGATCTTTCCGTTTGCTTTTCATGAAAAAATTTAAGCAAAATGTAAAAATTTATCTATATTTGCACAAAAAATGCTTTCCGCAATTGCGGAATAGAATAAATAATTATACGCTCTGTACGGCTGCAAATTTTACACAGCATAAAATACAGCACTAATTAAATAATTCAATTAAAAAAGAAATTGTCAAAATCAAAAGTGTTTTGTTACTCGAAAACTGTTTCTAATATTTCATTAAGAACAAAATTCGAAATTCGAAGTTCTTCAACAAAATGTCCTTTAAGTTGTATCTACATTATTTTTAAACGAGCTCAGTTAGAAAAAAAAATCATCGGTTTATATGAGCATGTAGCCTAATGAATTTAAAAAAAAAACAAGCGATATTTCATTTAAATCGAGGCTCAACTCGAGGACGAGTTACACCGGCTATTATTTTCACAATTTTTTTTTTTTTTTGTTAATTGTGGCTTTGAGGATATAACTGGTAACTGTCAGCTGTCAAATTTGTTATTAAGCGCAACAGTATTGCCAACTTGAAAATTTTGAGGCTTAAAAAGCATCCTCTACCTATTATTAGTCGTATTCCATGTGGAATGAAATCGATCGAAATTTTAAATAGTGTTTTTATATGAAATAATTTTAAAATTTGGATAGAAATTTCTCGACATTGAATGCGGTGATTTAACCTCTGATTAAATAAATAATTCTAATAAGCATAGAATTGAAAAACTAAATTTTAAATATTTTTTTTATTTTTATTTGCAATCTATCTAATGATAATAAGCAAAGTTTCTGGTAAATGTTTAGTTAAAGTTAAATTTATATTGACGTTGAGTGCATTACGTCACTACGTAATAGCACTATATAGAAGAATAACAATAAAAAATATATATACGTTTATTGACTAGATTTAAAAGGAAGATCAAGCACATGAGTTCTCTTATCCTTGTTTCAAAACTGTCATCTAGTAAGCAGATGGGTAATACATTTTGGTGATTACTCAGCTTATGTAGATACTTCTCTGAGAATCGTTGTATTTCTTCTGTTATTTTTGGTGTTTTGAGATCGTTGGGTATTATCTCGTTTATGACAAACCATGGTGAATTGAGTATATTACGCAATGTTTTGGCCTGAAATCTTTGTAATATTTCAATGTTCGAGTTACTAGCAGTTCCCCATATATGAATGCCGTAGAACCAAATGGGCTTTAACTTTTTTGTTTTTGCTTTATAATTTATTTTCTATACTTAACTTGGATGCTTAGCGCAAGAGCCAATAAGGTTTTTTAAATTTATTGTTAAGTTGTTGTCTCTTTTTTGTTATATGGGCTCTCCAAGTGAGTCTTCTGTCCAGATGTAAACCTAGATATGTACTGCAACCCAAAGGATCTTTTGTACAGCCAAGAGCTGGGGGTGTAGACAATAATCAAGCCTAACCTACGACCCCAGATTTTGAGGTTAGTACTCATCCACTCTTCTAAGGGGACATTAAATGTTTCCGTTAAAAAGCCTTAATAAGAGTAGCCGAATCTTTTATATCACTAGCATTGTATTCTTCTCGCTCTCTTTCGAAATCGAACCTTTTAAAACAAAACAAAAATTATCCTTGTTTCAAAACTGTCATCTAGTAAGCAGATGGGTAATACATTTTGGTGATTACTCAGCTTATGTAGATACTTCTCTGAGAATCGTTGTATTTCTTCTGTTATTTTTGGTGTTTTGAGATCGTTGGGTATTATCTCGTTTATGACAAACCATGGTGAATTGAGTATATTACGCAATGTTTTGGCCTGAAATCTTTGTAATATTTCAATGTTCGAGTTACTAGCAGTTCCCCATAGATGAATGCCGTAGAACCAAATGGGCTTTAAAATTGCTTTATAGATTAATAATTTATTTTTTATACTTAACTTGGATGTTTAGCGCAAGAGCCAATACAGTTTTTTAAATTTATTGTGAAGTTGTTGTCTCTTTTTTGTTATATGGGCTCTCCAAGTTAGTCTTCTGTCCAGATGTAAACCTAGATATGTACTGCAACCCAAAGGATCTTTTGTACAGCCAAGAGCTGGGGGTGTAGACAATAATCAAGCCTAACCTACGACCCCAGATTTTGAGGTTAGTACTCATCCACTCTTCTAAGGGGACATTAAATGTTTCCGTTAAAAAGCCTTAATAAGAGTAGCCGAATCTTTTACATCACTAGCATTGTATTCTTCTCGCTCTCTTTCGAAATCGAACGTTTTAAAACAAAACAAAAAATTGTGTTGTGTCTCCTTAAACACAAGTGCAGAAAATTTATTTGCTTATTAAATTAAACCTCAACCTCAAATGCCGTTTACTAGATCTGTTGTATATAAAGAACACAATTTTAGCTTAAGGTATGAGTTACACAAAAGAAGAATATATAACACACACATCCGATTTACTTGGTTGGCTTAAATCCTATTACTAGAAAACATAAAACACAAATAAATAAACAGGAAAAGTAAAAAAAAAAAAAGTTAAGTTGAGTTGAGTTGAAACATAAAACATTTTCTTAACAAATTTGTTGTTCACAGATGGCTTCAAGCAGTTTTTTCGGTTTGTTTGTCTTTTCAAGATTTCGCTTTTCCACTTTTTGAAGCTCAGTATGTTGAAGTGCGTAGTGCAATCGTAAAGTTAGGTACAAAAAAAGATGTTGAAATTGTGTTTTAATTCTGGTTGTCCTTTTGTTTTATATATTTTTATTACAGCAGTAATAAAGGCTTTTAAAATTAAAGGCCATATTTTTATCAATTAAAATAGTTGTCTGCAAATCTACGTTCTCTTTTCGAGATATTTTTGAAAAGAATTTTATTTACTTGTGAAATCACTGTATGTTTTCAGCAGATTTTTCAACATATTTCTACACAGATTTGTATTGAGTTCTCTTTATTTTGATTTTAATAACATTTTATCAGTTTTAGCGGTTTTTGTTATTATTTCTTATTATTAATATTTATTAAATTACACTGAATAAAATAAAAAAGTTTTGTTTTAAATTTTTTACTCAAACAACATTTTAGGATTTTAAATTAAGGTGAAATGAAAAAATAAATTTTAATTTTGTTTTACGTCATCCAATTTACGCTTCTGACAGCCTTGAGAAATTTAGGTATTAGTATTTGATAAGTTTTTAACGTATAATTTTGTAAAAATAATAAAATTTTGTATGATCGGGCACTAATGCACTATAGGAAATTTAAAGTAATTTTTTTTTGCATTAAAAAAACATGCTGAAAAGACTTAAATATGCCTTCTAAATTAATAGAAAAAAAGAAATGATTAAGTGTAATAATTTCACTAAAGTTCACGCTCTTAAAAAAACTCTACGTATATATGAAAAATGTCTCTGACGCGCACTTTAAAGTCTACGTTAATCAGTTTAATAAAATAATTTATGTTAAAAAAATATATAAAATAGACACTAGTGTTGCAAACTAGTGCGTAATTTATCAATAATTCATTTACTACGTTTATGCGGCAGCTACAGTTAAACCTCAATTAACCGGGCCTCTATTAATCGGTTACATCTATTAACCGGCATGTGGTTCTTTTTATTTTTTCCCTCTATTAACCTTGCTTTCCGTGCATCATTCATAAGTTTTTTATTATGTAAATTTAAATCCGGTGGTTCCCCTTTTTAATTCATGTATCCACACATAAGAACATATTTGCGTTTTTATTCATTTAATAAGTGAAATTTGATCTGCTAACAGCTGTTTTGGAATGATGGCTCCTTCAAATAGTAAATTACCAAAAAGATCAAGGAAAGTTCTTTCAATTAAAGAAGAAATTACTTTGATTCATGACTACGACAAAAACATATCTGTTAAGTTGCTGTCTGAAAAATATGGAGTTGGTAAGCAAACTGTACGCGATTTGGTGAAAAACAAAGAACAAATTTTGCTATGTGGTTCAAAGTGATTCAATCGACGGTTTAAAAAATAGATATACACTCAAAAATTCCGAAAATCTTGCAAACCAATTAAATTTTTTTTGTATATTTTTGGGCTAGCTACGAGTACTTCTTCTGTATGTGTGTACGTACTTATATACCTATCAATATTACGTACAATTCCGTATAATTTATTGAAGGCATTTGTATATAAAATATTTTTTATTCAATTTTTTAGAATTGATTTTTTTCTTTTTTTTTTGAAAGCAGAAAGATTGATTTTAAGCCCAGACACTGGTTTGGTATAGAGGTCACTTTCGCATATATGTCTCCAATTTAGGGATGCTCTATATTGTTAACGTGAAGTATTTAACTCAGAAATAGAATACGATAATTTTATACAATCATAACAATCTACAACATTAATTTAAATTTCGTTTTCCTGTATAGACTAGGAGAAAAAAGTGTAAAACAAACTAAACTGAAAAAGTTTAATCTATTTTAATGAAATAAATAAAAAAAAAAATAATTTAAAAAAGCAACCACAACCAATTAAAAACAACCGCAAATTGTAAAAAATGTTAGGAAAAATTAAACTTTTTCGACATTTTAGCAATTTTGACCTATTAGATGCAGTTATTTCAATTTTGTCGAAGACAAAAGAAACAAAATATCAATTAATTTCATAATCTCCAGAAAATTCAAGTTTTAGCCAAAAAGGTGCATAGGGCACTAAAATCAGAACGGCAGCTAAACTGGTAGTTTTCATGTTTATAAACTGTTTATTTCAATCAATTACAAATAAACTGAACTATAAAATCTGTCATATTAATTAAACATTTTTTTTGTAATAGGGAATTTGCAACAAAATCTATTTCATGCGAGTTTTTTAATTAAATCTAGTTCATGTTGACTAGATTTTGGCAAAATCTAATTAAAATCTTGGTGTACTTAGTGATACAACTGTGGTTTTGTTATTAATACAACAAAAAATATGACACTGCCTAAGAAAATTTGACATTTTGATGAAAATATAAAATAAAATATGAAAAGATATAAAAGAAAATTAAATTAAACACATTTAATTACAAAGAAATATTTTAAAATGCGTACACAAATAAAGAATAAGTGTAAATTATTATATTAATATGAAATTTAATGGATCTTGTTTTTATTACGAAAATTTAATCTTGATTTATGTCAAAAAAAGCTAATGTAAGCTGTATAGATTTTGAAAGAGATTTCATATCAAATCTAATAGATTACGGTTCAATGTAAATTCACTATAAAACAAGTTTTTATTTTGTACATACATAATATTGCTTTGTGTGTCTGTTTATTTAATAATTTAGTTTTCAATGTCGGGATTTTTTTGTTTTTGTTCCTAGTAATTTTCTAAAACTATTATATGAGTAATAAAACTGAATTGTCTTTGAGTTTATAAAAACCAAGGAATTAGAAGGAAACAGTTTTTTTGTTGTAGCGTTATAATGAATAGAATTATAATAAATAACGCCAATTCAAATCCTTCTGAAATTGTTTCTTGTTTTGCAGTTTTGCTTTAAGCCACAATAATTTTATTTGTTTTAGTAGTTAACCAAGGGTTTTCTCTATATTATTTGTTTTAATGTCTGTTAGAAAATTAACAAACAAAAATCTTTTTGTTGCTGCCAGCAACCAACCCTAAATAATTTTTAATTTTATCTCCTTCCACAGTGAAACAATTTCTATAATAACTTTACCACTAATTTTCGTCCTTAGCTTGTTTTTCTTTGTTTACATTTGTGTGGCTTTGTGTATGTGGGTGAGGCAATAAAACTTATACCCGCTAAACATGTGAAAATAAATGAACAGCATATTGAAAGTAATAAACAAAAAAGTTATTAAACTTTTACACCCCTTGGTTTCTTTTGGCCCACCCTGTATGACTATTACAATCCCCTTTTTTCTTTTTTCCATAAAATTTTCCTGATGTTTCTTTTTCTTTAAAATTTGTTAGTTCTGACAGGGTGTAATTGAAACCATATTTGGAAAATACATGTGATTGTGTGTGCCAAAAATTATCATTATCTTTAAACATATGCTAACAATTTTAATGATATGTAAATACGAGTAGATGAACTCTAGCATACACCGAAATTAACCCAGCAAACATTTTACGTTGCAATAGAAAGTGTATGTGTGGTAATGCACACTGTATCTAGTCCAGTGCAAATAAGTTTTTCAAGTTTCCTTCAACAGAATCATCCTAGGAGAACACAAAATTAACAAGTTTAATTCCAACCACATTCGCAATACTCAGAAAGCAAATGAAAACTTTATTTACTAGTGAAATTAAACTTTTTCTATGTCGTTCGTTATTGTTGTTGTTATTGTATAGTCATTGTTGCTGTTGTTGATTTTGTTCATTACCACAAAAGAAATAAGTAAACAGTAAATGTTTGTTTTTCCATAAGTGTGTGTTTCATTCTTGTCTGTGAGTGTTTGCTTGTTTACTTTAGTTTTCAAAAGATTTGAAATCAACCCAACAAAATTTTAAAAAACAAAATACCAACAAGAGCGAGTTGTTGTAAAAAGAAAAATTAAAATAGAGAAAGCATCGAAAAGCGTTGTTGAATATTAAATAAAGCATAAATATTTAAATGAATTTCATTTCATTCATTCGTTTATTCACTTATTTTAGCTAAATATTAGAGGGGAAATTAAGCTCTTTTGTTTACAACACTGCTGTCGGTTATCACCCTTCCCCAAAAAGTTAGAAATTTGAGCACAAAAAGAAAAAATAATTAAATTAAAAGGAAGTTTAACCTCAGCAGCAGTGCTTTTTTATACACTTTAGCTAAAGAAATAGTAACGAATCGTAACAGTTCCTAACGGATGAAAGAAAATAAGGCGTATTAAAGAATATATAAACAAAGGCAGTAATTGGGCTTTTTGCAGAAAATTCCAATATAAAACGTGGTCCTATAACCGCTATGCCAATAGTGAAATAAATCGATGAATTTTTTTTCATATGCATAAAAGATTCTTTACTTTGGGCTATTTTGGCGTACGTTTAAAAAATCTAGGCTAAGACTCTAAGTCTAGATTTCTCTTGATATCTCTTCCTTATTTTTTTTTTTTTGTTTATAAAAAAAATAAAAAATAGCTTTTGAAGGAGTGACATCTGTCGAGTCGTTTTATATTTGAATATTTTTAATGGACAAAAAAATATTTATTATCGAAAGATTAATCAGAACTACAACACTTTAATTTAATAAGATTTAAGAAGATGTTTTCTAAACCTTTTCGCTTATTATAATAAGAAGTAAACAGTTTGTAATTAGTGGTGGTTTTTACGTTGTTTTCGTTGGGAATAAAAATGTTTACAGAAAATCATCAAAAAGACAAACGGCATATAGTTTCATGTGCATATCGTTGCTTGAACTGAGAATCATTACGACCAACAGACAAAAACATAAAACAAATTAAAGATTCACCCTTATTCCATTTGGCGTCATCGACACAAAACCAAGTCACTTTTTATCGTTTACGGTAAATCGGTTCTCAATATTTTCTGTCAACACTAATCGATATTTTGTGGTATTTTTTTCATATAATAAACTTGGAAAAAATTATTTTTATCAAAACTTGTTAACAAAGTTAGACAGCTGATTAAAATATTAGGTTTTTATGACGTCGACGTCATCACGATAATCTTACGGAACACCAAATTATAATTGAATTTATGTCAATGGCGATAAACCGTGACGTTGCTTTGAAATCGAAAACGACGTGAGCTTATCCAAATGCAATTAGGCTGAACATGCTTAGAGAAAGCTGAAGGCTTGACAAATTTTGCTAGTGTCAGGATATTTAGCAAAACGATCTCGTATGTACGCTCGCCATCAAACTATGGCGCACGCCTTAATCCACAACATAAAAACAACTCTTTTAGAAATTTATAGTTAGATAGAGCATTTTTTATTTCCTTAAACGATAAGTGTGTTATTTTATTGTTTATTGTTTGTTGTGTCTGCTGCTGTTAATCCTGACCATTGTCGTAAAATCACACTAAAAATTTACTTGTTTGCTTGAATAACTAATGGAGGCATAAATCTGCTTAATAATTTGGTAAGAAGAAGTGTTTACCTAAAACGAGAAAATATAACTAAAAAAAATTATAAAGAAAATCCCGTAACTAAATACAAACAAATAAACACACACATATATTCACTCAAATACTATTTACAAAAATTAAAATAAAAAAAAAATACCAGAAATTTTATTCAATTGCCTGTGTGTGCAGGCATACACTCAGTACACTCAAACAGACATCTATGGTAAAGCTTAAGATAAAACTTAACAAAAGTTTCTAACGAGTAAACCGGCACCAAGAAAGCAACAACAGCAACAAAATTAAGGAATATTATAATTTAGGATAATTGGTACAAGAATAATAAAGATAAAGGCCCACAAAAGTTTTATGCGCATGTAGAATCTTTCAACACACACAGTCACATAAGCAAATGTTTATTTATGGTAGCACTTGAAACGTAATTTTTCCTTTACACAGACTCTGTTTAGTATCCGGTTTAAAATAAAACTTGTCTTTTAATGAGATTCAAGGGATGGGTAAGTAAACAAATCGGTTAATGGTAAGCTCAGTTCTAAAGGAATATAACGGGTGGCCCAAATGAGACCTAGTGAGCGTATTGTAGTCGTTGTTGGGGGTCTTGCGGTAGAAGCTGTTGCACAATTTGAGCTTAGTATGGATACATCTTAAGATCCAGCTTTAAAATTCTCTGTAATGTTGTTCTGGGTATACCCAATTGGCCGGAACGGCGACGAGTTGAGACAGATGGTTCATTTTGCAACACTCTGCTGCACAGCTTCCACGTTGTCTTCAGTACGAATATTTCGATGAAGACCTCTTCCTGGACGATCGGCAACTGAACCCAGTTCCTCAAAATGGCGAACTAAACTTGTAATCATGGAAGATGTGGGCGCTGATCTTACGTTAAAAAAAAATGGCGATAATTTCGCTGCGTCAGAACAATTGATCGTTGAGAAGAATAATAAAAATCGATAATTTTAAAGCGTTGTTGTGGACTGTACGTATTCATTTTAAATTTCCAAGAGTTCAGTTATAATCTGCAAATAGAAAAAATAAATTATCTTAAAAATTAAAAAAGTTATTTGTGTTTCACATCAGCTGGTCTTATTTGGGCCACTCTGTACTTATTAGTGCACAGTGAATCAAGGTTAGTTAAAGATTACTTAAAGAGAAGACACAAACATGATCTTTTTTAATTTTAAAATATTTTGTTACTGATTTCCTTGAAATAAAAATATTCTTAAAAAGCTACTTGCTTAGTGAAACAACTCTTTAAATAGTCAGTAATGTGACCATTAGTGAGTAGAATGTTTATTCATGATATAATCATGACTGGGTAAACTAAATAACTGTAGCCTACTGCTGTCGTGGGTAAAGATAGCATTTTATGTTTTGACTTTTTGCTTATAAACTGAATCTATTTCACAATTATGGAATTCGATTACAAGTGAAAATCACACACATCCTTACCTTTATCCCTCTGGTTCTTTTATACAGGAATTACATCAGAGCACCCAAGTAAACCGTTTTCATATAGCTTTTCTTGTTGGTGTGCTCTGTACAACCTAACCTAAAATCATGCACAGATTTAGTGTAAAAGAAAAAAGTAAATTTTTTCTGTAAAAATTTTTAAAACTTTTGTTTTTCATCGATTAGCTTAAGTTTGATCAGCAAAGTTTTATTTTCTAAAGATTTTTTTTTTTAAAACTGAAATTGAAACTTGCAATTGCAGCATCACATTAAACACTAGTTCTCTTAGGGTAGTATCTCTACTTTTAATCTGTAACTTTCTCACAAAAAAAAAAGAATATTCGGAAATTAAAAATTTAATTTAAATTGATTTTTGTATTTTTTAATTCAATTATTCAAAAATTGGTAGTGATTATATTGGTTAAATATTTATTTGAATTTAATTAAAAATTTAATCAATATAAAAATTTTTTCAAAAAATTTTTTTTATTTTGCAACTAATTTATTTTCTGTCAAGGAAGATTATCAAATGAAAATTAAACCTTAACTTTAATACATCAAATATCTTCTTAACATTGAGTGTGTGAGCTGATGTATAATACTACAATTCTGATTGCATTCTTTTTTCTTCTTTACGTAATGTGAGTATGCTGAAAGTTTACCAAAGTCCGCGTTAGACACATCTTGCTGTGGAAATAATAAGAATTCTTACACGATTTTCACTCAAGTTACGCTTCTAGCAGAGCATTGCGCCGAACGGCTCCCAGCCGGTCGCCGATAATTTTGCTTAACAGGCGCCGCCGCCGTAAACATCGGCTAAACACTGCAGCCGATTAGTTTTATACCTACTTTTGTTTTCTTTTTTTTATCATAAACCCTACAAGAAACTTCAAAGACAATCATTATCAGTTGACCCATCAGCTGAGTAGCAGGCCTGATGAAAAAATAGTCAGCACTTCCCATCAGTTATAAATACTTATGTTTAGGAGAAATAGAAGTGCATAAATATAAATACTCGTATGCATAAATACGTTAATTTTTCAAGAAAAAGTAAAAAATGTAAAAACTGATATAAACATTTGCTTAAGTGTGATTCATAATTATGATCAGTGTTACCACTGACAATATTTTATTTAGCACTATAAACATAAGGACTGCTCTCACACAAGACCACTGTAGTTGCTTAGCTTTTTGTTCATTTGCAATTACCCCCTCTTTCCACATGCAAGTGCAAGTTCAAAAAACTCAATACACTCTCACTTTTTCACTAACACACTCATATTTTTTGAACTTGCAGCTGAACAGGCAACCAAATTCTCTTGCAAGTAAATTTTTGACACTTGCAGCAAGTAAATTGATAGTGCTACCGAGTATGAGTTTTAAATTAATGTACAGGGTGGGCCAAAAGAAACCAAGGGGTGTAAAAGTTTAATAACTTTTTTGTTTATTAACTTTTTTTTATATTTTCTTTCAGATTATATTACATACAAAATGGAAATTTTTTTACACTAAGTATGAAAAATGATGTCTCTTAAATGACCACCATTTTCAGCTTCGCACTGATTGGCTCTTTTTAGAGCATTTTCCATAACATCTTTCAAAACTTGTGGCTGTAGCGTTCGAATTTCTGCAACAATGTTTGCCTTGAGTTCAAGGATTGTCTCTGGCTTGTTCACATACACTCGCTCCTTCAAAAAACCCCAAAGAAAATAGTCGGGTGCTGTCAAATCTGGCGATCGCGCTGGCCAAATAATTTCCGAATTTCGAGAAACTATTCGCTCTCCAAAGATTTGACTTAAAAGTGCCATTGTGTCTCAGCAGTATGGGCAGTGGCTCCGTCCTGCTGAAACCACATACCAGGTCTGTTTTCAAGAGCAGGACGTAAAAAATTTTCTATCATAAAACGATACCGCTCTCCATTTACGGTTACAGCACTTACATCTTCATTATCGAAGAAGTAGGGCCCAATGACATTTTCAGATGTGATCCCACACCATACTGTACACCTGATGGGGTGCAATTGGCGTTGATGAATGGCTCTTGGATTTTGAGAACCCCAGAACCTACAGTTCTGCTTGTTAACAAAGCCATTCAAATGAAAATGAGCTTCATCACTCATAATCAAATTTTCAATAAAGTTGATTTCATTTCTGGCCAACTCTTGAAATTTAACTGCAAAATTTAGACGTTGCCGATGATCTGCGGGTTTTAATTCTTGGACCAATTGCACCTTATATGGGTATAACTGTAAATCTTTTTTTAAAATGCGCCGTAGTGACGTACGAGACATTTCTAGCTGAGCAGAACGCCTTCTGCCAGATGTTTCTGGTGCTTCGTTAACACTTTGCTGTACTCGTTCAATATTTTCCGCAGTGCGACTTAAACGTGGTCTACCGGTTCGAGGCAAATCTCTTACGCTGCCATGTTGGTGATGACGATAACTAAGCAACGAATCATCGCTTCAGAGGGCGAAATTCTGACGTTAAAATGTCGACGATAAAATAATTGATCTCTGGTTTAAATAATAAAATTCTATTGTTCTGGTTCTCTGTTCAGTTGTGAACCTCTCCATTATAAATTCTCCAAGTGTTGTCTATATAATCTGAAAGAAAAAATAAAAAAAAATTAATAAACAAAAAAGTTATTAAACTTTTACACCCCTTGGTTTCTTTTGGCCCACCCTGTATTAGTCTGTGGAAAAATAGAGATTACGTTAGTAAATTATATTTAGCATATCTAACAAAATTAATAAATTAAAAAAGAACATACTGACCCAGCAACACATTTAACAGTTAAATTTAATTATTAATTTCATATTTTTGACTTAAAAAATACTACCAACAAAATTTTTAGTTGGTGTTCACGGTGTTTGCAACGCGACAACACTTCGTTCATATGTTTTTATTCTCTATATCAATGGCACAGCCATTTTTTCATTAGAAATGAAGCCGTTGCCGATATTTTAAAAATGAACTTGCACTGTTCTTTGTAGACACTCATACTTTCGACTATTTTCTCGGCTTTTTCGTAGTTAATACGTATACTCAACTTGTAAGCAATTACTTGCATGTGGAAACGGGGGGTTAATACGAAAATAGAACGAAAACTACGAACTAAATATAAAGCAAACGAAATGAGAAGAATTTATGCACTCCATTCTATATCTTTTGTCTTTATCATTTGTAAATTCAATATTTGAGCCCCTAAGTATTTTTGTGTGATTTGAGACCATAAAAAAGCTAAACCAATTTTGTCGGAAAACTGTAGCAAGGGCAACACTGATTTTGTAAGTGTGTTAGTAAATTAATTGGGATGATAAGCGTGTGTACTTTTGTACCAACTTAACTATTTTTATTCAGGCACTCTCTTTTTATACTTATACTTATATATTGAAAATAAATTTTAATTAGTTTGTATTTGCAAAATATTCGTAAGGAAAAAAGTGACTGAACAGAAATTGCCCTCTCATTTCATTATATCTGTGTCGTTTTATCATAACATCTTAAGTCTAAAAATTGTATTTGTAGATATTAATCTCTTAGTTTTAAAATCTAGTGTGTCGCAGTTTCCAAAAATATTTTTAATTAAGGAATAAATTTAAATAAGTATAATCTTAAATTGCAATTTTTCTAAGATAAAAACATTTTCAGAAACTGCAACACACTAGATTTTACACTAAAAGAATAATAACTCCAAGTACGATTTTTAGATTTAAGATGTTAGTGCAGAAAGATATTTTTGTTGGTACATGTATGAAATGTCAGCCGGCATTAGCCGATGAAAACGCTCGGCGCAATGCTCTGGCTTCTAGCAGTGTACTCTTGTCAACTTTTGGTTCTTGTTAATTTTAATTGCTGAAGTAGATGAAGATAGCGTAAAAACTTATCATAATAACATATTCCTGTTGACATGCGTTCTATAATTACGCCCTGGCAAAAATGAATCTCTGCGCTCAATTGCAAATGTTTGCTAGTTAGTCTTTGTAAAAATAAATTTCAATACACTTTTGGGTATCAGTTATAGCTTTCAAGAAAAATATATAATACATTTTACTGGAATACTTAGAAAAAAAAAAAAAAAAAACCAACTACCACAACAGCACGTTCACCTTTTTAGGGAAACAATATGATTAAAAATATACTGAAACACTGAAAATAAAGCAGATAATTATTAAAAAAAAATAATATGATGTTTGTGGAGAAATGAACTGTATTAGGTAATTAAGCCTTTTTCATTAGACCATGTAATTGTTCACTCTGCAGAAGTGCTATAAACCTATGAAATGGATATCCGTTCCCTATTTAGCATTTAATTTTCCACACACCCTTCATGTTCATTTAGTAGTATTTCAATGTCAATGTTAAAACGTTGTGAACTGAATTTAGTTGAGTTGCACAAGCTCGTAAAATTCTGCACGGCCAGTAAAGGTCTATAAGTCGATATTAGAGAGAATTTTTCTATTTTGAACAGAACATATTCTATTGTAATAGCAATAAAACGAGGAAACATACCCCTGATTGCATCTCAGACTAGTCTGTTGCAGCTGTGCTTTAAATAACTGTATACCTTCATTCCACACTCGATTTAATATCGATATATCGACAACTTACTGTTGAATTAATGCATGAAACGGCCTTTTTCAATAGTTTTTCTCCCAGTGTACTTTTTTTTTCAAATAATTACACATATGGCTAAAAAAAATGATATTGTGCTACACAACTATTGAATATAATTCTGTGTACCAAAATTACCATATTTTGGCATGAGTATGTGAACGGTTGGATGGCGGAATAACAAAAGTTACAAGGGAATAAAAACATTACTACTGGCTGCATGCATTGTTGCGGCATAATATTTATTTCAAGGCTTTTGCTACCACAAAAAAAAACTATCAAAAAATATCAAACCAAGTTATCCAAACCACCAAACCATGAGAACATCATAAAACGTTGTATGTACTTGTTTTCGGCAATTTATGTAAAAAAATTATATTTTTTATTTAAAATAAGAGAAAAAAATATTCATGTTCTAATGTTCGCTTTCAATAGTGCATTTTTATGTTATTGTGTTGTATTCGTCTCACACATCGCACTTTTCAAGCCACTGTTGTAACATCAGTTTCCTCTACAGCCCTCATACATACTCGTATGTACATGAACAAATGAATGAATGCTGGTATTCTGTGTTTTTGTTATAGAGTTTAATGGCAAGTGTGGGGATTTTTTAATTTGAGATTTTTGCTTGATTGGCATTATATGGCAAAATAAGAAATGAAATTATTCTGAACGTTTAATCAAATTCTTTTTTTAAAAGCAAGTTGTTATTAAACGTCAATTTGATTTTTAAAATTTTGACACTTGAATGATGTTTTTTATGCTAGCTGGTAACAAAGCCCAAAGAATATTTAAGCCTGCTTTTTTAGCTTATTGCTGTAAATACTCGTACTAATTATTTTACTGTGCATATAATGAAGGATTAAAAATTACTATAAATACAGTTAAATTTTTATTTTCTAAATGTACCAAAAACAATAATGTAGCATATCTAGTTAATTTATTTTTAATATTTAAATTTAATGCCTAAAAAGCTACTATCATTTGAATTTAACAAGTTTTCAAATTCAAACACTTTTTATTTTAAATTTTAAATTAATTTTGAATTACAATTACTATGATTTTGTTTATTTATATTATAATCACATTTAAAATTACTATAACAGGAGACACATTTGCTTTTAAATTCAATTAGTTTTCTAACTTTCAAATAGTTAAGAACATTGGCCAGGTTTTTTAATAAGTACCGGCCGTGCTTTAATTATTAAATTGAAAAGAAACTAATAAAATAAAGAAAATATTTATAATAATAAAAAAATTATAAATATTTACCTGCTAAAATATAATCTGCGAAAAAGGATTATTTCAATAATACGATTCTATTCTGTAAATCGAATTATTTTGAAAAACGAAAAATGTTTAAAACCCATTTTGTATTTTGCAAAAAATTTAAACATTAAATTATTAATTAATTAATTTCTTTAAAAAGTATACAAATTTTATGTGTTAAATTTTTCTTTTTGTCATTTATTGCAATAATATCGCATTCGAGAACATAAAAAATTTGAATGTTATGTTAAATAAAGCATAAATATTTAAATGAATTTCATTTCATTCATTCGTTTATTCACTTATTTTAGCTAAATATTAGAGGGGAAATTAAGCTCTTTTGTTTACAACACTGCTGTCGGTTATCACCCTTCCCCAAAAAGTTAGAAATTTGAGCACAAAAAGAAAAAATAATTAAATTAAAAGGAAGTTTAACCTCAGCAGCAGTGCTTTTTTATACACTTTAGCTAAAGAAATAGTAACGAATCGTAACAGTTCCTAACGGATGAAAGAAAATAAGGCGTATTAAAGAATATATAAACAAAGGCAGTAATTGGGCTTTTTGCAGAAAATTCCAATATAAAACGTGGTCCTATAACCGCTATGCCAATAGTGAAATAAATCGATGAATTTTTTTTCATATGCATAAAAGATTCTTTACTTTGGGCTATTTTGGCGTACGTTTAAAAAATCTAGGCTAAGACTCTAAGTCTAGATTTCTCTTGATATCTCTTCCTTATTTTTTTTTTTTTGTTTATAAAAAAAATAAAAAATAGCTTTTGAAGGAGTGACATCTGTCGAGTCGTTTTATATTTGAATATTTTTAATGGACAAAAAAATATTTATTATCGAAAGATTAATCAGAACTACAACACTTTAATTTAATAAGATTTAAGAAGATGTTTTCTAAACCTTTTCGCTTATTATAATAAGAAGTAAACAGTTTGTAATTAGTGGTGGTTTTTACGTTGTTTTCGTTGGGAATAAAAATGTTTACAGAAAATCATCAAAAAGACAAACGGCATATAGTTTCATGTGCATATCGTTGCTTGAACTGAGAATCATTACGACCAACAGACAAAAACATAAAACAAATTAAAGATTCACCCTTATTCCATTTGGCGTCATCGACACAAAACCAAGTCACTTTTTATCGTTTACGGTAAATCGGTTCTCAATATTTTCTGTCAACACTAATCGATATTTTGTGGTATTTTTTTCATATAATAAACTTGGAAAAAATTATTTTTATCAAAACTTGTTAACAAAGTTAGACAGCTGATTAAAATATTAGGTTTTTATGACGTCGACGTCATCACGATAATCTTACGGAACACCAAATTATAATTGAATTTATGTCAATGGCGATAAACCGTGACGTTGCTTTGAAATCGAAAACGACGTGAGCTTATCCAAATGCAATTAGGCTGAACATGCTTAGAGAAAGCTGAAGGCTTGACAAATTTTGCTAGTGTCAGGATATTTAGCAAAACGATCTCGTATGTACGCTCGCCATCAAACTATGGCGCACGCCTTAATCCACAACATAAAAACAACTCTTTTAGAAATTTATAGTTAGATAGAGCATTTTTTATTTCCTTAAACGATAAGTGTGTTATTTTATTGTTTATTGTTTGTTGTGTCTGCTGCTGTTAATCCTGACCATTGTCGTAAAATCACACTAAAAATTTACTTGTTTGCTTGAATAACTAATGGAGGCATAAATCTGCTTAATAATTTGGTAAGAAGAAGTGTTTACCTAAAACGAGAAAATATAACTAAAAAAAATTATAAAGAAAATCCCGTAACTAAATACAAACAAATAAACACACACATATATTCACTCAAATACTATTTACAAAAATTAAAATAAAAAAAAAATACCAGAAATTTTATTCAATTGCCTGTGTGTGCAGGCATACACTCAGTACACTCAAACAGACATCTATGGTAAAGCTTAAGATAAAACTTAACAAAAGTTTCTAACGAGTAAACCGGCACCAAGAAAGCAACAACAGCAACAAAATTAAGGAATATTATAATTTAGGATAATTGGTACAAGAATAATAAAGATAAAGGCCCACAAAAGTTTTATGCGCATGTAGAATCTTTCAACACACACAGTCACATAAGCAAATGTTTATTTATGGTAGCACTTGAAACGTAATTTTTCCTTTACACAGACTCTGTTTAGTATCCGGTTTAAAATAAAACTTGTCTTTTAATGAGATTCAAGGGATGGGTAAGTAAACAAATCGGTTAATGGTAAGCTCAGTTCTAAAGGAATATAACGGGTGGCCCAAATGAGACCTAGGGAGCGTATTGTAGTCGTTGTTGGGGGTCTTGCGGTAGAAGCTGTTGCACAATTTGAGCTTAGTATGGATACATCTTAAGATCCAGCTTTAAAATTCTCTGTAATGTTGTTCTGGGTATACCCAATTGGCCGGAACGGCGACGAGTTGAGACAGATGGTTCATTTTGCAACACTCTGCTGCACAGCTTCCACGTTGTCTTCAGTACGAATATTTCGATGAAGACCTCTTCCTGGACGATCGGCAACTGAACCCAGTTCCTCAAAATGGCGAACTAAACTTGTAATCATGGAAGATGTGGGCGCTGATCTTACGTTAAAAAAAAATGGCGATAATTTCGCTGCGTCAGAACAATTGATCGTTGAGAAGAATAATAAAAATCGATAATTTTAAAGCGTTGTTGTGGACTGTACGTATTCATTTTAAATTTCCAAGAGTTCAGTTATAATCTGCAAATAGAAAAAATAAATTATCTTAAAAATTAAAAAAGTTATTTGTGTTTCACATCAGCTGGTCTTATTTGGGCCACTCTGTACTTATTAGTGCACAGTGAATCAAGGTTAGTTAAAGATTACTTAAAGAGAAGACACAAACATGATCTTTTTTAATTTTAAAATATTTTGTTACTGATTTCCTTGAAATAAAAATATTCTTAAAAAGCTACTTGCTTAGTGAAACAACTCTTTAAATAGTCAGTAATGTGACCATTAGTGAGTAGAATGTTTATTCATGATATAATCATGACTGGGTAAACTAAATAACTGTAGCCTACTGCTGTCGTGGGTAAAGATAGCATTTTATGTTTTGACTTTTTGCTTATAAACTGAATCTATTTCACAATTATGGAATTCGATTACAAGTGAAAATCACACACATCCTTACCTTTATCCCTCTGGTTCTTTTATACAGGAATTACATCAGAGCACCCAAGTAAACCGTTTTCATATAGCTTTTCTTGTTGGTGTGCTCTGTACAACCTAACCTAAAATCATGCACAGATTTAGTGTAAAAGAAAAAAGTAAATTTTTTCTGTAAAAATTTTTAAAACTTTTGTTTTTCATCGATTAGCTTAAGTTTGATCAGCAAAGTTTTATTTTCTAAAGATTTTTTTTTTTAAAACTGAAATTGAAACTTGCAATTGCAGCATCACATTAAACACTAGTTCTCTTAGGGTAGTATCTCTACTTTTAATCTGTAACTTTCTCACAAAAAAAAAAGAATATTCGGAAATTAAAAATTTAATTTAAATTGATTTTTGTATTTTTTAATTCAATTATTCAAAAATTGGTAGTGATTATATTGGTTAAATATTTATTTGAATTTAATTAAAAATTTAATCAATATAAAAATTTTTTCAAAAAATTTTTTTTATTTTGCAACTAATTTATTTTCTGTCAAGGAAGATTATCAAATGAAAATTAAACCTTAACTTTAATACATCAAATATCTTCTTAACATTGAGTGTGTGAGCTGATGTATAATACTACAATTCTGATTGCATTCTTTTTTCTTCTTTACGTAATGTGAGTATGCTGAAAGTTTACCAAAGTCCGCGTTAGACACATCTTGCTGTGGAAATAATAAGAATTCTTACACGATTTTCACTCAAGTTACGCTTCTAGCAGAGCATTGCGCCGAACGGCTCCCAGCCGGTCGCCGATAATTTTGCTTAACAGGCGCCGCCGCCGTAAACATCGGCTAAACACTGCAGCCGATTAGTTTTATACCTACTTTTGTTTTCTTTTTTTTATCATAAACCCTACAAGAAACTTCAAAGACAATCATTATCAGTTGACCCATCAGCTGAGTAGCAGGCCTGATGAAAAAATAGTCAGCACTTCCCATCAGTTATAAATACTTATGTTTAGGAGAAATAGAAGTGCATAAATATAAATACTCGTATGCATAAATACGTTAATTTTTCAAGAAAAAGTAAAAAATGTAAAAACTGATATAAACATTTGCTTAAGTGTGATTCATAATTATGATCAGTGTTACCACTGACAATATTTTATTTAGCACTATAAACATAAGGACTGCTCTCACACAAGACCACTGTAGTTGCTTAGCTTTTTGT
The DNA here is from genome assembly GCA_947397855.1 of Thelaira solivaga. Taxonomy (NCBI): domain Eukaryota; kingdom Metazoa; phylum Arthropoda; class Insecta; order Diptera; family Tachinidae; genus Thelaira; species Thelaira solivaga. The sequence continues at coordinate 45,942,218 of OX377610.1, read as the reverse complement.
TCATTTGCAATTACCCCCTCTTTCCACATGCAAGTGCAAGTTCAAAAAACTCAATACACTCTCACTTTTTCACTAACACACTCATATTTTTTGAACTTGCAGCTGAACAGGCAACCAAATTCTCTTGCAAGTAAATTTTTGACACTTGCAGCAAGTAAATTGATAGTGCTACCGAGTATGAGTTTTAAATTAATGTACAGGGTGGGCCAAAAGAAACCAAGGGGTGTAAAAGTTTAATAACTTTTTTGTTTATTAACTTTTTTTTATATTTTCTTTCAGATTATATTACATACAAAATGGAAATTTTTTTACACTAAGTATGAAAAATGATGTCTCTTAAATGACCACCATTTTCAGCTTCGCACTGATTGGCTCTTTTTAGAGCATTTTCCATAACATCTTTCAAAACTTGTGGCTGTAGCGTTCGAATTTCTGCAACAATGTTTGCCTTGAGTTCAAGGATTGTCTCTGGCTTGTTCACATACACTCGCTCCTTCAAAAAACCCCAAAGAAAATAGTCGGGTGCTGTCAAATCTGGCGATCGCGCTGGCCAAATAATTTCCGAATTTCGAGAAACTATTCGCTCTCCAAAGATTTGACTTAAAAGTGCCATTGTGTCTCAGCAGTATGGGCAGTGGCTCCGTCCTGCTGAAACCACATACCAGGTCTGTTTTCAAGAGCAGGACGTAAAAAATTTTCTATCATAAAACGATACCGCTCTCCATTTACGGTTACAGCACTTACATCTTCATTATCGAAGAAGTAGGGCCCAATGACATTTTCAGATGTGATCCCACACCATACTGTACACCTGATGGGGTGCAATTGGCGTTGATGAATGGCTCTTGGATTTTGAGAACCCCAGAACCTACAGTTCTGCTTGTTAACAAAGCCATTCAAATGAAAATGAGCTTCATCACTCATAATCAAATTTTCAATAAAGTTGATTTCATTTCTGGCCAACTCTTGAAATTTAACTGCAAAATTTAGACGTTGCCGATGATCTGCGGGTTTTAATTCTTGGACCAATTGCACCTTATATGGGTATAACTGTAAATCTTTTTTTAAAATGCGCCATAGTGACGTACGAGACATTTCTAGCTGAGCAGAACGCCTTCTGCCAGATGTTTCTGGTGCTTCGTTAACACTTTGCTGTACTCGTTCAATATTTTCCGCAGTGCGACTTAAACGTGGTCTACCGGTTCGAGGCAAATCTCTTACGCTGCCATGTTGGTGATGACGATAACTAAGCAACGAATCATCGCTTCAGAGGGCGAAATTCTGACGTTAAAATGTCGACGATAAAATAATTGATCTCTGGTTTAAATAATAAAATTCTATTGTTCTGGTTCTCTGTTCAGTTGTGAACCTCTCCATTATAAATTCTCCAAGTGTTGTCTATATAATCTGAAAGAAAAAATAAAAAAAAATTAATAAACAAAAAAGTTATTAAACTTTTACACCCCTTGGTTTCTTTTGGCCCACCCTGTATTAGTCTGTGGAAAAATAGAGATTACGTTAGTAAATTATATTTAGCATATCTAACAAAATTAATAAATTAAAAAAGAACATACTGACCCAGCAACACATTTAACAGTTAAATTTAATTATTAATTTCATATTTTTGACTTAAAAAATACTACCAACAAAATTTTTAGTTGGTGTTCACGGTGTTTGCAACGCGACAACACTTCGTTCATATGTTTTTATTCTCTATATCAATGGCACAGCCATTTTTTCATTAGAAATGAAGCCGTTGCCGATATTTTAAAAATGAACTTGCACTGTTCTTTGTAGACACTCATACTTTCGACTATTTTCTCGGCTTTTTCGTAGTTAATACGTATACTCAACTTGTAAGCAATTACTTGCATGTGGAAACGGGGGGTTAATACGAAAATAGAACGAAAACTACGAACTAAATATAAAGCAAACGAAATGAGAAGAATTTATGCACTCCATTCTATATCTTTTGTCTTTATCATTTGTAAATTCAATATTTGAGCCCCTAAGTATTTTTGTGTGATTTGAGACCATAAAAAAGCTAAACCAATTTTGTCGGAAAACTGTAGCAAGGGCAACACTGATTTTGTAAGTGTGTTAGTAAATTAATTGGGATGATAAGCGTGTGTACTTTTGTACCAACTTAACTATTTTTATTCAGGCACTCTCTTTTTATACTTATACTTATATATTGAAAATAAATTTTAATTAGTTTGTATTTGCAAAATATTCGTAAGGAAAAAAGTGACTGAACAGAAATTGCCCTCTCATTTCATTATATCTGTGTCGTTTTATCATAACATCTTAAGTCTAAAAATTGTATTTGTAGATATTAATCTCTTAGTTTTAAAATCTAGTGTGTCGCAGTTTCCAAAAATATTTTTAATTAAGGAATAAATTTAAATAAGTATAATCTTAAATTGCAATTTTTCTAAGATAAAAACATTTTCAGAAACTGCAACACACTAGATTTTACACTAAAAGAATAATAACTCCAAGTACGATTTTTAGATTTAAGATGTTAGTGCAGAAAGATATTTTTGTTGGTACATGTATGAAATGTCAGCCGGCATTAGCCGATGAAAACGCTCGGCGCAATGCTCTGGCTTCTAGCAGTGTACTCTTGTCAACTTTTGGTTCTTGTTAATTTTAATTGCTGAAGTAGATGAAGATAGCGTAAAAACTTATCATAATAACATATTCCTGTTGACATGCGTTCTATAATTACGCCCTGGCAAAAATGAATCTCTGCGCTCAATTGCAAATGTTTGCTAGTTAGTCTTTGTAAAAATAAATTTCAATACACTTTTGGGTATCAGTTATAGCTTTCAAGAAAAATATATAATACATTTTACTGGAATACTTAGAAAAAAAAAAAAAAAAAACCAACTACCACAACAGCACGTTCACCTTTTTAGGGAAACAATATGATTAAAAATATACTGAAACACTGAAAATAAAGCAGATAATTATTAAAAAAAAATAATATGATGTTTGTGGAGAAATGAACTGTATTAGGTAATTAAGCCTTTTTCATTAGACCATGTAATTGTTCACTCTACAGAAGTGCTATAAACCTATGAAATGGATATCCGTTCCCTATTTAGCATTTAATTTTCCACACACCCTTCATGTTCATTTAGTAGTATTTCAATGTCAATGTTAAAACGTTGTGAACTGAATTTAGTTGAGTTGCACAAGCTCGTAAAATTCTGCACGGCCAGTAAAGGTCTATAAGTCGATATTAGAGAGAATTTTTCTATTTTGAACAGAACATATTCTATTGTAATAGCAATAAAACGAGGAAACATACCCCTGATTGCATCTCAGACTAGTCTGTTGCAGCTGTGCTTTAAATAACTGTATACCTTCATTCCACACTCGATTTAATATCGATATATCGACAACTTACTGTTGAATTAATGCATGAAACGGCCTTTTTCAATAGTTTTTCTCCCAGTGTACTTTTTTTTTCAAATAATTACACATATGGCTAAAAAAAATGATATTGTGCTACACAACTATTGAATATAATTCTGTGTACCAAAATTACCATATTTTGGCATGAGTATGTGAACGGTTGGATGGCGGAATAACAAAAGTTACAAGGGAATAAAAACATTACTACTGGCTGCATGCATTGTTGCGGCATAATATTTATTTCAAGGCTTTTGCTACCACAAAAAAAAACTATCAAAAAATATCAAACCAAGTTATCCAAACCACCAAACCATGAGAACATCATAAAACGTTGTATGTACTTGTTTTCGGCAATTTATGTAAAAAAATTATATTTTTTATTTAAAATAAGAGAAAAAAATATTCATGTTCTAATGTTCGCTTTCAATAGTGCATTTTTATGTTATTGTGTTGTATTCGTCTCACACATCGCACTTTTCAAGCCACTGTTGTAACATCAGTTTCCTCTACAGCCCTCATACATACTCGTATGTACATGAACAAATGAATGAATGCTGGTATTCTGTGTTTTTGTTATAGAGTTTAATGGCAAGTGTGGGGATTTTTTAATTTGAGATTTTTGCTTGATTGGCATTATATGGCAAAATAAGAAATGAAATTATTCTGAACGTTTAATCAAATTCTTTTTTTAAAAGCAAGTTGTTATTAAACGTCAATTTGATTTTTAAAATTTTGACACTTGAATGATGTTTTTTATGCTAGCTGGTAACAAAGCCCAAAGAATATTTAAGCCTGCTTTTTTAGCTTATTGCTGTAAATACTCGTACTAATTATTTTACTGTGCATATAATGAAGGATTAAAAATTACTATAAATACAGTTAAATTTTTATTTTCTAAATGTACCAAAAACAATAATGTAGCATATCTAGTTAATTTATTTTTAATATTTAAATTTAATGCCTAAAAAGCTACTATCATTTGAATTTAACAAGTTTTCAAATTCAAACACTTTTTATTTTAAATTTTAAATTAATTTTGAATTACAATTACTATGATTTTGTTTATTTATATTATAATCACATTTAAAATTACTATAACAGGAGACACATTTGCTTTTAAATTCAATTAGTTTTCTAACTTTCAAATAGTTAAGAACATTGGCCAGGTTTTTTAATAAGTACCGGCCGTGCTTTAATTATTAAATTGAAAAGAAACTAATAAAATAAAGAAAATATTTATAATAATAAAAAAATTATAAATATTTACCTGCTAAAATATAATCTGCGAAAAAGGATTATTTCAATAATACGATTCTATTCTGTAAATCGAATTATTTTGAAAAACGAAAAATGTTTAAAACCCATTTTGTATTTTGCAAAAAATTTAAACATTAAATTATTAATTAATTAATTTCTTTAAAAAGTATACAAATTTTATGTGTTAAATTTTTCTTTTTGTCATTTATTGCAATAATATCGCATTCGAGAACATAAAAAATTTGAATTTTTTTTTATAACCAAACAATAATTAAAACGATCAATTCAATTAATCAAAACTGATATTATAAAAAGCTTTAAAGTGTAGCTTCAGTATTATAATTTTATTGCAAAGCTAACAAACATAAATCATTCCCAGTTGATGACAGAAATGCTGCCGATGAGGATAATGTGATCTTACCGAAAGCGTCGCTCCTGCAATCCGTGTCTATAAGCATAATAATCTCACTTGGCTTACTTTTAATATTGAATTGTTATGTGACTATTGAAAGTCCAAAAAATATAAACTAAAGCGTGTATACGTAAAATATTCAGTTCAACTAATGTATCCTAAAAATTAAAATTAATAAAATTTTATTTCGTTATCACGGCAACATTTAGCTCATCTTTTTTAAGAGTATCAAATGTAGCAAAGAATTTATTATTTTAATTTTAATGTGATTTCTTTGCCTAGATTTAACAAGTTCTTAAAGTTTAGGATTCCTAATTTATTACTTGAAATCTTGTAGAATTAGTTTTTCTCCTTCATGTCGTAAGGTACGAATGCTATAAACCTATGAAATGGATATCCATTCCCCATTTAGCATTTCATTTTCCGCATACCCTTCATGTTCCTATATCCATATCAGAGTTATCGAGTTCCTCTCCTGACAAGCATCAAGCTTACTAATTCATTTAGAGATCCTTGGCTATATGAGATAAAGTGTATACCGATACCAATAGTGAACCTTCGTTAACATTTCCTTGCACAGAAATATAAGGCGTGCACTTCTGCCTCAAAAATGGAAGCTCTTTTTCCCATTGCAACTGGATTTATATTTTTTCATTTAGTTTATAATAAATAAATAAAATAGTGAATTCATTCCCTACTTCGTTAGTGAAGTACATATTGTTCCTTTTATAACTTCTTATTTTGTTCTAGGTTCGTCAATTTAAAAACAAAAAGTTCTATATATGATTTTTCACCTCATCGATGACCGTTTGAAGCCAATCTCTTAATTATAGTTTTTTTTACTATTAATACATAAAAAGTACTATTTTGAATTTGTTCTTGCCTTTTTGATATCAGTTTCGTTTGAGCCCAGTCTCCTAGTTTTATTTTGTTCCTTTAATTATTTTTACTTTGCTCAGGAGTGTTTGAGATGGTTCTCATAATTCTGAGTTAGTTAATATTAAAATATGCCATTGAAATAAAAAAGTACTATTTAGCTCCATATATGATTTCTCACCTTGCCTGATCCTTTTGTGCTCAGTCTGACAGCAATATGTTCATTATTATTAAAAAATTAAGAAACACCATTAATATGAATGAATAGTATTATTTTTCTTCTTAATGATTTTTCACTTTGCCTTGGACTGTTTAAGGCCAGTCTCATAATTTTTATGTTTGTCAATATTACAAATTTTAATTTTTTAATTGTTTAAAAAAATGCTAATATACATTGGAAACTTTTTAAGAAAAGAAGAATATAATTCAGTTGTTGCTGCTGTGATGATTGCGTTCTTATTGGTCTTATACATAATGAGAAAATCTACACACCGAATTTAAAGTCGGATGGGCGATCATGAGTCAGTTTCGTTATTTGTTTTAGATTGCGAAAATAATAATTTATTTCTAAAACAAGCATTTTCATATAAATCATATTATAAATTTTGCAGCCAATCGAGCGTAAAAAGTTCAAACTTTCCCTAAAAAGGCTACGCTGAGCTACAACAACAATATAAAATGGATATTGACAATAATAATGACCAAATCTTGTAAAACATGACTGACATAGAATGAGCCATAACGAGTTATTCTATTTAATTTAGTAACATTAATTGGAAACATATAATGTTAGCATGTTATTGACTAGTAAATACGATAAATTTAAATTATCGCGTAAATACATAGAAATCTGTTCTGAAATAAAATGAATTGATATAAAATCAAAATAACATTTACACAATATTCTCATGATCGAAATCTGCATAACCTAAATTAACATGACAATTATCGTTTTAAACTCATATTAAGACTAGCTGTATTTAGTATCCGGTTTCTCCCGGTCTCGGCCGCTTCTTTTATATAAGTGCAGGAATTCTTAGACTAAGGAGATTGCATTCATAAGTATTCAGTACAATCTGTTTGAAATCTAGTTTTAGATTAGCTGTCTTTACCCGGTCCTATGTGGCCAATGCAATTTAACTGACCCCGAGTAGATGGTGGCTATTCTTGGCATATATTGATATTATGTACTAGTCATCTGCAACAAATAACTTTTTTGTATTTGCCAAAAGTAAATACAAGTAGGTACTTGCTCACAGAGCTCAAATAGTGAAGAGTAGTGAAGTGTTGCTTTTCAAGTTCTTTTCTGTAAGCATTTGGAAAAACCTTGTTCCGAAAATAGGAACAAGAAAAAGCGAAAAAAAGTACTAAAAAGTGAGTTCTGTACTTGCGGAAGACCAAATACTAATAAGACCAGATATTAATAACTCTGTTTTGTATATTATAAGCCTATAAAATATGAGGTTGTAAATGATAAATTATATTTAAATATAACATAAAATACACTTTTATCAAAAAAAATTTAGCTTCATATGTGTGTAAAAATTTAATGTGTATTTACATAAGCCGTGGCGACTTTTATGGTGGAATTAGTAAAATTGTATGGTCTTTCTGTAGAAAAATCGTATCGTACAGCTTCGGGGCATAGTTACTATAAAAGTTTCAACGCAGTCAAACGTGTCAGCTTTTAATGTCTTGTAAACATTTTTATAAATTAATAAAAAATAACAAAATTAAAAATGCATTAAATTAATTCTATGTTTATTCATTTATGTTAAATGTTAAAGCTAGAAAACAAAATAAGCAGCAACGAAGATGGCAGGTACATCCAATTAATAAATATTGGGCACAAACTGGATATTTTTCAAAAAAAAAAAAAAAAGCTTACGGGCGTAGAGCTATGTGTGGCTTTAGAAATTGCATTATTTAAAAAATATGCCATGTTGATCTCGTCGACGCACCACTTCCAGATGGCTCAATGGTTTGTCGACATTCTCTCGTGTACCATCTGGCAAAGAAGTTCACCTCCGCATCATTGCTCTTCTGCCAAAAACATATTTATTTTTACAGAAATACTTTTATTAAATTTTTTCACTATACACACCTGTTGTACCCATTTCTTTGGCAATTTTTTCCCAAATTGCTTTTTTCCTATCTGGGAACTTATAATATAGGTTGGCTTTATTGCAAATTTCTTCATTTTCTTGTATTAAATAAATAAGTTTACCGTCGTCCATTTTTATTTTGTTTTTTTGAATGCAATAGATTTCTTTTTGTTTACCGCGATTTTTTTTTGTCAAAGTTTCACGTTAGCAACGTAAAAATCTATTTTCTGTAGATTTGTACGTTGAAAACGTTGCCACTACATTTTCCATAAACACTAAAGGCTTGTTTAGCTGAACGTTGTAGAAAAAGTCCGGCGACGTCCATTGACGTTAAAACGTTTGTGTAGTTATAAAGGGTGTTTTTTATAGACGTAGAGAACTTTAAATGAATTTTATTTATCCGAAAGATAATCTTGTGGCATTACATTTTAAATATGATTTCTGGCATATGACCGCCACGGCTGGCTCGGATGTAGTCCAATCTGGACGTCCAATTTTCGATGACTTTTTCCAGCATTTGTGGCCGTATATCGGCAATAACACGGCGAATGTTGTCTTCCAAATGGTCAAGCGTTTGTGGCTTATCCGCATAGAACAATGGCTTTACATAGCCCCACAGAAAGTAGTCTAGCGGTGTTAAATCACAAGATCTTGGAGGCCAATTCACAGGTCCAAAACGTGAAATTAGGCGGTCACCAAACGTGTCTTTCAATAAATCGATTGTGGCACGAGCTGTGTGACATGTTGCGCCATCTTGTTGGAACACAGCTCCTGGACATCATGGTTGTTCAATTGAGGAATGAAAAAGTTAGTAATCATGGCTCTATACCTATCACCATTGACTGTAACGTTCTGGCCATCATCGTTTTTGAAGAAGTACGGACCAAACAGTCAGTTTTTCTGGATGCAACGGTGTTTCGACATACATTTGAGGATTAGCTTCACTCCAAATGCGGCAGTTTTGTTTGTTGACGTAGCCATTCAACCAGAAGTGCGCTTCATCGCTAAACAAAATTCGCTTATGAAAATCAGGAACAACGGCAATCTCGTTTTCGAAATAAAATTGCACTATTTACAAGCGTTGTTCATGGTGAGTCTATTCATGATGAATTGCCAAACCAAACTGAACAGTAATGCCAACTTAAAGTTCTATACGTCCATAAAAAACACCCTTTAGAGCATTTAAAAACGTGTCATATGCTTTTCATATAAGAAAACAAATAAAAAAAATTTTTTTACAAAAAACTGTTTCGCACTTTTTGTTCTAGTGTTGAATTATTAAATATTGCTGTTTTTAGTTGGTTTTTGTTATTTTTATTTTTTTATTTAAACTTTCGTTCATACGCGCTTCACTTTTTTTTTTCAATAAAAAACTACTCTGTCTCAGCTGTGCATATACGGCCCGTAAAAACGTTGCTGAATTCTATTTTATACAAAACTTGCCGTACCGTTACTTTTCATATAACAAAACGGATCAGCTGATAACGAAATCTTACGGGACCTTCGGTTAATTCTAGCTTAACATGGTTTATGTATGTGACGGATTTTATCAGCTGATCCGCAACCTCACGATACTTATTTCACCATTATAAACATCATTACGTTAGCTCTGGCAACAACAATCATTCTCATTTAAATTCTCTCTCCCTCTCTTTCTCTCTACATACTTCTTTAATAAAGATGTATAGAGATTCTCTGTGTTAATGCCTGTAGCTATGAGTCATAGCTTACAAGTACCAAATCCATTTGAAGTATTTGCTATTTCTACAAATGATTTGTGAGCATAGGCAAATACGAATATATACAAACACTAAAAATAAGCAAGCAAAAGTAAGTAGTTATTCGTGAATTTTGTTGTTCCTGAAATTTGAACTCATTTTTGGTTGTATTTGCCAATGCATACATGCACTTACTGCAGAGAACATAAGTACTACGTAAATCTAAATACTCGTACATTTGAGCAGATGTCTATTATGTACCAAATTTTAAACAAAATCTGTTGAAAAATATAATTTTAATTGTTAAATCATTCAGTAATGGATGTAAGAGTGGGTCTATGTTTTAAAATTGGTTCGGTAAACAAAAAAATTCATTCAAATCGGTCCAGACGCTTAAGAAGAATTTAGTGAAATACACATAAAGATAATACCACATCGACATACTTTTAACCTGATATTTGCGTGATTTTACTCAATATACAGAAAACGTTTATATTAATTAGATTTTAAATTTAAATATCATGATAAGATACCTCACACCACATCATATATGACAAGATAACATTAAACCCAAATAATATTAATACCACTAATACGGTTTGCAACTCCACTCATATTGAAACAACTGTTATTGGGGAGTTGTCATTTTTGTATGTAGAATAATAGTAATAACATGGAAAATTGGTAACTCGAAAATTTCCCACGGAGATTTAATTTTATTTTATAATACCATCGATATAAGTTAAAGCTTCGCCCAAATCGTATTTGATATCGAAATTTTTTTAAATAAAATTATAAGGCCACGGTTTGATTATAGCCCATGATAGTATAAAATTATACGAAAGTTTCTATTTAAATTACTCGATATCGAATGCAAAGATTTGGTCTCTAATTATGTGATCTAAAAAATGCTAAATTTAAACTATTTTATTATCAAAAATTTTGATAATCAAATACTGGTTATGTTTAAGCATATTCATTAATAAAATATTATAAATCTTTTTTTACTTACCTTAAGCCAATTGTGAGTTAGTTTGAGCGTCCTTACAGACTGCGCCAAAGCTGCTGGTATTTGACACAACCCTGTGCCACTGGCATCCAATTCTTTAAGGCTCCAAGAAGCTACAAACTCTTGCATGTACGCACCTATTTGTGGATTGAAGCCAATATTCAAGGCCACTAAGCCGGTTATACCCTGCAAAGCCCGTATCGATTTGCCTTGTAAATTATTGAAAGACAAATCTAGATATTGTAAATTTGGCAAAGCTAAAAATGTTTCATAGTCTATATCGCTGATATTATTATGGGACAGAAGTAGAGTATTTAAGCTCAACAAATTGTAGAATGTTTCACGATATATTGAACCCAATTTGTTAAAGGCCAAATTCAAGTGTTTCAGATTGTGCATGCGTTCCGCAAAGAAAGATGTTTCTGAATTTTTTAATAGATTATGGGAAATGTCTAAAGTTTCTAAATTTTTTAGCAAAGACAGTTGTAATGAAGACAGGTTGTCTATAAGATTGCCAGACAAATAAAGATTACGTAGGTAAATGTTAGAGCTTAACGAAGTGGTTTTTATTAAATTATTGTTGAGATTAAGCGTTCGCAATGTGCTGTTTCCTTGAAGAGGTATGTTCGTCAGTGCATTATTTTGTAAATTAAGGATTTTAAGTTTTGGAATATTTTTGAGCAAAGTACTGTTGAATTCTGGTAGATAATTATAGCTCAAGTCTAGCAGTGAGACTAAATTAAAATTTTTAAGAATTTGAGGTGTTATAACAAATTCTGTTAAATTTTGCTGTCTTAAACTGAATTCAAATTGTTTCTCTTTGACAGAACGTTTAATTAGCTGATGGTTTTGCTCATAGCTCGGTGAACGTTTCTGATAATACCTCAATTCAGTATCCTCTCTTCGATAGCTGGGCTCATTTTCATCACGCAAAATACGATGTATCGTTTCGTATGACAATCTTTTTAATTCACTGCGATACAAATTAAAATGCTCGCCACTGTTATCATGTGGTGGCTCGGATGCTGTTGCTGCACCCTGCTCATAAAGATTAGTTTTCTCTTGCAGCAACTCATCATCGTTAATGAGTAACCTGATTTGAGGATTCTCTAATTTGGCACATTTTATGATTGGCAATATGGTGCTTATAACACATAAAATTATTATTAATCTAACATCACAGTTTTTTACAAAGACATTATTGTTAAATGTCAATCTTGTTTGTAACATTTGGCATTTATATGACATGTTTATGCTTATATTTTTGTCGGTTTTCCTTAATGGAGTTCAGGCCAATAATTAATGTCTGCACTGTTGTGGGGGCGTAGTAAGAGGCTTAAGTATGGTACTCTAGGGTGTAGGTGGTAGGTTTTTATAATTTGAAAAATTTCTCTACTTTATTTTTTTTTTCTGTCGTTTTATTTTTATTCAGCAAATCCAGTGTTCTCTGTTGGTTACCAAGTAACTAAATTGCTTAAGATCAAAGTAAATCTCCGTTGATGTTAAAGCAAAAATGTTCTGTTCTTTTTTCTGGGATTTTTGTTCAACGTGTTTGTTATTAGTTGAAATGTAGCGAAATTTCTATTTTAGTGCCAGTGACTACGTTGACAAATTGCGTTTTATGATGTTGTTACAAAATTGAAAATTTAAGTCACGTTTTTCTTGTTTTCTCTTGACTCTTCATAGAATTCAATATTGTTTTATCAAAACTTCCTTTCTCTACCCTGAATTCCTTTCGCTTTTATGTTTACCTAGCGCGCTTAATGTTGTTGTTGATACAACTTGCTGTTTTTTTTTATAATTCTTGCAAATTTATCCACGTAAAACAGGGCAAAAGTAAAAAAAAATGTAGCAGTGAGAAAAAAAAGCAAAATGTGTTTCAATTAAACATCAAAAATTTTTCATTTCGAAAATGAAGGACGAAATCATCATACGAAGAAAAGAAAGAAATCAACTACAACACAATATTAATGTTTAGCATTAAGGTTTTCTTGCTTCTCACTTGCTGACTTCTTTTGACTTTTCTTATTTCATTAACATTTGCTTAATTTTAAATTATCATTAATTTTATTTTTTACACTTGGTTTCTCCTTTTTACATCTTCTTAATCTTCAAGCGAATGTCATTCATTTAATTGTTGCTTTAATAGTTGTTTTTGACATTTTTTTCTCTATATTTTCGTGAAATAATTGCACGTATTTCATTAACTAAATTAACATTTTCAGAACCGTACGTAACACATACAATATTTTTAAGCGTCGTTATAGCACACTCTCCAAGCCTGGGCTGACTGTTGTCTTTTGTTCAGGAATTTTTTTTTATTTCAGTTTTATTCGGTTTTCATCAGCCTTGTGGGAGAGGAGAGTTTTAAGCACCTGCCTCCTCTACTACCAACTACCAAATTGATGTTGTGTTATTGTGCTGTAATTAGACAGAGAAAAATAAAAAAAGTTTATTTTTAAGCACCATAATCAACATTTTCAAAATGGCAAAGAAAACTGTAACAAATAAATTTAATTTTTTTTTTGCCTCTTTATTTTCATTAAGTTTCAGTTTTATTATTCCACATGCCAAATGAAAGTTTTAATTAATATACCCAGGAAACAACTTTTAAGAATCGAATTTGTTTTTTTACCACTAAAAGCTCACTTGTGATATTTAAATTTTTCAATTGCAACATAACATGAAAATGTGTTCCCTTAACTCTACTCTACTTCCAGTATATTCTACGGTTTTATTCATAGCAAGCAACCACAACTAATCACTCATACTATTGAAGTATTACACTAAAATAATAATTAATTATTTTTCAATTATTAGACAACATTTCATTGATTCAATGAAATATCCCATTAGTTTTATGAACAGATGGCTTAGTAAATAAAATTCTTTAGAATAGCGAATGACTTGCATAAAATGAATTCATAATACATTTTATAATATTTTATCCTCGAGAAAATCATTTAATGATTTTGAAAAAAATTTTTATTATATCTAAATTTGTTGGGGACTTGGTAATATTTATTATGAATAAACTCTGTGCTAACGAGCTACAATTGTACAACTCAATGGGCAACTAAAATAATCCAAACAACTGGTGAATCTTCTGTACATTTTATCAAAATTTTCTAGGGACACAGAGTATATTTCGATCATTCCAGACCTTCTCAATTACAAGTATCATTACCAAGCAGATTATAACTCTCTAAATATTAACGCCCAAATTCATAAAAAATATTATGTGGTTAATAAGGGGTTATTTGACAAATACTGCATAGAAGTCTGTCAAATAAGCCCTTAATAAGCACATAATATTTTTTATTAATTTGGGGGTAAGTATTCTAATCCAAAAAAATTTAAATAATAACTTGTGTTTATTTTCCATCTGAGGTAAAAATAAAGTTAAACAATTAGATGCGAACGGGGGTAAATGCTTCGGTCCCCGAACGCTAATTAAAATAATAAAAAATATGTAATACGAATAAAATACTCCGTCGAGTTAAATGCTTCCGCCTCGACTTATTAACTACAGTATAAAATAATACTAATAAATACGATGATAACATCTACCCGAGCAAAGTTCGTGTGGTCTCCAACTTGTTATTAAACTTGATGCTTTATGCATTCTCTACTTTATACTTAATGAAAATAATAAATGTTACTTTTCTATAACCTTGTATGATACAAGGTGTACGCTACATATTTCGGGTTGGTCTGCTACGTTACACTTGGAACTACTCAAACTGCAAATTAATATATAAAAGGAGGTAATCACAATTCCAGCAAATGCACTTTTCTTTAACAATTTAGTTGACTTGTTGTGACCCAAAACCATCCAACTGTTCAAATTAAACGTAGTGTAAGCTGCAGTTTAGCATGAATAATAATAATGCTTACTTTTATGTTCAATTATTATTAACTTTTTTCCTCTCCTTTTGTTTGCATTTTGGTTTACATTTACAATAATTGTATCGAATACATACTTACACACATACAATATTTACATTTGTATTTGCTCGCATGTAAAACAGTTTTGTAAACTGATGCTTATGTACTATTTTGCACTGAAATAGTCTCTATGATGGCAAAATTTTTTTTGGTAACTGGGAATATTTTCATTGAGCTTAAATAAGCATAGTTGGGAGGGTTAAAAAGAAAGAAAGTAATTAAGGAAATGTAAGTATGAATATTTTAAATACACAAAAAACGCACAGGTGCACACACACACACACACACACACACACACACAAACACATAATGGATTTTAATTATGAATTCATAATTACGCACTAAATACATTAAAGGCAAAGTAATAAATAAATGTACAACAAACTAATTTTGTACACTTTATTTATATATTTGTTTGTGGTTTCAATATTTCTTGAGCGAATTAATACACCTTTTAGAAGATTTAAAAACTCTGCCTATCGCATTTTACATTAATCTATAGTCTTATTCATAAGAAAATCGTTGTTAAAAACGGTTTTCTAACGAATTGGAATACCAACTTGGCTTAAAAGATCCTTGGCAAAGCTTTTATTATGAAGACACGATACAGCAGCTGTTGTTGAACTTTTATGATGCCATATTGCCCTTTTTTTACATCATCTATTATAAATAGGCCTGATTATGATTGTCGGTGTATTGACGAAAAGAGTGATATGTGGTAACGCCAGCCATATGAGTCGTGAATTCGACTACGACAACGAATATATGAATATCTTCATAAAGCATAATTTTAAAGCCATTTAACTTTATAATTCCATATTCAAACAAATGGAAGATAGAATTAGAATCAGGAGTCATCCATTAAATGTAGTCAGAATAAATTTATTTTGACACTAGTCTTAAATTAAAAATTCTCCCTAAGTAAAGTGTTCATTAAGAATACAAATACTTCCTTGTTGGATTTTTGGACTTGTACTCCATATTAGGCGGTTATAAGTAACGAAAACAGCTTAAAAATTATATAATTAAAGTGACGTAGTATATGCTATGCTGTTTTCTCGTCTTGAACCAATTTACCGGTTTATAAGTGCATAAAGGTTCGAAAAATCGGTTTTTACCCGTAACTCAAGGTTTTGGAAGTGTTTGGCAAATTGTTATACTGGACTGTTTGTTTTAGTCATATTGAAAATATTTAATTTATGTATACTTCAAGTTTCTGTTGTTGTTGAACTTTTAAAACTAAATTGTATGCAAAATAAGTCCCAGCTTATAAAGGGTGTCCCAACAAGAACGCAAGATTTAAATTTTAAATAAATGACTGATGCAGCAATTGAATTGTTTCTCTGGCTGGACATCATGGTTGTTCAATTCAGGAATGAAAAAGTTAGTAATCATGGCTCTATACCTATCACCACGTTCTGGCCATCATCGTTTTTGAAGAAGTACGGACCAATGATTTCACCAGCCCATAAAGCGCATCAAACAGTCAGTTTTTCTGGATGTAACGGTGTTTCGACATACACTTGAGGATTAGCTTCACTCCAAATGCGGCAGTTTTGTTTGTTGATGAAGCCATTCAACCAGAAGTGCGCTTCATCGCTAAACAAAATTCGCTTATGAAAATCGGGAACAACGGCAATCTCGTTTTGGGCATATTCGACGAATCTACGCAAGCGTTGTTCAGGCGTGAGTCTATTCATGATGAATTGCCAAACCAAACTGAGAATAAATCACTTGACAGCTGTTAAATCGGTCGCCATCTTGTACAGTAATGCCAACTTAAAGTTCTATACGTCTATAAAAAACACCCTTTAGTTAGTAACTCAATTTTGTATCTAAATGGAACTTAAAGTTCAAATGACACTTAAGTGCGAAATCAAATACTGGGCATTAGTCTGTAAAATATATAAACGTACAGATGAATACAACATTAAATTTTACTTTGTCAATTCATATAAGAACTCAAACATATGAAGATAATGAACAAACGTTGTTTTATACGAACAGTAAATATTGCACAGCGGGAAATTTATTAAAGAACTGAAGGTTATTTTTAAAATTTAAAAAATTCTAAATAGTGTTAACTACATAAGGAACACTAGCGAATACATATGACAACATTTGTGTCTAACAAAATAATTTCTATTTCTGTGTGATAGATTGACTTAAGTATGATTTATATTGAAAATTTCGACTCAATTTTAATAAAATGTTACTTGTTTTGTATGTTTGGCTAAATACCGGTGGATTATTGTCTCTTTCTATTTTAGAGTTGTTTTAATTAAAAATTTATAATTTTGCATAAACAAATATTTTTTCGTTACAACTTCTACGTTGTCTTTGAAACTACTTAGACAGTTTGAAAAGAATGTTGGTACGACTTAAAAAGGAATTTTCTTGCAAAATTTCGGATTTCCATTTTGAAGAAATAGAACCAACTGTTTTAAGTATTATTTATATATGTTGTATCACTTACTCCATTTAGGAGATAATGGTACAACTTGGAAATCTGACGTGTTTAACTTTTTTTAACACAAAAAACCTTAATTAAAAAAAAATACTATTTTTGTCAAAGATAAAAAATCTCTTTAAATAATAAAAAAAAACTCTTAATGGGTACACTTACTATCTTCCATCTCTGTTGGAGCTACAGTCTCACAAAATAAATGATGACTTTTGGGAGCATTTTTTTTTTCTTTTAAATAATTGCCCTGAAGTAACCCCTTTTTATTGTTATAAACTGAAAATTTAAGCAATAAATTCTATGCTCGTATTGTTTATTTTGTGTGTGTGTGCTTTGTGTATAAATATTTACATCTTCATTTGTTGACTCTGAGTGTGGTGAGTTTCCTTTTGTATCTCATTGTTATTTGCTTTTTTTTTTCTTTTAATTTTAAGCTTTTGGCAATAAGAATTTATCGCTCTTCGATGTAACTTGTTACTTACAAATTGTTTTTCCTACCCTCTCCCACTACCTTCTTTCACCCATTTTTATTGCCGTTGTGTATGTAACACATCATGAGAAAACAATGGATACGAGTAGTAAAAGAACAGATAAAAAGACAAAGATAGATTGTTTAAATGGTTGGCAACATATGACACCAACACATTAATATTTGCAATTGTATTTGTGAGCATTTTGTTGTGAGTGCTTTTGCGTTTTCTTATAATGTAATAATTGTATTCTGGTTTGTTTCTACAGATAAATGCAATACAATTTTATTTTAATGTATTTTAAATGTACAGTGGGTACAGAAAGCAATATATCTATTAAAGGACTTCACAAGTATATTTAAAAGCCACACGTCACTACAAACAAAATATGTCTATATGTCAAAATATGCCCTTTAAAATGTCTATCATATATACTATTTATATGGTGCAGTATATAAATAACTTACAAATTTAGCTTCATGTTCAAAATAAGTTAGTTTTTTGACTACTACACCTGTTTATGAGTGTTGGTGAAAAGAGCGTTATGTGGCATTACCGGCAATTTGTTTTATATTAGTTTTTTGCAAATTCGATTACGATGGCTACACTCCTAATAAGACAGATTGTCATTAACACAGGCAGACATTTTATAAACCTTGATCTAATGTACTCAGACGCGCTCCTTACGCAGATAATTTATTTACTCTTCTATACTTATATAAACCAAAAATGATAATATTATGATAACAATCATTAACATTAAAAATCACGCTATTAGTGCAATTACTAGGTGACAGCAAGAATACGAAAATAATCGGTTTTGTTCTGTTAATCGGAACATTTTGAAAATCGCAAATTTTTAAAACCGAATAAATGGCTATTTGGTGTTATGCAAAAAATTCGTTTTGATTTTATAAAATGTTGAGTTCGATTTGTTATTTAAACGTAAAGTCAAGTTTTTATGTAATAAAATTAACAGATATTGTTTAATATTGTCGGAAAGTGGTTGTGATGTTCATAAATATTTACTGTCATCAGCAAACTAATCTTCATAATTGGAGAAATTTTAAGAAATTTTCGCGAGTGTTTTTTAAACTAAAATTTATTAAAATGCAAGCTATTTTACCAAAATAAATAAAAAAAAAACTTAAAATTTTATGTGATGGATTACTCATTTCAAGTTTTTTATTCATTTCATTCGGTTTAGATAAAAGCGAAATGAACCATTTATGCGAGTTAAGATTTTCATTGGATTTCGAAAGATAAAAATGGTATTTAATATGACTGTCGAAAAATCATTCGGTTGTTTTATATTGGGTTTTGTCAGCTGTTTTTGTCATTTCTTTGTTCGTATGCACAAGTGCAGTCCTGATACAATGAAAATTATAAGCGCTTAGAAAATGGTGACAGACATGCGGCTGTCAAATTTTTATACGAATTGTTTGATATATTGTTTTCACACTATTATATTTTTTCATTTGATTTCAATTTTTGACAAGTCATTTTACTCAGTATTACAGTGTAAAATCCCCTTCAGTAATTGCTCACGAAATTTTAATGGTCCCAATCAAGAAAACTATTGTTCGCTTCTACTTCAGACGACAAACTGCTGATTTGCGGCTCCCTAAAAATTTTTTAATCGACAGTTCTTATGAAAAAAAAAAAATTAAGCATTTCTATATGAAATTGCAGCTCACTAAAAAATATTCTTTCTCTTTGTACGAATACAAAAGTCGAAATCACTCACTTGTTTCTTGTTGTCGCTTGGATATTTTTTCTTATAAAATTAACACGAAACGCACAGAAACCACTAAAATACTTTTATATTATCCAATATTGATTTTTTTAGCAATCGGTACTAGATAATTCGTGTAGCATCAATTTTTAATGATAACGTTTGTGGCGATTACATGATTACAGAATTTAATAGGCCATATATCAATAATTTTTTGATATGGTGCACCATCTTGCTAAAAATTGAAATTATTTAATGTAAAAATTGTGTGATAATTAAGAAATTACCCTTCTCTCTCTTTCTCTTTTTTCACAATCGTCGAGTTGGAAAAATTACTTTTCGTACAATTTTTCCGCGCTTAAAAACTGTGTAAAACCCAAACTATAATACTCATTAATTGTTTATATTTTAGAGAAAAAAGTTTTATGTTTATCGCAAACAGACTCAAAATATTATGTAAAATGAAAAATCTTTTTGAACAAATGAAAAATTATTTAAAAAGAAGACTACTAACATTCCATCTGATTCAAACACATTTTTCATTTATTTTTAACTAGTTGACCCGGCAAACGTTGTCTTGCCTTAATATTTATATATATTCGATCCTCTTACACTCATAGAGTAAAGAACCGTGCGAGACCGGGTAAAAACAGGTAGTAGGCAAATAAGCCAGATACCGACTATAGCGCTACTTGCCGGGCGGATTTGTAACGTTAAACCTTCCAAGATTATACATATAAACCTTAATCTTGAATTACTCTATCTATTAAAAAGAACCGCATCAAAATCCATTGCGTAGTTTTAAAGATTTAAGCATACATAGGGATATAGGGACAGAGAAAGCGACTTTGTTTTATACTATGTAGTGACTTTATTTTTTAACAATCAAAATTTCATTCATTTCAACTGACTGAAAAATAACCTACCAAAACAATAAAAATTGCTGTTTTTTTTTTCATTTTTTAAAACAGTAAAAAAATTTTCCCTAAAAAATTAAAAAAAAGAAGAATTTGTTTTTAAATTTTTATTTTATATTTTTCTATGTTTACATGTAACATACAAAATAAATACATCAATATATGATTGCATAATTTTGCATTCTTTGGTATATAATACACTCGCTCTCCAGGCAGTCATATGTGACAAAAATTTCACAAAAAAGTTCTCAGTTCTGCAAGAATAATACATTACATGTTTACATATAATTATATTGCATATGAAAAGTATAGATTGTTATATATTGCCGTCGACTGTTAGGGTTCTTCGACTAAAGCAAAGAGAAAGCATCAACCGACCTCCCGACACTGAGTAAATTAGAAAACTATAACCAATAAAAAAAAACTAAATAATTATTTTCAATAACGTGATACCTCCTACGTATGCATATGGTAGCATAAAAGTTGGTCGGTAAATGCAGTAGATCACTCTACATATGTATCTATGTTGAAGAAGGCTAGGTGGGGGTTCACAACTGTCTGTAAAGAGAATTTACAACACTAATTAAATATTTTTAGCCAGTTTTATGTTAAATACTTACATGCATGGATATGAGCTGAAAGTTTTCAGTTTTATTTTTTAATAATTTGTAATTTTGATTTTTTTCCCTTTGACAACTTTTTGATTTTCTTTAAATTTTATTTGAAAATATTTTAAGTAAAACAAAATGAAAAAAAAAATTTTTTAAGTAATAAGTAAAATTACCTTATTTTTTTAACTGTACGTAACATCATTATTGTATTGTGGTTTGTTTTTTTTAACAACACACATAAATAGTTAAAAAATAAATTTCTTTGTAAAATAACTAAATTTTCATTTGTTTTTAACTTAACGGAAAACTTTTAAAACAAACTACAAACAGAGAATGTAAAACTTGTTTGAGGGTATAAATTTGTAACTGCCCACATACTGCACGGACGTATAATGTAGCAAGAATGATCTGGCCTAAGTTAAAGAGTAATCGCAGTAGGGATTTACTGGAACTCCAGAGAGCCCAGTTGGGAAATATGGTGGCTACAAGAACAGTCCACTGCAGTTTTGGTAACTATTCAGGGATAAATGAGTCTACCATCGAATACCAATATAGAAGTTGTTGTCTCACTGCTCTGTCGACTATATGGGTCGGCTGCTATATGGCTTCATGACGAGTACCAACTGGCTTAGATGACGGTCTCGTCTTATTATTATTATTTTTTCCTCTACTGTCACCCTAACTTCCTTTCATTCTTCTTTCTCAATTGTTATTCGTCTTACCTCCAATGCAAATATCGGAAAGAGCCCACTCTCTGTTTTTCTTTATTCGGGGCATCCTGAACTAACCCATTTTCTAATAATGCCGTAATAATTTCATTATTGTAATGCAACGATTGTGTGGCGGTATATTTCACAACATAGGAGATGACAATGAATTCAATATCGTGTGCTAAAATCAAAATAATTTTAAAAGAATAACTTTTATTAAATGAATTACCACATTTTGTCATATTACCACAGACAAAATAACTGTAAGTAATTAATTTTTTTCGGCTATTGCTTGGTTAGATCATGCATACAAAAAATAACTTCTGTTACGCGAACTACATATATTTGTTATTAATCAAAAATTCTGTGATAATAATAAAAAATTTTTAGTTGTAGCAATCAGAGTTCCATTACACGTTGCAAAATTTAGTTATCTTAAAAATATTGATTGCTGTAATATCGATTTTCTATTGTCACAATTAAAATCGATCATCAGAATTAAAATTTAAAGCTCACAAGCAAGTTATTTTCTCAGTGTACAACTTAAGAAAAATGCTCGTAGCTTACTATCATTATAAGTCCATAACAGGGTTGGGGGGGCTACTCTCTATTGCGATGCGAAATAAAACGCATCGCAACTCAATCTAAAAATCATACAGATGCGTATGGTTTTTCTTTCGCATCGCAATAGAGAGTAACCCCCCTGTACACTTTTCTGCTATAAAATATTCAGCTGATGATACGTGATACCTTTTTATATTAAATAAAAAAAAATAAAGAAAACTTTTTGTTGTACAGAACGTTTATTCAACTGCAAGTCTTATTTAAAAAAACACAAAGTCTTAAAATGGCAAGGTTTTTTTATGGTTTATATCATGCAAAATTCGTATGTAGATTTAGGGGGATACCTTTGCCGGTTTTTTAAATTTGTTTTTATTTTTTAGTGTTCATATTATTTCCTTTTGATGTTTTGCAGTTGAAAACTATTTATTTTTAACAAATAAAAAGTTAAAAACAACATACACACATGCATAAGCCCTTGAGACATTAATATCCTTGTTGACCCAAAATAGAAAACAAAAGTAGTTTGTTTTTCTTTTTATTACAAATATTTAGAATGATTTTGAAAATGAAACAAAAAAACTAAATGTTTTTTATGTTCTAGAAGATGATACTAACATTTAACAAACAGATTGCTAATGAATAAAACCAATACAAAATACGATTTAATTTAAAAGAAAAAAAAATGGCAAAAAGAAAATAGTAAACCTTAAATTGAATGCCTTACTTGAAAGTGCCTTTCAAGCAATGATTTTGATTAAGCTTTTTTCAAAGCAATTCTATTAATTGTTTTTATTTAGTGACAAATAACCTTCTAGATGTGCGCCCACTAATATTAGTCCTTCTACTTGCGGAATGTATCTGTCGTACACGCCGTTCTGACGTCTTATGTTATAAAAATAAAGTGAATATGATGTCACTCAGCTATTTACTAGTTTGCAATATTCTTTTCTGTAAAGCTACTCAAAAATGATCGCACAATTCTACACATTAATTAGAATTTATGAAAAACAAATCCAATAGAATTTTACCTCACTTAAAAACATGTTAACACATTCATTAACGTATGAAATTTTCAGAAAATTTTACAGATCTATGAAAAAACCTATGCCGGAAATTCGCAATAAGTACTTTTTAAATACGCTTGATAATTGTGACACATCTAACTACTAAATAAGATGGTGAATCACAGCCTTAATCTAGATCGGCAACTCCGAGTTTATAACATAAATAGTTACATAAAAAAATGGCCGTAAACTTAAACTTAGTGAGTAAAAATGTTTCGGTTTTGCTTTTTTGTTTACCTAAAAACTATTGTTGAAAACACATGTGAAATTTAATAAAATTAGTTGCCATACACGTGTGTAGCCACAATTAGAAAAAAGCCTACACGTAAAAGGTGATTTTATAAGAACTATCGGAAATTAAAAAAAAAAACACATAAAATTCAGAAAAATGCATGAAATATTTATTTGGATCGATAGTTGGGTCGATATAATTTAATGTTTGAAGATTATTTCATGCAAATGTTGGCCGCGGCTGCGCCTCAAATGGTCCATCCGCTTAGTCCAATTTTGGCATACTCTTTCCAACATTTCGGCCGGTATCTCACGAATAATGTTGGCAATGTTGGCTTCCAGTGCGTCAATCGAAGCGGGCTTGTCCCTATAGACATTAGCCTTAACATAGCCCCACAAAAAATAGTCTAGAGGCGTTAAATCGCACGATCTGGGCGGCCAATTGACTGGTCCCAAGCGTGAAATAAACTGTTCACCGAACTCGCCTCTCAATTGGTCCAT
The DNA here is from genome assembly GCA_947397855.1 of Thelaira solivaga. Taxonomy (NCBI): domain Eukaryota; kingdom Metazoa; phylum Arthropoda; class Insecta; order Diptera; family Tachinidae; genus Thelaira; species Thelaira solivaga. The sequence continues at coordinate 45,918,203 of OX377610.1, read as the reverse complement.
TGTTTCGCGTGCTGTGTGGCATGTGGCACCGTCTTGTTGAAACCACATGTCATGCAAGTCAAGCTCTTCCATTTTGGGCAAAAAAAAGTTTGTTATCATCGCACGGTAGCGCTCACCATTCACAGTAACGTTGTGATTCGCATCATCTTTGAAGAAATACGGCCCAATGATGCCGCCAGCCCATAATCCGCACCAAACGGTTGTTTTTTGTGGATGCATTGGTAGCTCTTGCAATGCTTCTTTCTGCTCTTCACTCCAAATACGGCAGTTTTGCTTGTTCACGTATCCATTCAACCAGAAATGAGCCTCGTCGCTGAACACAATTCTTCGATAAAAAAGTGGATCTTCATCTAACTTTTCAAGAGCCCATTCACCAAAAATTTGGCGTTGTGGTAGGTCGTTTGGCTTCAATTCTTATAAGGCTTCACACCCAAATCCTTCCGCAAAATTTTCCACGTAGTGGAGTAACAGAGGCCCAATTGCTGCGAACGGCGCCGAATCGATAATTCACGGTCATCACCAACACTGGCCGATACGGCTGCGATATTTTCTTCAGTTCGCACTCTACGTAAGCGTGTTGGTGGTTTAATGTCCAACAATGTAAATTTGGTGCGAAATTTTGTTACAATAGCCCGAATAGAAGCCTCAGTAGGTCGATTAAACTGACCATAAAATGGAAGAAGCGCGCGATGAACTTTCTTAACAGAGCACGCATTTTGGTAATAAAATTCAATAATTTGCAAGCGTTGTTCGTTTGTAAGACGATTCATGATTAAATTATAGACCAAACTGATGATGTTTGACAGTGACACAAGATACAAAACGTGCGTGAGCTGTCAAAACTAGTGTTGCCAAAAAGATAATAGCAAAAAAATCACTCTTTACATTTTACATATTATACATGTACTGAGACGAACACGATTGACACAATGGGTGCGGATATGAGACGTAACTGTTGTGCAACTGTTGAGTGTTTGTTTTAGAAACACTCAACTCAACAGTTGCGTATTTGCTGCCATTTTTGCCATAAAATATTATGATTACCTAAAGTCAACATGTTGTGTGCTGTGTCAACTAAATTTAAAACAACTCTTTTAACATCCACCACGAAAAAATTCATTAAAAATTCTGTTTATATCCATATTTTTGGTTAAAGAAATTGGTGTAGCTGATTTAAATCATTTATTTTTTCATTTTTTTCCAACTGTTTGCATGTATCAGCTGTTGATTTAGTAGAATACTCAGCAAACTGTTTCTACCAACAGTTGCGGCTTATGAGTAAAGTTTACCAACTTCAGTGCTTTGCGTGAACGGAAATACTGTAAGAGACAAAACTCATTAGCAAACATGTAGGAACGGCGTAAAACGTACCCAATAAATCAACCATAAAATGTACTTAACTATATAAGAATATAGTAACGTGATGTACGACTCTAAGATAGAACAGAGAGACCAGAATCACCGACTCGTCGACAGTCGAACTGCGACAAAACAGTGAAATGTAAAATGTTTGTTTGTTTGCCTTTTATACTCGTATTGTAAGAAAGTGTTTATAAAATCCATGAAAAATGAAGCAGTAATATTTTAAACCAATAAATTATTTCTAAATTGTGTTTTTTATAGACGTATAGAACTTAAATTTCGACATACACTTGAGAATTAGCTTCACTCCAAATGCGGCAGTTTTGTTTGTTGACGTAGCCATTCAACCAGAAGTGCGCTTCATCGCTAAACAAAATTCGCTTATGAAAATCGGGAACAACGCCAATCTGGTTTTGGGCCCATTGCAACCGTTGTTCAGGCGTGATTCTATTCATGATGAATTGCCAAACCAAACTGAGAATAAATCACTTGACAGCTGTTAAATCGGTTGCCATCTTGAGCAGTAATGCCAACTTAAAGTTATATACGTCTATAAAAAACACCCTTTACAAATATGCATTCCAATTAAGTTGTCAGTTGAAAAAAGTGAGGACTTTGAAATAGTGCCACATTGTTTACTGCTTCCCACTTCTTTTAACAGTTTCGCTGCTAAATAAAATATCAATGTAAGTGAATGAATCGGTCTGCAAGTTGATATTTTTAGTTTGTTTGCATAGCTGTAATAGTTTTTGGTTTCTATATGTAAACGTTGTTTAAAATTTTCTATAGTGTCGATTTTAATTCCCAGTCTTGTAATTTTTTTTTTTGTGAAGAGATAAAAATTTCCCATATGTAAACTGAAGACATTTCATTGCTCATTATGAGTTTTGTAAAAGCAAAACCCTAAGCATTTCCTTTTTTTTTTATTACTTTCTGAAAGAGGGACTAAACATACATCTCGCACAAAAAACCTTAATTTTACAAAATTTTAATATTCCTAGTAAAAATTGAGATGCAAAAAAAAAAAAATAAACAAACAAAAATTTCACGTACGTACCAGAGATGTACATGAATGGGATTCAAATGACACATTTATTATTCTTAAAAAATGAATATTGAATTATCATTTTATATAAACTAAATGTAATTTCTTGCATATTCTGTAAACGTTTACCATTTACAAGAAGCATCGAATCAATATGAATGTTATGGATGTATTTTAAGTATTATCTTATATTATCTTACAGAAAAAATATTTTAAACAATTTTCAGATGTTAAGGTAAGAAATGAGGTAATACTTCAAATTCAGTATTTTATTATTTAAATATAAATAATAATATCCATTTTATTTAAATTTAAATTTATGAGCTTTAGGTTTTCTATATAAAAAAGAAAATATTTATTATATTTTCTTTCTCAATATTTTGCTATTATGTCAGTAGCACATTGGCAGATTTTACGAGAAGGCGGCCAAAACTCTCAAAAAAAATTTTATGTGTCACCGATTTAATTGTTTTTCTTTTCTATAAAAGTTAACACACAAGAATCCGGAAATGTAATTTGTTATCTTGATTATTTCTCTTTGAATAAAGTGATTCATTCAATATATTTTAGAAAATATTTTAACTGCAAGTGGGCATATATTTTTGAAGAATTATTTTTTCTTTACACAATATGGTTTCTTAGCTTAAATTTGATGTTATAATATATTAAATTTCTACATACTTACTTTTTAATAAAATAAAATATACGACAACGAATACTAAACGAATGGTTTGAGTGGATTGAATGGTTTATATTTTTTTGTGCGTGTAAAAGGCATTTAATAAAAATTATCAATGCAATATTCATTATTATTTTTGAATGAATGTTTGCCAAAAGCAAAACGAATGTATTCATTCCATTCTCTGATACGTGCCAGTAGTATTGCAAAAGCAAAAGAAAAAAAAAACATGAAAAAACTTTTTCAATTTACTAAAAAGCTTTTTTTTCTGTTCCCCTTTCAGTAGTTGTTTGTTTGCTTGTTTGTTAAAACTTTAATACAGTCTCTAGAGATACGTTACACACATCTGAGTATATGCATGCATATATTAAATTGTTTTTTCTATTTTATTACAAATGTCATATGTTGAGTTCAAATTCATATGTTTATGTACAAGTATGTATAACAGCATACACACAAACTCATAAATATCTAAAACTGTAAACTCCTTTTTGTGTTTGATCCCTCTTTCAAACATCCTTTTTACTCTACCCAGTTTATTTTAATGTTAATAGTTTTTGTTATGACTTTAAAAATTTAACACAAAATATATTTTATTTTTTGGAAGCAAAGAATTTCGAACATAAATATAATTAATTATGTTAATTTAGAAAATATATTTATGTGCGGTTTTTTTTGCATGCATTACCCCCAACTTCCATCCCAAACTGATTGTATTTGAGCTGCAATAACATTTTTCAAAGAATTTTTATATAATTTTTGTGGCGAGTTATTACTACATGAGTAACAAATGAAAAGCCAGCCATATATGTAGATATAAACGTGTCAAAGTTCTAGTTACATACAATAATGCTTTTAATGTTTATGATAATATTAATATAAAATTCCATGTCCATGTCCAGATTCATGCTCATGCTCGTGTTCATATTTTTATTATTGTACTATTTATCTTGTTTATTTTCTGCTTCTTATTCTTACACATGTTCTTATTTTTATTCATGTTTATGTCCCTATATTATGCATATTCTTGTTTATTATCTATCATATTTTGGTAAAACGCCTAGAATATGTTGAAAATGCAAAATATACGTTTACCTTGTGAGAAAGCTAACAATTTTTTTATAAGACTAAAAAGAAACTTTAGGGCAATTCTTGCCCTACAAGAATACATTCTGTTGCTAATACTCCTTATTTTGTGTTGTAATTTTTTTTCTAAATATTTTTATTTTAAGCTTTAATACTGGCAATGATAAAAAAATAATTAAAGCTCTTTGTCGGTCATCTAGTGATGATACTAAAATAATAGAAGGATAAAAAAAAAAATATGTTCTAAAGATGTAGAATGACTTTGAGTTTTTTGTGCATATAGATTTTATATGGGAAAATGTTGTCATCTTCCCCAAAATGCTGACAGATGTTACAGTGTCCAAGTGTACATATTCACGTTCTTACTCTATGTTCATGTTCATAAACACTAGATGTTTATTTTCTACTGTTCTCGTAATTGTTTATATTAACGATTATTTTCATGCTAATATTTATAATTATGTTATAGAGTATGTTCATGTTCATCTTCTAATTTTTTTACTTGTTAGTGCTCAAGTTAATTTATTTATTTATGTTCATGTTACTATTTATATATTTAAATTTAAGTTCATGCTAATGTTATTATCCTTCTGTGTGTTATTGTTAATGTTAATGTTCATGTTAAAGTTTATGTTCATGTTATTATTCCTCTTCACGTTCATGGTAATATTCATATTCATATTAATATTATTATTCGTGCCATTTTTTATTATAAACATTTAACTATATTTGAATAAAAACATATTTCAATTCATATTTAATAAAATAGCCCGGATGTTTACATATAAAAAGGTTAAATTAATTATATAAAATTTGAATGAATCAACTTAAATACTACTAAAATTCAGATGTCTTTAAGGTAAGCTTATAGCTTTTTTGCTATAAATATTTTATGTACGCATTTCATCGTGTTTTCTAGTCCCATTTACATACATAAACGTATTCTCCTTTTTCCCTTTAAGATTCAAACAAGTGTTAAGCATTTATTACTTAAAGGCTTTTCTGTTGTTTAGTTTTGGTATTTATTTGAAGATTGTCAGTTTATTTATTTTATTTGTTAGAGTTTGACAAATATCAATGATGAAAAACTTTGCGCACACAAGCTTCAGGCTTTTCTCCATCTTTACTGTTGTGATTTGTCTCCCTTCTAGGCATTTTATTTGTTCCATACCAGTACAAACTCTTTCAAACTACAAATAACTTTTATTAAAAATAAAATGTATATAAAATTAAAGCTAAAAAACCAATAAACAATAAAAGTTCATGTAGAGTTTGAAGTATAGGGTACAAGTTAAAATTGATAATCAATTTATAGTAATTTTGTGCTTCCATACAACTATACGATTACATTGGTAAAACTTTAAATGAATGTACCAGAGATTGTAAATTTGTTGAAGTTCCATATTGTTTGGTTGTATAAAAATTAATTTTTTTTACAATTTGTGTGGCTCTATGAAAACGTTACCACATATTTGCTTTAATTTTGCTGTTTTCACTTTACTGAATAACGATTTGGAATATAAAATGATAAAATTAGAATGATAATAAAAGATACAAATATTATTGGAAAGAATTTTTTTACTATAAGATAATTTTAAATTATATTTTATCCTGAAACAGCTTTATCCTTTGAAGCAAAAAGCTATCGTTTTAATACAATAGAAATACTCCTTAGTCATGTGTAAGTTCTGTTTTAAGTAGTAATCGCATCATTGAATTATTTTCTTTCTTTTTTAATTTTTTTAAGTGAATGTATAAATCGAAGAACACCGAAATCGTGACCATCCGGTGTCAAAAGTGAGTTAAGAACCTTTTGTACTTAATTTAACAGCGGATAATCTCAAGTTTTAACAAGAACACGTTCTCACTTTGGGCACATAAATATGTGCTCATAGTATCGACAAGGTTGTTTTCTCATATTAAAGGGTGTTTTTTAGATACGTATATAACTTTAAATTGCAATAAAACAACGATGGATTATTCGCTTGACATGAATTTTTTTTATGCAAAAGATAATCTTGTGGTATTACATTTTAAATATGATTTCTGGCATATGACCGCCACGGCTGGCTCGGATGTAGTCCAATCTGGACGTCCAATTTTCGATGACTTTTTCCAACATTTGTGGCCGTATATCGGCAATAACACGTCGAATGTTGTCTTCCAAATGGTCAAGCGTTTGTGGCTTATCCGCATAGACCTATGATTTTACATAGCCCCACAGAAAGTAGTCTAGCGGTGTTAATTCACAGGTCCAAAACGTGAAATTAGGCGGTCACCAAACGTGTCTTTCAATAAATCGATTGTGGCACGAGCTGTGTGACATGTTGCGCCGTCTTGTTGGAACCACAGCTCCTGGACATCATGGTTGTTCAATTCAGGAATGAAAAAGTTAGTAATCATGGCTCTATACCGTCACCATTGACTGTAACGTTCTGGCCATCATCGTTTTTAAAGAAGTACGGACCAATGATTCCACCAGCCCATAAAGCGCACCAAACAGTCAGTTTTTCTGGATGTAACGGTGTTTCGACATACACTTGAGGATTAGCTTCACTCCAAGTGTGGCAGTTTTGTTTGTTGACGAAGCCATTTAACCAGAAGTGCGCTTCATCGCTTAACAAAATTCGCTTATGAAAATCGGGAACAACGGCAATCTCATTTTGGGCCCATTCGACGGATCTACGCAAGCGTTGTTCAGGCGTGAGTCTATTCATGATGAATTGCCAAACCAAACTGAGAATATATCACTTGACAGCTGTTAAAGCGGTCGCCATCTTGAACAGTAATGCCAACTTAAAGTTCTATACGTCTATAAAAAACACCCTTTACAAACAAGTAGCCCACTATAACCCCCACTAATAAAACATAAGACGTAAAGTATATATAATTTTAATAATTTATAACCTGTATGTTCAGAGCAAGGAATTTCATGCCCATTTTCCTTAATGGAAAATAAACACATTCTTTATTTTTCTTATCACACATTTTTTAAAATATAAAGGGTGATTAAATTTTAAAGGCCGATGTTGCTTTTGAATAAAACATAAATTATTTATAAAATTATTGTCATTTCTTTTCATTATGATAATATGTATGGAACAAAATATCTTCCAAATGACCTCCACCGTCCTGTGAAACCACATATCGTCCACATCCATATTTTCCAATTCGAGCCATAAAAAGTTCGTTATCATCTCACGAAAGCGAACAGCATTCACAGTAACTGCCTGAACGGCCTCATTTTTTACAAAATACGGCCCGATGATGCCGTCAGCCCATAAACCGCACCAAACAGTCACTCTTTGTGGGTGCATTGGTTTTTCGACAATCACTCTTGGATTATCATTCGCCCAAATGCGGCAATTCTGCTTATTGACGAATTCACTGAGGTGAAAATGTGCCTCATCACTGAAGATGATTTTTTTCCAAAATTGATCATCCACTGTTGCCATTTCTTGCCACCATTCTGACCATTAACTATGTTTGGAATGGTCAAGAGGCGTTAGTTCTTGAGTCAATTGCACCTTGTAGAAAACGTGTAAATGGAAGTCTTTATGCATAATGTTCATTAACGACGAGCGTGAGAGGTGCAATTGTTGGGCACGACGACAAGTTCAGGGGGACGGCTCTTCAGCCACACTATCGCGAACAGCAGCAATATTTTCTACAGTACGACCTGTACGAGCATGCACTGGTGTTTTCACATCTCCTACAGACCCGGCTTGTTCAAATTTTTGCACGATTTTTCCGATTGTACGCACATTTGAACGATTAAATTGACCGAAAAAATCACGAAGTGCAATATATGCATTTTGATTTGAACGCCCATTTTCATAATAAGCCTGAATGACTTTAACGCGTTGCTCGATTGTGTATCTTTCCATGGTTCAAATTGAGTTAGTCTGAATTTGAGAAATGTCAAATGAAATGCAGAAAAAACTTGACGTTTAGGTGTGGTTCACATTCAACATCGGCCCTTAAAATTTAACAACCCTTTAGTTATTAAAAGTTTAAATTCAGATACAAAACGAAAAATTACTGTATAAAAATACTTTTATAAATTTCTTTTAGACCGAGTAAACGATTCAAACGGTAAACTCTGAAATATAAATTATGACTCCGCAAATATGTTGCCACATTTTATAAGACTATGTTGCCTGACAATGCTAACGTTTACAACGTCATCAATTATTTATACCGTAAAATGAACAAAGTGCCTCTTTTAATTTTACAAACTTTCAAATCGTCCACAAAATTTATGCTGAATTAGGTAAGACACTAGTGCTTTTCATACAAATTTCAACATTAAAACAGTAAAAAAAACGTGTTAAATCCAACGACTTTTTTACTTCTGCCTTAAAATATTCATTTTCACTCTGCTCTGCACTAAAATTATTAAATCCAAAACATCCTAAATTGTTTCCATTCCTCTCTTATTTAGTTCTTTCTACATTAACTGATGGTTATACTCGACCATCACACTTTATTGATACCATTCAATCATGTGTGCTGCTGAGCGTATGTTCTTGTTGGATTGTTGGTTTCACATACAACATTTCAACTGTCATATTGTATTCAATTTATTATTTACTTCTTCTATCTTGTCCTGTCTTGTCTCTGTATTTATTTATTTTATTTTTATGAGGCGTTAAATGTGCAAACTTTGTTACTTTTTGATTAGATTTTCATTTTAAATAGATTTTTCTGTTACACTTTTTATTTTTTTTTATAATCTCAACATTACATTTGAATAAAGTAAAAAATAAAAATACGATAGATACAATATAGAAAATACAAATATCAAATATCGAAGGAAAACTTAAATTTGAAAAGTTTTTAGAAAAAAATTTAACTACAAACTTTTTTCTAAAGTTCCCAATATTTGTAGAAGTAAAAAAAAAATAAAATTTTGAACTTATTTATTATTAAGTGCAAACATTTTTTATATAAAATTTTTTCCTATAAAAATTATTACAGTGGCATTAGTTGTTTAAAAGTTTTTTTTTTTAACACGTTGTCAATATAATACTGATCAAAAGTTTTTTATTGTTAAATTATGACTTGAAATACTGATGTTTCATTTAATAGAAATAAAGACCATCATGGGGTTTCAGCGACTTTGTTTCTTTTTGTGTTAAATTCTTAAATTTTTTTGGTATGCAAAGTAAATAAGACTTTCCTTCAAAATTAAGACTGAAACATCTAGATATTTTGATCTCTATTTCTTAAAAAAAGGTTACTTGTTGTGTAGTAGCATACACTGCAGAACCAGCTTGCAGCAACTTACGCGTCTGCGAGTATGGGGTGCCCCCGTACGTTAGTGGATAGAGTACTAATTTATCAATCTGGGAAAGCAGTTTTAATTCCTGCTTAGATCCTGGGTAATTAGCTGCACTAAAGGTACAAATGGCCTTTATAAAATTAATAAAAAGGTATTAAAGAAGTCAGTCTAAGTTCTTTCCAATATTTTTATGCCCTTCACGGTAAAAAAGAAGGGTATATAAGTTTGTGATATCGTGTGTAATTTTTATACCTTGCATGTGTCGATCTATAAAATATATATATCTGTATATATTCTTGATCCTTATAAATAGCGGAGTCAATTTATCGATGTCCGTCTCTATGTGTAGTCATTGAGATCGACTTTCTGAAGTCGTGACAATTTACATAAAAGCTTAGCATACCAACTTGTCAGCTGTTGCTATAATTCAGTTGCTAATGAAATTCAACCGGATTGGTCCATACATGGCTGAGCTGAGTCAAGAACCAATTTTCTGAATGGGTTTTTTCGTATTCTGCTTTATATAACTACATAACGGGCGAAAAAGTGGTAAGCAGTTTTATTAAAAATGACAATCATAATCTCTATGCAAAAAATCAAAACAATCGGTCCACTAATGGCCGAAAAAAATCAAAAATACAACCGAAATTTTGGTTTTTCTTTCATTTCTGTTTTGTTTTTTTATGAAAATTTTTAAACTGTACGTGTGCACACTTATATTATTGAAAGGTAGCTTTTAACTTTTGCTACTAATAGTGCATTTACATTGAACCGAAATCTGTTAGATTTGATATGAAATCTCTTTTTAAATCTCTACCGTTTACATTACATTCTTTTTGACATGTACGAGTATCAAGATTTCATTTTCGAAACAACAATAAACTCCACTAAATTTCATATTAATATAATAAATAACACTTATAATTTTTTTGTGTACCATATGTATATCCATCCATTTTAAAATATTTTTTTATTGTAACGGGTGGCCCAAATGAGACCTAGTGAGCGTATTGTAGTCGTTGTTGGGGGTCTTGCGGTAGAAGCTGTTGCACAATTTGAGCTTTGTATGGATACATTTTAAGATCCAGCTTTAAAATTCTCTGTAATGTTGTTCTGGGTATACCCAATTGGCCGGAAAGGCGACGAGTTGAGACAGATGGTTCATTTTGCAACACTCTGCTGCACAGCTTCCACGTTGTCTGCAGTACGAATATTTCGATGAATACCTCTTCCTGGACGGTCGGCAACTGAACCCAGTTCCTCAAAATGGTGAACTAAACTTGTAATCATGGAAGATGTGGGCGCTGATCTTACGTTAAAAAAAAAATGGCGATAATTTCGCTGCGTCAGAACAATTGATCGTTGAGAAGAATAATAAAAATCGATAATTTTAAAGCGTTGTTGTGGACTGTACGTATTCATTTTAAATTTCCAAGAGTTCAGTTATAATCTGCAAATAGAAAAAATAAATTATCTTAAAAATTAAAAAAGTTATTTGTGTTTCACATCAGCTGGTCTTATTTGGGCCACCCTGTATGTGTTTAATTTATTTTTTGGTTTTTTTTCATCCAAATGTCAAATTTTCTTGTACAGTGTCGTATTTTATTTAATTTTTTTTTTTTTGGCGTATTAATAACAAAACCACAGTTGTTTCACGAAGTACAACAGGATTTTGATTAGATTTTTGGAAAATCTAGTAACAAACTAGATTTTGTTTTGTATGGGAAATCTAGTCAAATTGAACTAGATTTCGATAAAAATCTCGTTTGAACTAGATTAGGCTTCAGTGTAAATTGCCTATAATTCAAAATTCTTTATCTGAAATTAAAAAAATAATTAAATGACATAAAATTTAATTTATTATATTTTGCTTTCTAATTGCAATTTTTATTAAAATTATTTTTTTATATTTATTTAAAAATTAGGTCTACAGATATATTATTGCTTTCAAGAATAAGGATACCACAATGGATTTTTTGAATTGTTTATTAATTATTTACTTTAGGATTAACAAAAAAAAAAAAAAAAAAAAAGCGGTGATCAAAGAAAATTATTTCAGTTAATATTAATTTCATTAAATTTTATATAATTTTTTTTAATTTTATATATAGGAAGAATGAGCAAAATTAATTAACTTCTTTTTTGAAAAAGATTTTTTAAAATTAGATGCGTATTCCTTCTGTTTTTAATTGGGGCATAATTTAGTTCTTAAAAAGAACTTTTTGGTCAAGTTTCGTCAAGTCTCTTTACTTATGTAAAAGCAAAAGCGTTTAAAAGTTATCCCTGAATTCTACTACTCGTAGCACATCGTTAACTTATATGGCTGCTGTTTTGCTAAAATTTCCTTTAAGAAAAATGGCTGATGGCAAACACAAAACTTAACATGAAGAGTACGTAACTGTATATCGTTATCCACTACTGTTTTACTATCTTCAATCTGATTAATTTTTTTAAAGGGTATTAATTCAATGTTATTTAAATTTATATGATAGCAATATTTTGAATAAAAATATATAAATTCAGTGTATTAAAAATTGTATTATATATATAAATTTTGCTCAAAAATTTAATTTCTTGTTTTTTACTTTTATCTGCCGAAATCATAGCTGTTTTATATTTCTTGTAGGAGTTAATGCGCTAGTTCGTCAGCGAAGTACCATACTGTTGCTATTATAATTTCTTAGTTCGTTGTAGGTCATTTAATCTCATTTCTAAGTTTTTTTATTACAAATAAAATCAAAACGTATCATTAAAGTATATAAAAATACCACTTCATAAGCATTGCTTAGGCTTTTTTTGGTAATTATAAATTCGTTAATGTTAAAAAATCAAAGAGGAGCATTATAGTATATGAATAAAAATACCGTTTTCTTCTCTTAATTATTTTTCACATGAACCGTTTAAAATCAGTCTAATAGTTTTAGGTCTGTTAATAAAAAATATCAAAAAGTACAAAAAAAAAAATTATAAAAAGTACCATTTGCCCATTTAATGCTCAGAAACCCTTGACGCCATTCTAATACTTTTAAGTTCGATTTTATTAAAAAGCCAAAAAAGTACCACTAAAACTAAAAAAAATATTATGATTTTTAAGTTCGCTCAGGACCGTTTAAGTCCAATCTCGTACTTCTAGGTTGGTGAATAGTATAATAAAATATCAAAAAGTAACATTAAAATTAATAAAAAGTACCATTTTGTGCCCTTAATGATATCTTATTTTATTCAGTACCCTTGAATTCTACTAGTACTCGTAAAATACCAATTGTATTTCTTCCTTTTAGTCCTTTTTTTCTCCCTTGAATAATTTTTTTTTAAATTTATTTTTATTGAGTGTCACAAATTGATTATTATTATAATAAAACGCTTATACGCTGCATCAATTTACATAAAAGTATATAATTAGAAATAGTAATAAAAATGGATACATATTTAATCCCTTATTTGCTGGAATTTAAAAAAAGGGCCAATATGCATTGGAGACCTTTTTTAGTAGAGAAGAATTCAATATAGTTTTTGTTGCTGTGATTGTTACTTTAAAAGATAAATGGGATTAAAAAAAGTACCAACATTTATGTTTAATCCTTTTTATCGCATAAATATACAAATATAAAAAGTACCAAATACCCATCCGCTTATTTTTTTAATAGAATATTTTGTAATATAATTTTTTCTCTACCTGTTCGATTTTATCTGTTTTTACCTTTTTTACCCCCTTAATATTCGAACTTTCAAAAATTTCTTCTTATTCATCTTACTGATTGTGAGAGGAAGATGCGCACCGAATTTCAAGTCCGTACCTTTTGCAATTTGAGCTGGGCGATGATGATACTCTTTAATATGTATATATTTATTATTTATTTACTTTTTAAATATAATCTAACACCAATGCTTTGTGTTTTTATAATTAAATTTTGTTATTATTTCATAAAGGAAGGAAAACAAATAACATAAAATGCGTAGAAAGAACAAATATATTATGAGTAGAATTAGAAATTTTTGTTTGTTAAATTTTTTGTAGTGGTTTTTATATCTATTTGCAAAAACCAAAACCGCTGCACACATAAACACAAAATTTGATATTCCTTTTATTTATGTGCACACGCACACATACAATGTGTGTGTATAAGTATGTGGAGATATAATGAATCAGAGTAGATTGTAATAATTTTATTAGTATTAAAACATTTATGCAGCTCCCATACATTTTAGATTTATTCAGCTTTCCAAAAAAATAAACATTTGCTATAATACGAGTATATGTGCATGTAAATATGAATGCCTAACTAATATTAATTCATTGCCCAAGTTTAGTTGGGCAATTCTTGATTTTGAGGGAGAGAGAGGAAAGAGGAATGGAAAGTGGTACAAACTTGCGCATACTCGGCAATTCCTTTTTGTTCTGTCTTCGTATCTTTTATAAAGATGTAAAAAAAGAAGACAGGTAGCTGTGTGTAGACACAGCGGCAATTTCAAAAGAGAATTAAGAAAGAATAGCCCAACTAAACTTGCTGTGTGTGATCCTAGTCTAAGCGCCTATTAGGCGATCATACGCAGCATAACAGCACGGCATGCTGAGAGAGAGCGCTTTGCTATTACACTATCATGCGCGGCATGTCATACACCGGTATGCAAGCAAACAGTGAATGGTAAACTTCGTTTGTTATGTCGCGTAAATTTGTTTCAGCTTTGATAATTGATGCGCTAATGGAACATGACAATGAGAAAAAATGAAAAAAAAACGAATTTGGACAAAAAATTGGTTTGCTAAAAGGCAAAATATTTTTTCATAAGCCTTTTGCTTTACGTTTTTGTTATGATATATTTCACATTTTAACTGCCACAATTCTGGCAAAATTTGATATAGAGGCATACTTCGTTAACAGAAACAACACTAAAATATGAGGTTACGTTTCTAACTACGACACTTCGAACTATAGTTCGAAAAGTTACTGAAGTCTATATATTTTCACCTCCAACTCAAGCTTTTTCTAAATTGCTTAGCATCAGGAGTCTTTGGTTCAATTGAATTTTTGTTTCATGTATTTTATTTATTTAATCTAAATTACTGAGGTCTATCAATAATATCAGCATTTCGAATGAACAATTTAATAAAAATTTTCATATTTTGGCATTCTCCGAATTAAAATTATTTTTTTCTTTTCAAAAAGAAGGATTTCAAGAATTGTAAATTAAGTTTTATCAATTTTCATACGAAATTAGAAAAAGAAAATTTAAAAAAAAAATTTTAATGTTAAAATAATTTTTTTATTTCAAAAATTCATATGAACTCTATAGCGAAACAGTGCTAAAAGAGCCAGTGTTATCGAGGTATGTAGTTCAATAAATTCTTTTTGCCAAGTCATCTTTACTCGTTGCTTACGAAATTAGAAATGAAATTTGTACTGTGTTTGATAGAACTGCTATTAAACGAGCATGATGGCATGATGACAAACAGAAAATATTAAAATTGAGAGACAAAAATGACGAGAGAGGATGAAAATATCATGATTGAAAACAATCATAAGCGGCATGTCAAACAGCAATTTTGCCTATTACACATGCCATCATTGTCATCATACCGTGCTGTCATGCCGGGCATGATCGCTTAGTAGGCGCTTTAATTGCATGACAGCTGAGAATTTCAAACTGTTTTGACATTTCTGTTCAGTAAGGTTTGACAAGCCATAATGAATTGTTTAACGCCAGGACAACTTTTGTAAATTATATAAATTTACTATGAAAAATAAATCTGATTGCGAAGTTCATAGAGCATTTTTATGAAATAATTGTGCTCAGCGATGAAGCTCATTTCTGGGTAGATGACTACATAAATAAATAAGTAAAATTGCCAATCCTCAATCCATCAACGAATCACTATTACATCTATTAAAATTGACTGTTACATGCCATGCTGATTGTATATTTGTTTGTAAAAATTAGTCATCTAAATATCAACGACATTTAATAAGAACTTTCGTGTGATTTAATACCTCTGGACTACTTTTTATAATGCTGTATTAAGTCATTGATTTATTCCAACGAACCAGTAACACTTGAGGCGTTGAGTTATTCAGCCGATCCTTGACGCGATACGGCCAGATTTTTTTTTTTTTTTTTTGGAAAAGTAATAAAAAATTGGAGTGATCCAATGGACTACGTATGTTGTATGCCGGAAATCAAGATTATAATTAAAAAATTTGGTTCCAGCAATATTCTCATTTTAAATTCTTATACTACTAAGAAAAAACCCGTTATTTACAAAACCATATTTTCATATGTTGTATGTGCGTAGTTTTTACCTGTGTGTGTGTGTGTGGGCTTTAAAAAAAACCACAAAATTCATTTACACTTTTGTGAATATCAATATTAATTTCTTCCCATGTATGAGTCAAGAAATCGAATCCATTGAAGTGATGAAACCCCTTTAACCATCATTTAATCTCTTGTCGATATGAAAATCTTGTGGATATATTGAAAATTTATTTATGTATCTCTGCTTTGTAAGCTCTGTTATGTATGAATTCAGGCAAGATGTCAAATAAATGCATGAATATCTTTAGTAAAACAGACCGTTGGGTATATTTCTGTGTGCATACACACGAACATTCATTCAGGTAGCTATTTCCTTTAAAAATCAATAATATATAATAATAAAATATTTTGAAACAAAACCAGTTCATTTGATTGATATGCTTCATATTTTATTTACTTACACTGAAATAAAAATTAAAGGAAAACAAATACTTCGTAGTGAAAATAATTGTACTACAGTTTATTAAAAAAAACTATTTTACACTGAAGGAATACTTGTTCGACTAATGAAAAAAGTTTCATTAAACTGATGACAATATTTCATTGATTCAATGAAATATTTCATTTAATGAATGAATATGTAATTGAAATAATTAAAATATTTCATTAATGTAACGAAATGTTTTCATTGGTGCAAATGACATTATTTAATGGATGAACAAAATACTCTCAGGATAGGATATCACTATTAGCTGATTTACCTTTAAGTGGTTTTTAAAATTCAATAGTTGGCAAGGCTGGCTAATAAACGTACTATTAGACTTAAGGGCTGTTTAGGCGACCGTAAATGTAAAAATATAAAGGTAGTCTATGTATATGGTGTTGCAGCTATAGAAATGTTAAAATTTATCATGTGCTTTTGATAGTAAACAAACAAAAACAAATATGTATACATACATAACAAAAAAAATTGTCCAAAAAATAATATTGTTCTTCATTTACCTGCACCAATAGTAGCAATTTTTCATCGTAAATAATATTAAGTTAGTATATTGATTTAAAATAAATTATTTATTACTGTTTGAATAAAATTCAAATATTTTTTTATTATTTTTTCATGAAAATAGAAAATGCTCTGAAGAAAATTTTGAGTCTATTTTCTACATGATACAATTTATCGACTGTTTTTAGCATTTTTTTAATGTTGTCACTTTCTAAAGGGAAATGGGTGCATCATGCTGCAGAAAAAAATTTCTACGAACAAAATTTTTGTTTGGAACAACAGTTTGTTATTGTTGGTGTTTTGTGGTTATTTTAAATTAGAGAAAGTCTTTCCACATTTGAATTCTTATAATTTTTTTAGTTATGAGAAAAATATCGGAATTTATTTTTTCTACAGACATCATTAAATTAAATTATAAGAATGACAACGAATGGTTTGAATGTTTTAGATTTTTTTTTATAATACATGCACCCAAAACGCAATTGACAAAAATTATGAATAGATTTCGTTGAAATTGCCTATTATTGAAGGTACATAATATTTTCATTTGTTATTTAATTTCTGATAATTTGATATTATTTGAAATGCAGAAAAATTAATTTTAACCCCAGACACTGGTTTGGTGGAGCGATCACTTTCGGCGAATTCCCTTATTTCTCATCGACGACGCCTTCTTCAGCGTTTTCATTTGTGTTAACACAGGATATCGGATATAGATTATCTGATTTTTTAAACTTCCTTATATCAGATGCTAATATATCTCAGGTCACTTAGTTTTATGTTTTGTTCAAGATTTCAAACATATTTGCTTTTTTTTTTTTGTTTCCTTCCAATGAGTCCGCTTTTTGTATAAAAAGCTTGTTGTAATATAAAATTTTAGTTGTAGCACAACACCTATTGCCTAAGAAAAAAACGGCAGTTATTCCATGAGATGACAATTAGATAAAAAAATTAATCAAGTTCTCCCATAAAATTATTTTTTTTTTGTCATTCCATACTGAAATCATAGTTCAGATGGATGGAAGAACGGAGATGCAATATATCGAGACAAATCTGTCCCTCAACATATAGCAATCGCAACAAGGATTTACTATGCTCTGGAGAGTCCAATTGAGGAATGTGGTAGCAACAGTAACCATGCGAGTTAAGTATATAAAACCAAGCACTAACACTTACATTAGGAACGACCCTATAGACGAATTTATTGCAAACATAATTAAAGACAAAGTGTAATATTAAACCCATTTCCGCTTTGTTTAAAGAAATTATGATTAAATCCATAAATCAAAACTATTTTTCGGTCGCAATTCCAAGAATTGCAACCGTAATTTGCCAATAGTTATTAACAATATAATTAATACAAAATAAATGTAAAATTTATTAATTATTTTTCGGTCGCAATTCCAAGAATTGCAACCGTCCCAATTTAATATAAAAGAATTAACTTCATTAATAAATTAAAGCACTAAATGCAGAAATGTAACAAAGTATATTTTTCGGTCGCAATTCTGAGAATTGCAACCGTCACAAATTTACTAACTTTTCACTAAGAAAGCAATTTGCAATAGATATTGTCAAATAGGCATTCCCGTTCCCAAACGAAAATGCAATATTCAATAAACTTATTAACAAATAAAACAATAACTTTAAGATATAAGAAGATCTTGTAATTAGAATAAGTCAGTCTTGTTTCTCCCATTCGGTCAATAAGTTGTCAAATTAAATAAAATTTATAAACCAAACAAAAAACAAAATTAGTTTTTTTTATAACAACCGCGACACGGTTACGAAATTTGCGCGGTTTGCCATTAACTTCCTACTGTAAGTGGGTACTGTTCCTGCAGCAAAAAAAAACAAAAAATTTGGTTGAATATGGCCACCGCAAAAATAGTTTATTAATTTGAAGCATGTACAATGAACATGTTTCCAGTTATTTTGAAATATGTTTATAGTAAACAAGTTATGATTACCTTAAAAATAATATATTTAATTTAATCAGAAACATGTGATTAAAAGTAAATTATTTCCTATTTTGTTTCTTCCCCAACAATATATATAAAGTAAATATAAAACAAAAACTTAATCATTCACAAATTTATTCAATAGAACTTTGTAGCCAAAATTTTTGAGTTTTGAGTTAATACCTCTTAACTGCATATGCCTTAGTTCGAATCTAATTAGAATCAGATAAAATTGAAAATTTAAGATAGAAAACTTCATTAATTTATTGAAAACTAGCATTTAACCCGCTACTTGGTTAGTGGATGTGCTTTGAAACACTTTTAAAATGTTATTAATAAAAAATAAAGTTTTTTTTATTTAATTTCGTAGTTATGGATTTATTATTTTACCCCTTAACGATTTTTACCTTGCTCAAGACCGTTTGATCCTACCTTGTACATCTAGGTTCGTTTTCATTAAAAAATCAAAAAGTACCAAAAAATAATTAAAAAGTAAAATTTTGAATCTCTAATGATTTTTCACTTTGCTTAGGACCGTTTGCGCCCAACTTTGTACTACAAGTTCGTTTTCATTAAAAAATCAAAAAGTACTATTAAAATGATTAAAAAGTACCATTTTGTCCCTTTAATGATTTTTCATTTTGCTCAGAACCGTTCGAGTCTAACCTTGTTCTTCTATGTTCGTTTTCATTAAAAAGTCAAAAAGTACAAAAAAAAAAATTAAAAAGTACCATATGTCCCTTTAATAATTTTTCACTCTGCTCAGAACCGTTTGAGCTTAACCTTGCACTTCTAGGTTCGTTTTCATTAAAAAATTAAAAAGTACCATTAAAATTAATGAAAAGTACCATTTTTCCCCACAATGATTTTCACTTTGACCTGAATCGTTTGAGGCCAGTCTGCTAGTCCTAGGGTTGTTAATACTAAAAAATCAAAAAGTACCATAATGTCGCTTTTCCTATTCCTTACTATTCATTCAGTACTGTTAAATTTTACTGTCGTAATTCTAACCCCCAGTTTTTGACTTTGTATTTAAATTGAGAATTAGTTGATTGTCGTTTCGAACTTAAGTTGCACTTAAATACAGTTTCAGTTTTTCAGTATTAAATCATTGTTCTTATTTATTTGCGATAAAAGTGTGGCAGCATTATGAATTATAAAAAATTAATGATCATTATCCAAAAAAAACAGCTGTGTCAAAGCAAAAAAAATGATAATAAGAAAGTAATATTTTGAAAATGGAAAAAAGAACATTTAACCAAATGAAAAGAACTGAACATTTTCTTTCAACTGAAGTTCACTTTTTATTGTCTGCTGTAAAAAAGTAGAGCAGCATAATTGGAAGCATTATTATTACTTATTGTTTTTTATTATATTTATTAAATTAAACACAATAACCTTTTTTGTACGAGATACACAAAAAAAGGTCAAAATCATATGTTTAATATGCGCAACTTAAGTGAACTTCAAATGCCCAAGATTGGCCACTTAAATATGATTTATGTTTATAGTTAGAAACTCAATTTTGTATCTAAATGGAACTTAAAGTTCAAATGACACTTAAGTGCGAAGTCAAATAATGGGCATAAGTTTTGCACATAAAATAAAAAATTTTTGTTATACCACGTTTTATAGTGACTGAAGTTTTATGTCAAGTCACATGGGAACGCTGCCGAACGGGATAAACAGTATCCTGGCTCTAAGCTACCTTCCCACCAATTTTCAGAAAAATCGCTACAGCCGTTCTTGAGTTATAAATAGTGTAACTAACACGGCTTTCTTTTATATACAAGTATATAGATATTTCAAAATTATTTGTAATTTAAAAGTCTTAATCTTTTTTTTTTAAATCAAAAAATTGTTTATTTAGTACAATAAGTACTAAGAGAGACAAGATATCTATTCGGACCATTTCATCAGGCACTACTCTGAGTTTTCAGTGGATTACTTCCAAGCTTGCTAAGTTCTTGGCCAAACATTTCAATACTTATATTGTTACACCAATTGACTAAATGAGAATTGAGTCGATAGGCAAACAAAAAGCTTCTAAAAATTCAAACAAGGAAATAAAAAACTAACAAAACAGAGAAAACAGGAAAAAACGAAAATTTGATTTGAAATCAGCTCTTAAACATACTGCAAACGCAGTTTTCTGTTACTTTGCTCGAAATGTCGGCTAGAATTTGTAAACTTCTGTATTGATTTAACTTTCAATAAGAAATTTTAGGGATCATAAAAATGAACTAAAGTGCAATTTAATAATAAAAGTAATAGAAAAATTTTATTGTATCTGATATCACCTAAATTTTTTAATTTGCAAATGAGTTTTAGTTTCCGTGTGTAAATAACTCCTTCAGATATCCTTAATTTTTACTTTAAGTTGTAAGTTGCTAAAATCATTGCAACTGCTTATGTATGTTAAAATAAAAGTAAAATATGCTGATGCAGCACAAGCTGTATATGGAGTCGTACTTACATAAAGTATTCTCTTATCCGTGACATACAACCCCAATGTTTGTGTGTATGTAAATACTCGTAATCGCATATGATTAAGAAAAAAGGTCAGGGGTAGAACTCAAACTTTGGCTTGAAAAATAAAAATATTTATAAGTATATAAAGAAGTTAAATTTAATACGAAGAATAAGAAAACAAAATTCCAAATGGTTCAGTTTTTTTCTATAAATGTTTACATGCGCACATCTGCAGCATGCAGTAAAGTTCGTATGTAAAGAAATATTGTTAAAGTTGAATTCTTATTAAAAATAATGAAGCAAAATGAATGACAAGGAATTGAAAAAGGAAAGAGAAGAAAAATTTTTGAATATATAATATTTAATACCACAATAGCAATTTCCATGAAAATAAAATGAAAAAAAGGAAAAATATTGAAGGTATATAAAAAAAAAGAATTTGTGGAATTCAACAATTGATTTTAACAAGACTGAAATCTATGTTTAATTTTAGTTTTCTCTATCAATTTGTATGTTTTATTATTTTGCTATAAAAATTTAAATGAATTAAATAAAATAATGAAGAGGACATGCTAAAATATTTTTTTCTTTTCTCTGCATTTTATTAAAGTCTACCTCATTATAATAGAGTCCTATATAGTTACTGCAAAAATAGGAAATGTATGGCTGAGGCAAGGAAATACAAAACGTACGTACGTTCCAGTCTTGTTTCATAAGAACTAGTTATGTTTAAATGCAGATAAGGCATAAATAAAAGGAAGCATTTCTGAAGAAATAATTGGATTGAAATAAAAAGCAACGGCTTTAAGTAGAAAGGTACTCCTAATTGAAAATGAATTTTAATTGAGCTAAAAAATTTTCCAGCATACTGGCGCTAAAATTTCATTAATTTTGATTGCATTTGCATACGAGTATGGTAATTAATTTAAAAATTTAGTGTTGGCAACTTAGGGCTTTTAACACTGTGATTTTTAACATTTTCTACGCGGAAATTTTTGAGTTAGTGCCTTTTTAAGTGCTTTCTTTGTTGCTTTTTTTCGTCAGTGGTACTACATCTGTGTATTATTTGTCCTAGCAAAAGGAGATAATAATAAGCAAAACATGTACTCGTATATGAGTTTTTTTTTTATTTTCCACCAAAATATTTTTTTGTGGAATTGATAGGACGTAATTGATCCTAGTTAAAAAAAAGACTTAGAAAACAGAAAGATTTGGATTTGCGCTTGTTCAGATTTTAGTGTCCAAAGTGAATTTAGTCTTAGAATTTATTTAAATTTATAATTTTTTTTATAATTCACTTGTGTTCATCTCTATCGCCACCACTGTGTTTTTGGTGGTAATACTTACTTATTAAAGGAATGCACAAGCATACTTTTTAAAATAAAATATTACACATGTTTGTGCATGCTTGTGCAGCCCTTAAGTACATATACATATATAATGCACTTATCCATTTGTAGGCGTGTGTATATTGATAGAAATAAAATTCATATTCTATTGTTTTCCAACGGATTTGTTTGCAATATTGTTCTAGTATCTATACTTCAAAGAAGGACCGGTCACACCCTATTTTCACGGACAGTTTTCAACGATTTTCACTAGCTACTGTTCAAAAAGATGTGCATGTATGATATTTAATTTAAACCTAAAATTATGCTTTAAAATATTTTATTTACCACTTTGGTTGTGATAATAATTCTACCAAAAACATTAGAGACTTTTTTTTGAAAAGAGGAAAATCAAACTTCTTCGGTCTGTTAAGTTACAAACATCTTCAATTGTTGCTTTGCGAAGAAATTTATTTCCTAACTTTTTATGTTGGTTGTTAAAAAAACAAACCACAATAAAATCAATTAATTTTATGTGTGCCAGCAGTAAAAATGATGTACTTAACTATTTACAAACAACAATTTCTCATAGTTTTTTGTACATATACAAATTTTGAGAAAATTTAATACAACTATATTAAATTCAGCAAATAATTAAATATAAACGCAGATATATGTATGTTAGAAATGTTAAATATTATAAATGTTCCCTTAGAAAAAAGAATTAATTTTAAAGCAGATACAGATAAAGTTGCTCATAGTTTTAGATATTTAATTTATAAAAATAAGAAAAAATAAATTTTGTAGTATTATTAATGTTTTCTTTTATATTAATTTTATTTTAATTATTATTCTAATTGTTATGATTATAAATATTAATTATTGTATATAATTAATTGTTTCGTAGTGTGTTAAAATAGGAACAGTTTTCATATTTTAATTTTTCAAATTTAATAATTTTGACATATAAAATTTAATTTTATTATAAAAATAAATTTCCCTGAAGAAAACCTTCAAAATAAAATCGAAATATCGGAAAATTTAAATAAAAACAATTTTTTAAGATCTTAAGCTTGATTAATATTAAATAATAATAAATTTATAAGATCGAATAATTTAATAAAATTTTTAAAAAATCAAAAAGTTTAAAAAAGAAATTAAAATTACAAAAGTTCATATTATTTATTTATTTTTACGAATTTTGTTTGTTATTTGAACCAAATGATTTATAGAATTTTTCACTTGTTCAAAATGAATTTTCATTTGAACTTACATTATATTTTGAGTGTGGCACAGTCTTATTTTCTATAAAATTTTGCAAATTATGAACCTTCATTACATTCTCGTAAAAGTTTACAACATTAAAAAATTCCTTAAATCGATGAAATTTATTATGATATTAATGAAAATTTCATTCATACAATGAAAAATTATTAAAAAACGCATTTCATTATTGAAAATAATATTTTTACTCTGAGTGCGTTCTTATGCCACATATTTATGTAGATAATTTTTTTTCAACTAGGTAAAAGTGCTGGTAGTCGGCTGTTTATTGCTTCTTTTTCTCAAATTTATGTATGATCATGGTATTATTGATTTAGTATTTGGTATGTTTTTAAATGTATTAAGTTATTTTTACAAATTAATTTATTAAAATTGAGTAATTTATAGTTTTTGCCAGTAGTCGCAATTTGTGATCCTATTGTTGGCATATCATTTGACCTTTAAATTTTTGAAGGCAATCAGCTGACGAGCCCAAAAACATTATCCTGTATTCAGCAGGCTTAAAACTACTTAATACAACGTTCTGCTTGCTGACCACTGACAAAATACAATTTATTAATAGTCGGCACCTAATGACGACTACAGGAAACTACTCGTATATGAATTTTATGTGCCTAAGAGCGGCTCTATTAAAAAATAAAAATATATTATTTTTCTCTAGTATATACTTATCAACGACAATATTTCAACTCTTTTTCTTTCCATAGAAACCATTATAATATGGAATTTGTTTTAAATAATAGCTTTATCAACCAATTGCCTCTGTCACTATTTTTTTCCTAAAGAAACAAGCACTTCTGCACTATTCGTGTCAGTAAGTGAACTCATTTGAAATAGAGAGTTGAGTATATTATTTAACCAAAAATGGTTTTTAATAAATTATAAACTCTTTATATTATAGGAAAAAATATTTATTTGAGTTTTAAAAGCAAAAATGATGACTACTAGGACATGCCGAACTTGGGAGCGTTTATCTTAGTTTGTTGCAAAATATTTATGACAATAATTGTACATCAATCTTAAACCTTATCGCTTTCATTAAAAAAAGTCTGCACCAGCAACAAACTTTGTTGTTTAAACTAAGTACAAGCCTAAACAATTTAGAAACACATACAAATGGCAATCACAATCATTTCACAATTTTTTTTTAACGCATACAAAATTTTATCATTTTTAGTACCATAAAAACCATTAATTTTATTTTTTATGTAAAAAAAAATAAAACGTCATAAAAAAATTTCTTGAAAAAAATCTAAAAACTAGTGAAAAAAATTATTATCTATTTTAGGCAAAGTTATGCATAATTTCTCTATTCTTAGAACGGAGTTTTAAAAATAAAATTGAACGAAAAATTCGCCACTCAAGTAGAAATTCCCTAAAATAAAGACATTTTGCAAAAGCATATAAAAAATAATCTTGAATTCAAAACCAATTTTCTCTTAAATCAACCTACTGATGAAAAAAAAAACCAACTGCTGCTTATGTTATGCTGGAAATTCTAATAATTTTTTTTTTGACATGCCGTCATATATCATAAAAATGTTAATGTTACTTTTTAGCTAACAATAAAAATATAAAAAAAAAAATCAAAGAAAAAATATGATTTCACTACAGTAAAGATAATTCAGAGGAAATATTTGAGTGTGGGGTGTATGTACGTTTGGGTTTGCGTAAACTCAAGGACGCCAGCCCGCGTTTATTTTTGTTTTACACGTGCTCATACATTTCAAAAGTAAATTATGTTGTTGGTTTTAAAATTTTTAACTGTATCGCGTATGTGTCAAAAATATCACAAAACCTCTCGTCTTTATTTTTATTAAAAAAAAATACAATTCACACTGACAAATACTTCATAAGAAATAAGTAAAATAAAGTTTATTTAATGGAACGTAAATAAATACACACACAAACAAGGATACACACACAGTTAAACCTACAATTTGACAGTAACAGTTATTTTACTAAATAAGTAACAGAAAATATGCGAAATTTATTCTACCGAAAAAGTTTTATAACACCAAATAAACACATTATTTACACATAAATAGTGTCCTGTAGATTGATGTATAGCGCGCTAACCTATCAATCTGGAGGTCGCAGATTCGATTACTGCCAATACCCTCTGAGCCGATCAAATATTAAATATTAATAATAATAATAATAATATTTATAAGCAATACTTTATTATTTATATAATTACAGTTTTATCATGTACATACATACATATATTTATATAAATTACAAAATGATTGCGTATGTTCCAGGATGCCATATTTGTTGCTTTTGAATTAAATTATATAATAATAATAATAATATTCATACATACCTATACATATAAAGACATTTTGTTATGAAAAAAAAAAATTCTCTTGTCCTGGCTTAAGGCCATAAGGGGAAATTATGAATCTTTGGCTTAGAAAACAAAAATATATTATGAACCAAATTATTCTTTTTAAATTATATTAATTAAATATTTTATTGATTCAAATAAATAGGTAACCAATATGAAATTTCCTTTAATTAATGTATAATTTTTTTGCATTATGGTTAATAGCAAATAATTTTTTCTTAATTTCCCTAAATGTAACATACAAATTTCTGACAAAAGTATTGTCATGTATTATGTTACTACACTTGTATCTCTGGTATAAAGTGAAAAGTTGGCACAGAATTGCAAAGAAAAAAGTTAGGAAAACTAAAAGGAAATGAAAAAAAAAACATCCTTGAAATAAATATTCTTTTACGCTTTATTCCTACATATTAAAGTGGATGATGCTGGCTGGCTTGCCTTGTTACTCCTAATTTTTTCTTGCTCGCTTCTAGTACACAAGTTGTGAAAAAAATTTATATAAAAATTATTCCAACTAAATCATTTTAATTCTGTTTAAAAAAATTTATGTTACGTATGTATTTATGTACATGCGTTACTTCTCTATGTATTCTATACTACTTTACCTACAGAGCCCACAAACAAAATAGTATATTTAAAGTCAGTTTGTAGATGGCGGTGTGTTTGTATTGGTGTGTGTCATTGCTTCAAGTAAAAATAGCTTTCACTTAAAGTCCTCATAGTGATAATATAATATTCTAAATGGAACTTTAATACGCAGTAAAATAGTTGGTACTAAAAGATAGAGAGAATATTTAAAATAAAAGAAATTAATTTAAGCAACAAAAAATTACCAAAAAAAATTGTTTTTGTTTTAGAATTTTTCATCAAAAATAATAAGAAATTAAGTATTTTTTGAAGTCCATAGAATGTGAAGTAAAAATCTTAAAATGGTAAACTAAATGTTCAGAAACCCACATATTAGATTTCTCGGGATCCTTAAATATGTAATTATTAACGACGTCTTCCAAATCCTTTAGAGAACTGGGATAATTGAATTTTGTAAATATAAAATAAACTGAATTAATAAAATAAATTGCGGAGCGGTAAAAATATATGTTATAAAAGTAGTGGTTGTCTTTTTAAGAAAAATGATTCTCTAAAAAGTTGTAACCAATTATATTGGAAATCTTAGTAAAATTTATAAATTAAAACAAATTTTGCAATTAAGGGCATATTTATTATGTTCGAATTTTCCAAATTTGCTCAAAATTCCTGAATTTGTTTTTAATTTTCAAATTTAGTTTAAAATTTTTGATTTTAGTTACTCAAAATTTATTTGGTCTTTAAATTTTTTATTTTTCGTTATGATTGTTAAATTATATCGGCTAAATGGTGATCGCGATTCGCTATGCAACTTTCGGCTCTTTTTAATTCATTTTTCATCATATCCTGCAACACCTCAGGCTAAATTTCTTCAATTTTGTTACGAATATTACGAGGGTGGATTGATATTGAAGCTATCTAGCGCTAGATGGCAGCACAAACGCAAAAACTTTTTTTTTTTTAGAAATTGCGATCTGTCAAACGTGTTAAAATTTCACCCAAATTCATCCATTAGTTTATTTGTTCTATTCGTTTCAAGTAAGCAACTTCTGTGTTTCTTGAAAAATGAAAAAAAAGTGCGTTTCGTGCAGTGCTTAAACACTATTATTTGAAAGCAAAATCCGTCAGATTACATGGTAAAATATTGCATTGCTGAATTTAAACGCGGCCGAAAAAGCACTGCAACAATACCATCAACAGGAAGACCAAAATCCTCGATGTCGTTATGAATGATCGCCGAGCCAAGTTACGTGAGATTGTTGAAATGGTAAATATATCATATGAACGTGTGTTCAACATTTTGCATTAAAATTTGCATATGAAAAAGCTATCGGTAAGATGGGTGCCGCGTTCGCTCTTTCTTCAAGACAACGCACCCGTTCACACAGCATTAGATACGATGCTAAAATTACGTGAAATACATTTTGAATTGGTTAATCATCCACCTTATAGTCCAGATACCTCCTAGTGACTTTTTTCTGTTTCCAAACTTGAAAAAATGGCTCGCAGGTAAAAGATTCATCTGAAACGAAGAAGTGATTACCGAAACTAACGCGTATTTTGAGGGGTTCCCAAAATTGTATTATTCAGATGGTATAAAAAAGTTTGAATATCGTCTTACTAAGTGTATTGAGCTAAAAGGAGACTATGTTGAGAAATAAATGGTTTTTGAAAAACAAAAAAATTTTTTTTCCTACTTATGTAGCTTCAATATCAACCCGCCCTCGTATCTTTAAGATTTTTAATTGTAAATCACCCCACGTCTTCGTAGAAACACGTCATTTAATAATTGAATTGTTGAACGATCTGTTTGTGCTGTGGCCCCATTTTTGGTCTAATTGAATTTTATATAGAAATATTTTCAAATTAGCCACATTTTCCGTTGCCTTGCAGAACGAGGCCTGTTTGCTGTCGTAGCGTACTGTCGAAAATTCGCATGTAAACGATAAATTATGGTTTTGTGAGACATTGGACGATTAGGATATTTTTAACACAATTTCCGCTCAGTGTCAATAATGGAACGATTATTTTCAATAAATATTGTCACTATTTCTGCTCGTTCTTGTGGCGTATATTTGTCCATAATAAAATTTGGGCATCTAAACATCACATAACGAAGACGGCGCACAATCAAAATAGTAGCGGGACTTTTGTCCCACCTTGTTTAAATGATATTTGACTAGACTTCGAAGCATGCCCTTTGTAAAAGAAATTTATTTGGACCTTTGACAACCCTTTAAAAGAAATTTATTTAAACTAATTTTGAAATCATTTCGTAGACTATTTAGTAGGTGAAATGTCTTCCATTCCTACCTAGCCCTGGGTATTTACTACAGACAAAGTAGCAAACTTCGCGGACTTGTGTTGTATTTAAAGAAAAGAAAACGGTATTTTCTCTTAAATTTTTATGAGCTTTATTATCTCAAGATGTTTCTTACTTAGAAAAGTTTCTTGCTTGTAATAAATCAATTACATACTTATAAAGTTTGTTTACTGAGGTTTCTTTTTTCCAAGGCCATAATTAAACTCGTTAAAGGGATTTCACTATTTGAGCAAAACTTTTTTCACACATTTTATTTTTTCGTTTTACTTTAACGTAACACTCTCCTTTAGCATTATTAATGTCATGTATGCGAATGTCATATTTATGGAATACGTAAATACGAGCATAATAATAGTAGCAAAAAACAATAAATAAATAATTGTTTACAAAATGTACCGTTACTAAAGACAAAGCAAGAAAATCTTTTTCTATTAATAAATTAACGGAAAACTCTCTTGATGTGTGGGGTTTCTATGAAACTTATAGAGTTTATTATAAACTAGTGCTACATTTATAACCACATTTCTTTGCCCAGAATTCGTCACAGAAATTTATTAAACAAATAACAACAGTTTCAGTGTAATAATTCGATAACGCGAAATGGATACAACTCTTCGTATACAACTTCAAAAGTCGTAAAAGTTTTTATTATAAAATTATTTCGTTCAAGCAAACCACAATAATACAGTTATTGAGTTAATTACGACAACAAGGGAAAATATCTTAATAAATCTGAATTTTAGCTAATGACGACTGTGAGCGTTTTTTACAAATTTTAAATTGTTTTATTTGTATTATGGTGTTTTCTTTTCTGGCAATAATGTATATAAGTCAAAATAAATGCTTTTTTATACATTTTTATGTTCTTTTCCAAATTATATTCTAGTGGCTACACGAGCAGTTAGTTCGTTTCTAAACATGTTGCACGAATAATTGTAATAAATGCTGCATGTTTTACCTTCGATTTTTTTTATGGGTGAGTATTAATTTTTTTTTATTTTTTTTTCTATTACTAAGTAAAATTAATTTTTTCATTTCATTCTGACTAAATAAATTTCTAAAGAGAAAAATAAACTCCAAAAATAAAAAAACAGCAATTTCGCTGATTTTTTCTTGTATAGTGCCAAAAATGGTGATTTTTTGCAATGTTTGTATGGGGAACCCCCCAGGGGTGGTTCTAGAGGGTGTGCCATTGGCATAGGTGGGTCGGCCCTCCAAAGTTAGTGGGGGTCGGTCATACATTTTGACTCGATTGAGGCACTCTAAATGGGTCAAAGTGAGATTTTTCAAAATTTGACCCTTCGGATCAAAAGTCGGGACATCAAAATACATTGTAGAGGTGTGGTTACTTCGCAAAGTTTCTTATTTTGATCCCTAGAATACGATTTTCGTTGTAATTTGTGGGATTTTTAAATCGACCCGCCCTAGTGAGTATACTACATTTCTTGATCGCACTTTTTTGTTCGATTGTGATCAT
Organism: Thelaira solivaga; assembly: GCA_947397855.1. Classification (NCBI taxonomy): domain Eukaryota; kingdom Metazoa; phylum Arthropoda; class Insecta; order Diptera; family Tachinidae; genus Thelaira; species Thelaira solivaga. The sequence goes on along the minus strand of OX377610.1, from coordinate 45,887,712 downwards.
AAAAATTGTAACACAATATGAGTGTATGAGTAACATTTAAAAAGTGTTATAGAAATAAACGGCAGCATTTTTTTTCAGAAAAGAAACACCATTAGATTTTTTGTGTGATGTGCTGTATCATCACTTAATCTATTAAACAAAAACAAATCGACAAACGGGTTCGTAAGCGTAAAACTCGAGAACTGCTCGACCAAATTCTCTTATTGCTTTTGTGGCTGTAATTGTGTTTTTTAAGAAAGTTGCGAGGAAAATAATAAAAATAGACTTTGATATGACTGCCATAGTGTTAGATAAATGAAATTAATTAATAACCATATGCCAGAGATATCCTTGGAAGAAAAATCTTCTATATAAAAGGAATTCATTTCCTGTTTGCCTGCTTGTTTATGTGATTGCAAACTATAAAAATTTTTGTTTTCGTACGGATTTTTCTAGAACCAGTTCGATGGGCTTAATGTCTAGTTTTTAAAGGTATTCTCTGAAATTAGACACATACTATGTTTTTACTATAAAAATGATAAACTCATATAGTAAATTACCGAGCACGAGATTTATTTGTGCTTCATCATTGATGCAGTATATCTCGTTTTATATTAAATTTATGAAACTACAGGCTTGTAAAAAATTGTGTTTAATTTTTGTCTCTTTCTATTTTTATAATTTTTTTGTTTTTTTTTTTCCTAAGCTTCTACGATATTTTATATAAAATTATAGTATAAGATTTTAAGTACATTTTGTAAATGCCATTTAAGAAGATTCAAAATTAAAACAAACCTTACAAACTCTATAGGAAATTTTGTTCTTGATCATACATTGCAAACCATCCTCAAGGTATTTTAAAAACACAAAGTGCAGATTTGAAATCAGCACTTCAAGAACTTAGTAGTGATACTGCATAAAAATAAACATGATTATAAAAAATTAAAGGTCTTAAGTTTTTTACAGAGTTATTATGCTGACCAAAAAAAAAAAGCTTACAAAATTTGCAATCTCGTATACAAGCTCCCAAAATTATTGCAACAGTCTAATTTAATTGAAAATGTCATACTCTCGAGAAGACAAAAGTATTTAAAGTGTTTAGTAAAATGTTGCCAAGTATTTTCACAGTAAAAACTGTCTTAGACTGTGCAGTCAATATAAAAGACTCAACATCTGCTACACTTACAGATCTCTGCGGTATCACTACGATTGTATTAAAGCTATACAACTACAACAGGTCTTATCAATAAAATAATTAAGCGTCAATTACTACTTTTCAAATTTTTAGCCAGGCCAAACATTTTTGTAACTACACTTTTAAGCTTAAACAAATCGATATCCACAAGTAAATTATAAATGGCAGCAAAGTTATTTTTCATAAACATAATTTTAATTTTTATTGTTTTTAACTTTAAACCAAACACTTGAAAAATTACTGGCAGCATTTAAAACAAAACTGCTGCTTTTGTCTTATTAAAGAAAGAATGAAATAAAGAAAAATAAATAGAAAACTTGAATCTATACGTGACATTGGCAATAAATAATACTTAAAATTCTACAAATAAACACAAGCGTCAGCCACACACTCTCAACACCTGACCTCGTCTGTTTTTGTGAAGCTTGGCGAAGACCATAGTGGGTCGGATGACAAATAAACTGTAAAGCAAACCAAACAAATTTAATGCTTTTTGATAAAAATTTTTAACGCACACTGTTGCCATCTTCTATTTTCTGTGACAGTTTAAGGTCTTAACCAAGTAGTAGCTGGTAGCAAAGTAACGTGTAAAAGTAAGATATAAATCCTTTAAATCCCAGAAATATCCTGTCCTTAATGCCCTGCTTTCCCGTTTTTTTTTTTTTTTTTTTTTTTTTTTTTTTTTTTTTTTTTTAAGACAAAAAAAACACAAACATACAGAGAGACAAATGCTCGTACACACAAGAGTACAAGTTAAACTCACTAACTACAAGTAAGTTTATATGCTCGTAAATGTATAGGTGAATAATAAAAGTACCATTTACACTGTATAACTGTGTAAGCATGTATGTGAATCTGTTTCTTTTTATTTTCTTTGTATGTTTCTAATATATTTTGATCATGTGGCTGCTGATGATGACAGTCAGATTCGCTTGCCGTTGTTATCTTGAAACTACCATATAACTACAGTCTTCCCTCACAAATACTCGTATATATGTGTCTTATTAAATGTGTTTTTTTCTTTTTTATTTGTTTTTGGCTTTAACGATTCCTACTTGTGCTTGTTAAAAAAAAAACAGAAATAAAAATAATTTTCTTTATGAAAATCGATTTTTATTTTAATTCTTAATATCTTTATTGTGTTAGTATATGTTCTTCTTTTATATAGTTTTGTTTTTAAAGTAAAATTTAACCTTGAATGCTGTCAGATTATGTTTCATAGGGGCTACATTGTGAAAACTAAGCCAAAGATATTTAATAAATTTAATATAATAAAGCTATAGTTTTTGATTTTAAATAAAAAAACACTATTATAATATTATTCATGGGAAAAATCTTATTTACTTAATGTCTGAAAGATATTTCATTTAATTTTGAAATACTCTTACAGCCATATGCATAAAATCTTATTTCTGATCGATAAGCTCAAAATAGAGGAATTTCCTTAATACAACATTCATAAACAGAAAATAGAGATTTTAGCCTCAATAAACCTGTTGTAAATTTAAAAATTTTTTATTGTTGATTTTTCCCTTCTGTAAACCAAAAATAATGAGACATTTTTTGTTTCTTTACATTTTCTTGAAAAACATTTTTGTTCAAGACTGTTTCCTTAAAATTGTTTTTTAACGCTATGCCTATATGTAATTCCGTTGAATGTCTTTGGAGTAAAAAGTGGGCACTCCTCTAGAATTATTTATAGATGAAGAAAGCGAAGATAATTTTCTCAAGCAAAAACAGTAGCTTCCCGAAAATTTTATGGTTGCTACTGATAATAATGATCATTTGCAGACTATTTATAAATTACAGAGGGCTATGATCACAGCTATTACTATATTGCTTTATTTGTGGTGTTAGATTTTCTTTGAATTTGTGGACGACCATATCTTGGGCATACAAAATTAAAACTGAATTCTTGATAATTAAAGATTTTATAAACACACTTAATTAAGCAATATTACTCATTGAAATTTATTTTACAGCTTACAAGGGAAATACGTCCGAATGCATAATTTTAATATTCTTTCATATAAAGCTAAAACTAAACTAAAGTAAAGCAAAATATAAAAATAAATTAATTTGCATTAGTTGTAATTCAATTTAAAAAAAATATGTATGTATAGGTATAGGTCTGTGCTATCTACTTATATTTCCAACAGTTGGGCAGTTGCTTCTAGTGGTAGACTTCATCTGACCCTTGACTGTTTTCTATTTTAGCCAATTCCTCTTTTATAATTTTTGGTTTTTAGTACAGTTTTAAATATCTTCAGTAGTTACTCACACGGGTGAATATAGTGACTTGACTAAAGTGTTGACTTATTTCATCAACTCTTCAGAGACGGACTGATTTTTGATAATTTCTAATTGTAGTATATTTCCATATGCTTAATCCTTTTTGTTTCAAAAATATTTAAATCACTTTTGAGCTTTTGATTTCTTTTTTATTGACTGTTCTATTAAATAGGCTGGGCAAAACAAGTCTCTCCTGCTTCTGGACATTATAAGGTATAATCCCTAGAATACAAAGAGCGTATGTATCTAATTCAGAAGAACTCCTTTGAAAAGCACACATTTAAATATTAAGAAAGCCGTCTATATTGTTATACTGAAAAGTAGTCGTAGCTAATTTCTAACAGAAAACCAAAAGCTTTCAAACAAACAAACACTAAATCAACCAGTAAATTTATTTTATTTATATAGAAAATGTTCATTTTCTGCCAGGAATATCAATAAATTCGTAAATAATGGGGTACTTTAAAACAGATTTAACGCGGCATATTTATCTTCACTCATTTAATTTTTTCTATGGTTTTGATATTATAGAAGAATGTAGAAAGTGAAAAATTTTAATATTTATTTTAATATTTTTCTTGGTTAAAATATTCGATATTTTTTAAATATGTTCTGAAATGTACATGCTTTTCGTTTGATATTAAGTTAAAGAATTCTGGTGGAGTTATTGTAATTAAGGAGTAAATTTAAAAACCTGCTATGCTTATAATCTACGGGAAAATATTCCCATATGAATGTGAAGGACTCGATAACTCGAATTAGTTATGTATGGACTTTGAAAGACTGTGTGCTTTCTTTCTCTTCTTCTCGGGGGGTAGTAAAATATTTTCTTGACAAACATCAATTTGATTAAACAGTTAAATTTCTTCAGCAGGATCCATTTTAGTACTTTATGTGTATATTTTATTTATTTTTATCGAAAACTTAATTTTTGTATATTTTTTTTCAACAGCTGCGTCTCTACATCGATGACAATCGCCAACTCCAATTAGCGAACTTAATCGCCGATAAAAATCGGCGGATTTTTCATAGTTGTATCACTTTGTCGACGCTTAGAATAAAATTTTGATAGAAGACTTAATTAGAAACAAATTAAAAAATTCAATTTAACGATTCTTATGATTTAAATCTAAATCATCTCAAAGTTATTATAATTCAACGGTAATTCTGATTTGAAACGAGGTGTAGGCACAAAGCAATTGCTGATGTCGCAACAGATTTATCTACATTCTCAACAATCTCTCTAACAGTTATTTTACCCTTTATTTAAAAGAAAAACTATTTTCTTCAACGAGTATTACAATTAACGTCAATGCAAAACTTAATACAAGTTACTTTCTTAAATTTTTTTAAAATTCGCTGTAACCAGATTTATTGTGAGATGGTTGATCTTCTCAATATATTATTCACATATTTGAGTGGTGTCATAGTTAAAAAAACATGATATTTCTGTGCAAATAAGGATTAAAAATTTAACCGAAATTTGAGTTAATGGTACCTTTATAACCTCCATATTCAAAAGTACCCACTCGCAAAGTTTCAATAAGTTTGTAAATTTTTTGGAAAGTAACAAAGTGAGTTTTTGCTTATATTTTTTCAATTTTTCATTTAGAATAAAAGCTTAACAAGCTATAAGCTATCTCTCCAAATCACAAAAATTATTTCACAACTAAATTACTAATTTTTTTTTTTTTGGTTATCCTTATATGTCTTAAACCTCGAAGTGGCACATGGTTCTGGCCAGACATATTTCATTTTCATGCTTCAATTTAGCATACTTCTATTTTAGGTACATGGCTGTAATTTCAGGTAATCTCCCAAAATATTGTTGGCTTTCGATGTATAAATTAATAATTGAAAAAAAGTCCTTGGAACAGGACAAAAAAGCCAAATAAAAAATCTTCACCTTACTTTTGGTACATGGTGTCTGGCCAGACCCCTATACATTTACATGCATTTGTATGGAAATTAGGGCTGTTTGCCGTTAAAGTTTTTCTATTTCTTTTTACTATGTTATTAGCTACCTGAGGAAGAAAAAATAGAAAAAATCTTTGGAATGAAAAGGGCAACAATTTTTTTGTTCTATATATATTTCTCTTTATTATGGGTAAAGTAATAAATGTTTATGACAAAATAGAAAATTATTATGAAGAATACATTGATTTTTTTATTCAGAATTTTGCGGAAGGCAACAAAAACATAAATAATCTACTTTTGAATGTTGCTGACAAACAGGATTGTTGCATTTGCAGCAAAAAAAAGCGTGTCTTACGGCGTATTTTGTCACCTTGCTGCAGGCAAATTCTGCAATCTTTTTTGGCAGCTAATGTGTCTGGACCACTGCGTGAAGCCACATTAAGGTTTGCTATATTGAGAGGTCTCCCAAAGAACGCTTCAAATGCTATACGAGTTGTTGGTTGAGCCACAAGGTGCCAGAACTAAGGGCTCAAAATATTTGCCTGACGAAGGGTTAAGAGAGCTTTCCAAGTCAAGACATGAGTAAGTGGTATTATGTTATCGTCATCAAAGTAAAATATATATGTTTTCAAAAAGTGCAAGGATGTATTCCTAACGATTTAAGCCAAGTGATTACCCTACTTAGCATAAGATTTCTTTTTTTCAAAACCAAAATAAAACTACACATAAATGATTGCCTCAGATCTGTCTTCGTAAAAAATGTATATTTTTTATTCAGTAGAATAAAAAGTGAGATGATAGCATTTTCATCTAGACAATTTCACCAAAGCTACTACAGATTATTTTTTAAAAAAAGAGATCAGACTAACTTCTGTGAACTTTTGTATTCTAAATACTTATTATGTTACGCAATTATTTTTTTTATATTTTTACATACTATCAAGTAAGATATTACTAACTATTTGTTAGCTTTTCTTAATGAACGCACCTCATATTTCATCCTAATAAATTGTCACTTTAAAATGTCATATTATATAAAATCAATTTATAAATTGTTTTGTTTTATAATAAATTTCATTTTTAAGAGCCAACATTTTTAGCGTTTAAAATATAAATAAAATTCATCAAGGATCATCATTTATTTACTGATGAAAACCCATAAAATTTGAAAACGCACAGGCAGCTATTAAAAAGCATTTTATTTTATTTTAATTTTTTTAACATTGTTTGCATGTTATTTATGTTTTTTTTTTTTTTTTTTTTTTTAATAAAAATAGAACAAATACTGGCAACTAATCTGTGTGTTATATGAGGGTTTATCCATTTAAATAATTGAAACATTGCAAATGTCATGAGTTTGAATTGTAAACAGCATAAAAACAACATTAAATGGGAACAATTTGTTGGTATGGAGCAATATAAATTAAAGTTTGTTACATTTCAGGAAATGAAAAAAAATCATAAAAACTAATCAACCCCAAAAATAAATTTTCGCAGTGTTTTAAAGATGATGTGCTCATGCCCTTTCATATTGAATTTTAGAGAACTATTTGACAGAAAATTTGCCTGAACGAACTCGTATTCCCTTTCTAGTTTTTTTTTTTATTATCAAAAAAGGGTGCAACATTAAGGGCTGATGGGTAAGGAAATAAAAATTAAATAAAATTGTTTTATAATACTCACATCTCAAGCAAAAAAGGAATGTGAAAAACGTTAATGGAACCGTATGTTGTCATCAATTGCAGATAAATGTCAACGAAAAAAATAGAAGAGTAAACGAAATCAAATGAAATTGAATAAAATACAACAGCCAAGTCAATAGAAATAATGGCTGTAAGCAATGCGCTGTGTCAAAGCATGTTTTCTTCACTTTATTTGTAATTCAATACAGAACCCCCTCACACACATGTACAAAGCCAAATTTGAAAAATCTATTAATTTTGTAAGAGAATTTTGCTAATGCTATAAATTAATTTAGATAGAAAAAAGAAGTTAGAATTTTTGTTTCAAATAAATTATATTACATTCTTTGAGAGAAGAACCAAAACCACCAAGATAAATAAGTTACACTCTGTCATGTTAGAGATAATTGAATTTATTGTCATTAACAAATTCATCACAATTAATCGAATTTCGTTAGAAACTTGGCGTTAAAGCGAAATATATTATTAAAAAAATAAATTTAGAGCTGTTTCTTTCACACAAAGCTTATGACTCCGCTGCTCATATAACAAAATTATTTCACTTAATTTTAATAAAAACTACACACGTATTTCCATAGCTGCTATCATTTTTTTATAATTCCAATAAAACATTTATAGTTATTAGTGTAAAATATAAATTTCAAGAAAAATATGATTGCATTAATGTTTAAATGAGTAATCCTAACCGATTGGTTTCCTTTATAATAACTAATTTGAAAAATTGTTAGACACAACTAATTCAAATTTGATATATTTATTAGGGTACCGTACTGAAAATTGCTATTTCTATTAATAAATTCCTTTTTGTCAAAAATATTTTAAAATAAAAATATATTGTAATTTAATATAACCAATTATTAAGCAATTGTATAGTATTCATTCGATTACAATAAAATAAAGTAAATTCGAAAATCTTGATTGGGATTGTCAACCGAATAATAACTTGTCATATTTATAATAGTAAATAACGAGAATGTATTTTGAACACAAATGAATTTTCTGTCATTTGTGAAAAAATTAATATTTTTAAAATATTAAAAATTTCAAAATTGTTATATAATTAAAAAAAAAAATTAACAAAAATCAAGTACATTGTAATTTTATTGTGATATATGAAGATGCAGTGAGAATTAATTTTACCATAGGAAACAAATTTAGTGCAAATATTTTTTTGTTTGTTTCAGTTTAAAAAATGGTGTTTTTTATTGAATGTGATATACAAAAAAAGAAAGTTAATAGAGATTGTACGTGTATATTTAATGAAGCTTAGATACATTTTATTAATTTTTTTCTGCTCCAGGTGAGAAATGTATGAAGAGAAATTTAAGTATATACAATTACTAAAATACACATGTGCACATGTATATATTTACAGAGATTTCAGATGATATATTGTACGTACAGTTTTACACCTACTGAAGAGTTTTCTGTGAAATGGTATAATTGCTTACAAAAAAGGCAAAATTTGTTAAAGTCAACATCGACATCAATTTAAGATTTTATAAAATAATTTCCAATATTCAGCACAAGTGATAACTTCGTTTTTAATTTGTTAAAATCAGATGTTTTATCAATGTACCCAAGCATTTCAGGAATTAAAACTTGGGACACATTTTACGAAAAAGTATTTCAAAAGTTCAACCTGATAAAAAATTGAACGGTTCAAAAATTGTATAAAAATTATGAAGGCTTAACTGAAGGTATATTTCTTTGAATTTATATTTTACTCTTATTCTAATGTGTACAAAATCAATTAATGAAGTGTAAATACTCTTTTCATTTAATTTTTCCAATTTTAATTACAGAATGCATAAAGTCATTAGCATTTCGTTTCTTTCGTCAGTTTTAAAAGCCAAAAACCGGAAATCTTGCAAAACTTACTAAAATTGAAGTTCAAGAAAATATCATTTCCCATTTTGAAGTAAGTTCTGCGAAAATTCTCTCTTACCAATTTAATGCAAAATATTTAATTTTACTTAGACACTTGAGCAAGCTGATCTAGCTGATAGAAATACGTCAAAATTACAACCAAGAGTAGAATATACAATTTCGAATGCCCTTTACTTGCAAGTGAAAGCTGCTTTTGTATATATGTGGGATTAAATATTAAATATCCCAATGAAACTAAAATGGTTTGGAATTTCATTCAAAAATACATTTTTTTAAATACAACACAACACGACTTAAATAATTAGTTTAAGATATTTTACTATATGTATAACACAAACATGCGTTCACAAACATATGAATTCAAAAATTATTCAAATAAATAGATATTTCTTTTAAATTGCGTATATGCGTTTTTTTTTCATGAATACCGAAAGTATTTATTAATATGGAAATCACAATAATTTTTGTTTTTAATTATGAAGTCAAAACTAATAATATCAGTTGTAGTGACTGAATTATTCAATAAAATCAACTGTAGCTATCAAAAATTCAAAACTAGGAAAATAATTATTCCATACTTCTGACCGAATTTTGAGATAGTACACGTAACCACCAAAATTCGACTGGTAACAAATTCGTTTATCACAACCGAAGTTGTTTTCTCTGTGTACAGAAACGCTGTACTTGAAAAATCGATCTTAGTAAATTTTCTGCAGTTGATTGTAACACTTACAGTAGCAATCGTCCAAATAAACATTGACTTTTCTTTCTAACAGTAATTTTTAATTATTAAATTACGTCATTCAATCTCCAGCTATTTGTATCGAAATATTTAAATTGTTTCATACAAAAATCAATTTCATTCAATATCAAATATGATAACTTGAAGTCAGAAATGTACATCTACTATAGAAATTGCAAATGGCATAACAAATTGAATTATAATGCTCTGATTTTATTTCAAATATTATGTGGCATCTATGTTTGATATGTACTAAATGAAGTTACTTTGTGCAGACCAAAATAACTTGAGTTTTGCTAGTCGTCATTATTACTCAAAATAGATTCAGCTGCGGGAACAAGTCACTTGGTCACTGCGGTCGGAATATACCTTTTGCAACATTACTCTTATTCTATAAATACTCCTTAAGTCTAGTATTCATTAAACATGTGCCATAAGTGGATCCAAATTAGTCCACTGTGAATAATGTTTTCAATACTCTGCAATATCCAATCATGTATCCTTTAACAATACGAATTCTTCACTGGGTCAGGCCCAGTATGTTATTTGTTCTATTCCGAAAAGGGAATGGCATACGAGTATATATTTTCAACACCCTGATATTCTTCACCAATATTGGTGTGGGTGTCTTTCCTGCCAGTATTTAATAATTTATATTTACACAATGTACTAACATAAATGTTACCATTAATACCTTATATTATTCTTAATTTAAGCGATAGATTAAACAAAAGTATTAGTCCTAACTTTAAATTTCCCATGCCTGGTAGCTTACATATATGTACATGCGTACGTGCGTGCATGCTAATAAGGTTAAGTTAACTTTGGGTGATATGTATGAATGTGTGAATAGTGAGTATAAAAGAAGAAACTTTTATTTAAACTCATTTCTCATAAATTCTTATAAGACGCATATGTTATGGCATTTAAATGGCAATTTTAAAAGTCTTTATGTCAGCATAGTTTCGTAAGAGAACAATTTTTTCCCCATGTTTTTTACTATTAAAGTTAAAGAAGAACAATTATTAAGACTTTGTGTTTTGTTCAGTAACGACGCATCGACAAAAAAAATGTGCTCCCTTCCGCTTCCTGCTTGAGTACATAAATTACTAAAATATAAACACGATATAATTTTTTTATATATTTTTCCCTTTTGCACTGAAAAGTTGAACAAAAAATATAAACTTTTTTTAGAAAATCTTAAAGAGAAATACTCATAATTACAATAAGGATTTTGTTAAAGCCCTACTTCTTTAAACAGTATTTAAGTGGGTTAAGCAAGTCTAAAGCTAAAAATGTAAAACACATTTTGTTATTTTAAACTCATGTACTCGTATGTTTCTAAGAAACAAAATTTAAGAAGATTTGTTTTTAATCTTGTGCATGAATGTAACAAAGAAACAATTTCTTTTTATTTTCCAATTTGTTTTATTTTTTTTTTCTGTATTTTTGTTAAGCGTTTGGAAAATCAAGAAGATTTAGTTGTTGTTTTTAGAGATTCTGTTAAAATTATTTACCATAATTTATAGGCAGTTTTTCTTCAATTTCTTCACTAACTTTATGTTTATTTAAAAATTTTTTAATTCGAATAGCAAAATTTTCATATTCAACTTAAACAATTAGAAAGTGGAAAATACATTTTTAAATTCTTACTTGAAAAAAAAGTTTATTTGCATGTGGATTCACCTTAAAAGCCAAAAAAATTGATCAAAAAATGTAAATGAACTATTTTTTTTATATGAAAATAAATAAATAAATATTTTTTAAGCTTTTAGGTCTTTTTATATATTTTAATTATTATTAAATTAATTTCCAATATTTCGACACGCCTTCGTATGTCTTTCTCAAGGAAAATAATTTTATAATGAAATGAAAATTTTTTTGATATGTAAATAAAAATTATGATACTAAAAACTTTTTTCAAATTTTTTAAAAAACATATACAAAAACAATAACAACATTAATAACAATTTTATACAAAACACAATTTAACAAAAAACAATATTCATTATCTATATATATTATATTCTATCTCTTTCTTACTAAATATCTATAATTTTGTGCTATATTATCTGTATCCATTTTAAAATTAATTCTACTATCATTTGATACATTTATTATTTCTAACATTTCTAATAAATAACGACGTTTATAATTATTTTCTCTATCTAATATTGAAACATCTTCAAATTTCGGATAATGATTCAATTTTGCACAATGAGATGACAAAGCTGTTTTTTGTGCATTAATATTTCTATATCTTTGATCAGATTTATGCATTTATAAATTAATTAAAAAGCCAAAAATTTTAACAAAATATGTAGATGATTTATTTTGTATAGTATCAGAAAATGCAATTGATGATATTTTAAATACATTTAATAGTTTTAATTCCAATATTAAATTTACCATTGAAAAAGAAAAAGATGGAAAACTGAATTACTTAGATACTTTACTTATAAGAGGGAATGATACATTAGTCCTAGATTGGTATCAAAAACCAAAAAAAAAAAAAAAACTGCTAATAATATGATAGAAAGAATTTTAGAAATTAGTGATAAAGAATTTCATTATAAAAATAGGGAAATAATTAAGAATATTTTAAGAAATAATGATTTTCCAAAAAACTTAATAGATCAGTTATTGAAAAATAATAAATATAGGAACAAGGATAACAGAATTAGAACACAGGAAAATAAAATTTATAAATCTTTAATATATGTACCAGAAATATCAAAAAAATTGGAAAAATCAAAAATATTTGATAGGGATAACTACAAAATGGCACACAAAACATATAATACATTAAATAAATTATTTACAAAAATGAAAGATAAATTAAATAAACTAGAAATATCTAATGTAGTGTATGGAATACCTTGTGGTGGAAATAGCACAAAAAATTGTAATAAAATATATGTAGGTACAACTAAAAACAAACTTAAAACTAGAATAGCTGGGCATAAATCTGATCAAAGATATAGAAATATTAATGCACAAAAAACAGCTTTGTCATCTCATTGTGCAAAATTGAATCATTATCCGAAATTTGAAGATGTTTCAATATTAGATAGAGAAAATAATTATAAACGTCGTTATTTATTAGAAATGTTAGAAATAATAAATGTATCAAATGATAGTAGAATTAATTTTAAAATGGATACAGATAATATAGCACAAAATTATAGATATTTAGTAAGAAAGAGATAGAATATAATATATATAGATAATGAATATTGTTTTTTGTTAAATTGTGTTTTGTATAAAATTGTTATTAATGTTGTTATTGTTTTTGTATATGTTTTTTAAAAAATTTGAAAAAAGTTTTTAGTATCATAATTTTTATTTACATATCAAAAAAATTTTCATTTCATTATAAAATTATTTTCCTTGAGAAAGACATACGAAGGCGTGTCGAAATATTGGAAATTAATTTAATAATAATTAAAATATATAAAAAGACCTAAAAGCTTAAAAAATATTTATTTATTTATTTTCAGATAAAAAAAGGTCAAATAAACAAGATTTATATATTTTTTTTATAATTATTTTATAAAATATTGTGAAAATTAAAGAATCAGACAACAGCAAAAAAAAAATACTTTTGTTAGTAAAAAAATTTGGCAAGTGCTAGAGTTTTGTATTCTTAAATTAAATTAAGTATAAAATATTTTTAATTTTCATTTATTAATTTATTCTTAAAGAGTTCAAATAATAAAGTAATTTTTAAAAATAAAAATTTATAAAAGATTTAATATATCATTTATGAGACAATTTTAAAATCTCCATAATTCAATTAGTGTATAAAACATTTTAAGGATGGATTAATGCACTTGTACTTACGAGTTTTATGTATTTCTTGTTAAGTATACGTCTTTAAAAAAAATTTTAATAAACGAAACACTGAAGCGTGAATGTATTTTGTAAATTGAAAAGCTATTCCTTTTATGTCCTTCACCATAAATGTGCCACTCTATAGCTTATATATATTCTGGATCCTTATGAATAGCGGAGCCGAATTAGTGATATCCATGTGTGTAGTTGTTGCAATAAACTTTTTGAAGTAACAATTAACAATTATCACTCTTTTCAGGTTGCAACAAAAAAAAAAACGGCTTTAAAAAAATACTAGGATTTGAATAAGCACGAAATTAAAATTTTATTTTTATATCGGCGAAGAAATTATTTTAACTATAAAAGCACTAACTCAAAAGTGCTTAAGATAGAAAAAGTTAAAAAGTCCTGAAAACAGTGCTAAAAGGATAAAAATGACAACGCTGCGAATACAGAAATGAGAGATACCCGAACGCAAATTTTAGAGTTTTGCCATTAATTTGAATTTCTTTATTCGATATTAAATAAATATATATTTCAGTATTTTTTATGTTTGGCTTAAAAAATTTTTTTCAAAATATTTAAATTAAATTTAAATTTGTTTTGCATTCTTACCTAGAATTTCTATATTTAATATTTAAGAATTGTGTTTTGTGAGCTCGAATCATGGATTTTTTTTTGTGATTATCGTTATTTTGAATTTTTATAAAATTTATTTTATAACTAAGAAAAAAATAACAAAATATTAATCTTTATTTGTGCTTAATTCCAGAAATTGTGTTGGTTTTAAAATTTATTCTTTTACTCATGATATTCTCATGAGTTATTTATTCAGTACAATAAGTACTGAAGGGGATAGCATACCTATATCGACCATTTCATCAGACGCTACTCTGAATCCTCAGTAGGTTACTTCCAACGTTTCTTGCAAACATTAGAACCTTTATATTTCTGGAATTAAGTACAAATAAAGATTAATGTTTTGTAAAACTTTTAAATTCCGAATAGAAATTATTACATAAGAAAAAAATATTTATAGAAAATTATTTTAATAAATTTTTTTTGTAATATATATTTAACTAGGATGTGTTAAATATATACTCCACACTGCCGAATTTATCTTATTGTTAATATATCGTAGCACAAAGTGCAAAATAATTTTACTATTTTTTTCCATCTTTAAATTAAATTTAATTTATTTTTTTGAGCTGTAAAAAATTTGTTATTACAATTGCTATAAAATTAGCTGGTACTACGAGTACATTATATTTCATTTACTGCCTGGCTGCTGTATGATTTTTAAGACTTACCTAAGAGATTGCATTTTATTTCGTTTTTTCCAAGCAATTTAATTTATAAGCTGTTGGTTCTGAGAGCAAACAACAAATATTTTTGTTTTTTTTATAACAAGTACTCTTGGCAAATAATGCAAGTGTTATTCATTTGCCAGTCTCTAATTCCAGCAGTAATATTCTCCCCTCGTTTAAATAAAATATTAAACTTATACACAGTTTTTGTAGTAAATCATAAAATAAAGAGTGATTTTTTTGCTATTATCTTTTTGGCAACACTAGTTTTGACAGCTCACGCACGTTTTGTATCTTGTGTCACTGTCAAACATCTTCAGTTTGGTCTATAATTTAATCATGAATCGTCTTACAAACGAACAACGCTTGCAAATTATTGAATTTTATTACCAAAATGCGTGCTCTGTTAAGAAAGTTCATCGCGCGCTTCTTTCATTTTATGGTCAGTTTAATCGACCTACTGAGGCTTCTATTCGGGCTATTGTAACAAAATTTCGCACCAAATTTACATTGTTGGACATTAAACCACCAACACGCTTACGTAGAGTGCGAACTGAAGAAAATATCGCAGCCGTATCGGCCAGTGTTGGTGATGACTGTGAATTATCGATTCGGCGCCGTTCGCAGCAATTGGGCCTCTGTTACTCCACTACGTGGAAAATTTTGCGGAAGGATTTGGGTGTGAAGCCTTATAAGATACAACTGGTGCAAGAATTGAAGCCAAACGACCTACCACAACGCCAAATTTTTGGTGAATGGGCTCTTGAAAAGTTAGATGAAGATCCACTTTTTTATCGAAGAATTGTGTTCAGCGACGAGGCTCATTTCTGTTTGAATGGATACGTGAACAAGCAAAACTGCCGTATTTGGAGTGAAGAGGAGCCAGAAGCATTGCAAGAGCTACCAATGCATCCACAAAAAACAACCGTTTGGTGCGGATTATGGGCTGGCGGCATCATTGGGCCGTATTTCTTCAAAGATGATGCGAATCACAACGTTACTGTGAATGGTGAGCGCTACCGTACGATGATAACAAACTTTTTTTTGCCCAAAATGGAAGAGCTTGACTTGCATGACATGTGGTTTCAACAAGACGGTGCCACATGCCACACAGCACGCGAAACAATGGACCAATTGAGAGGCGAGTTCGGTGAACAGTTTATTTCACGCTTGGGACCAGTCAATTGGCCGCCCAGATCGTGCGATTTAACGCCTCTAGACTATTTTTTGTGGGGCTATGTTAAGGCTAATGTCTATAGGGACAAGCCCGCTTCGATTGACGCACTGGAAGCCAACATTGCCAACATTATTCGTGAGATACCGGCCGAAATGTTGGAAAGAGTATGCCAAAATTGGACTAAGCGGATGAACCATTTGAGGCGCAGCCGCGGCCAACATTTGCATGAAATAATCTTCAAACATTAAATTATATCGACCCAACTATCGATCCAAATAAATATTTCATGCATTTTTCTGAATTTTATGTGTTTTTTTTTTTTAAATTTCCGATAGTTCTTATAAAATCACCTTTTATTTATGAGGTTTTTAGCATAAATTTCAAATTTTTTTAACAATTTTTGTTGCTTTACATATTTTTGTTTTTATTATTATAGTTGAAAAAAATTCCTTCAAATTTCCGTTTGAAATTATCAAATAAATTGAAACACAGGCATTCTTTTACTTTATATTCTTTTAAACACATTTGCTCTCTCTCTTTCTCATATGATCTGCCTTATTAGAGTTTTGCTTAGATTTTATTTTATTAAAACCTCCTTCCAATAAGGAGGCAGTTTAAAGAAATATTATAAATTTGTGTTGTGCCGTGATTTCTTTTATTTTCTATTTTAATTTTAATATGTAACAAATAAAATTGTTACAGCGTTTGTTTTTCATGCGATTCTTCTTTTTTTTCCAAAAGAAAGTCTACAAATAAGTTTGCAAAAAAAGAGAATATAAAAAATTTGAATTTTTTTAAAATGTTATACCAGTAAGCTGTGTAGTAAATGCACAGTGAATTAAGTGAGGTACTAAATAAAATCTTTTTTTTAAGACATTTTGTTGCAACTAAAAATGTAAATTTTTTTCCCCTTAAATGGGTTTTCTCTTTATATTCAACAAATTAAATTAATTATTTGTATTCGTCATAATTTTTTTAATAATAATTGTTATTAAAATTATTAAAAATTTATTGTCAAATTTTCCCTAAAAAATAAAGTTAATTTAATTTATCTGCTCTTACTCTCTATGAAGCCAAGTTTTTCTTTAGCCGCTAATCCAGAAGAAACTAACGGCTTCTTTTACTCTTGTCTAAAAGAAAAATTCGTTTAATGTGCAAATTGAAAGTCTTCGCTTTAAATTAGATTTTATGACAAACATTACTTTTGCTTACAGATGCCCATAGAATTCAAAATAAAGAGAAATTCAAGCTCAGTAGGCACCCCAAAAAAGAAAAATCTTAAAAAAAACCTTTAAGGGTTTTTACTATTTTTTTTTTTATTTATTTGCTGTAAGTTTGTCTTTAACTCATTAATGACAGTGTGAAGGCCGATATTATTGAAAAATATATTCTTTGATTGTCAGCAAATCTTATTTCACCAAGGTTGTCTTACCGTTTTGTCCTCCATAATTGTCATTTGAATCGTTAAGTGATGGACGACTGTAAGTAGAATTATAACTAGTACAGACTAGTCAATTAAGTTGAATTGCACATGTATTTTAATCCTATGTTGATGGCATTTCTTTGGTTAGTTGTTTGGCTTACATGGTGAAAATAGTCATCAATTAGACTTGGATTGAACTCGTTCAGCTGATCTCAAACTCGATCTCAAATATATTATACTAAATAGATAAAATTTTAAAGTTTAAAATGTTAAAACATTTAATAGTTTTTTTTTTTAATTCTATAAATATAACAAAAACTTACTATTCAAATAAAATTTTGATAAATTTATGCAATAAAAGATATTAAGTACGAGTTTGAGATCCTGAAAGAGTTGGACCCAACACTACTACTATTTTGAATCCCACATACTAGCCAACATAATGTCCTGGAACCTTGAAAGCATCTAGATCCATGCCATAGCATTGAAATATCTGAGAATATCCCATAAGTCATTATTCAATACCTCACATAGGTCATATATAAAAGAAAAACCGCGAAACCTCTGTCTCGCTCACTTAGGTGTTTAAAAGCTACGTTATTACGTTATTCAGTACAGAATTTTTTGAGAGAGTTAACAGACTTTTGCTAAAATAAACTAAAACTTTAATAAAAACCATTTCTAATGCATACCCCAACACTGACAGACGGCTTCGGTTGTGATAACCAATCAAAAATTCAATTGTGATAATAATTTAGTTGTGACAAGAGAAAATCGGTATTATAATACAATTCGAAATATTTGTAACAGAACTAAATTTTGGACCGCCTCAATGAATTCTAGTTCCTTCAACTGAAAAATTTGATTGTTACAACAGAATTTTTATTTGGTAACAAAATAAGTTATAAAAACTGAAGTTGTTTTCTGTATTTTTAAATGACGTACATATATCTTCCAGCATTTCTAATTAAAACACTGTGCAAGTAGATTTTAATACTTCTTGTATATACGGTTATTCAATACGATATTGAATGAATAAACGAGGCTTGTTTTTAAATTATCAAAAAATTAAATTAATACTCTTCTATATTTCCATAATTGAGGAATATTTATACTTGATTTGACCTTCAATAAGGAAATATCAAGGTCGAATAAAATAACTAAAGCACAATTAAATAATAAACAAGTTAAATGGCAAATATTGATTAAAGTAGTTGTCTTGGAATACTTATTTTTTTGTTAATCCTAAAATTAATAATAAAGAAATTCAGATTAACGAGATCTTATTTTTAAAAGCAATAAAATGCTTATAAGTACTCAATTTTTAAATTAATAAAAAAAGCAATTGTAAAAAAGATATCCAATAAGAGAGCAAAATAAAATTAAATGTTTTGCAAAACTTTTTTAAACCAAAGATATTTAAATAAATATATAATTTTAAATGAATAAATTAAAATACAAAAATTACAATACAAAAAATTTAAGTAGTTCCATTTCAGTGCTTAGAGCTCTGAATTAACTTGTAACAAATCGACATACTAAACTTTTGTAGGTCTTCTATGGACTTCAAAAAGTTAAATTCAACATCTACACGGACAGACGGACAATACCTAATCGATTCCTCTATTTATACGGATCAAGAATATGGTATTTTCGATAGATATGTATTCTAGTATTGTTTGAATACAAATGCTGCCTATGAGGAAAAAAAGATTTTTCCGAAAGCGTCACTACAGCAATTCTGTGTCTGGGAGTAATTTGAATTTTTTATATCTCAATTAAAAAAGCGAATATTTATTCTACGCTGATTTTCAATATAGAATTATAATGAGACTATTGAAAGCGTGTTTATAATAAAAATACTCGTAACTTCTATACCTACGTAAATATTCAGTTCAATTAACATCCAGTAAAAGTTATAATTGGTTATAATTATTATTAATTTCCTTGAAAAAAACATGCAACCCAGCGTCGAAACATTTTAATATAAAATTTAACAATTTTTATCAAGCTTGAATAATATTTATTAACAAAATTTTTTTATATCAAATTTTTAGCTGAACAAAGTAACTCTCTGTATAAAGTGTTAAGATGCCGTCATTAGAATGAAGTAATTCTGAAACTAATTTTCGAAAGTGTCGTGAAATACGAAATACGAATTTATTGAAATCCTTGGCAGAAAACTAACAACTTCTATTTAAATAGAATTAATTTTTTGCTTGTTTGTTTGTGAGCTATACAAATGTTTATTTTCCGGCAGATTTTTCTGAAATTTGGTTCATATAATCTCTATACTCTGAGCAATCGACCAAGCCCACATTGACACTTACTTTTCAATATAACAAGTCCGATGGGTTTCTTAATGATTATATACATACGCTCTGTTTACTTTAAGGATTACAATATACAAAGTAAAATGAACGGGCAAGATCGGGTAAAAGGGTTAGTCATATCATTAGTCATATCAGTATCACAAAAAACCACATTGCGGGAACTGCGTGCTTTAAGCATTGTTGAACTTAAAAGAGCGAACGTGCACGATTGTTTGTTTGATTGTGTAGCAGCATTCCAGTTTTATATATTTTGTTTGTTTCCTTATGCTTTTTTCTGCATCCTTTGTAATTTTTGTAAATTTATATGCTAAAACATAAACGTACAACAGCTTATCTGCACAGATTATCACTAGTGTAGTTTTACGAAGTGTCTTTCTCCCATATCAATCAAAAAAAGATGCAACACTTGAAATAAACATTTGTGGCAAAAGCTATTTTAAATCTACATATTCATAAGACTAGTGCACTAATCTGTTTAAGGCCAATTTGTATTTTAAAAGTTCGAGTTTTGTTATATTTTTAATTAAAATTTTTTTTATGACCTTTCTAAAATATAAATTGTTTTTTTGCTTTGATTAGGAGAGTTCGTATCTGCTAATTACGATGTATTAAAAAAAAAAAATTCAAACATTTTTTAAGTTTTTACAATAATAAACTTTGTTTAAAAAAATGTAAATTATTCAAACTACCCTCGTTCTTTTTTATTTATATCATATTAAAACGACTTCAAAATGTTTCATGAAAAAAAATTAAAAAAGCACCTTTGAAAGGATGAAAGAAAACCGTTTTGGGTTTTCGGCAAAGAGTTTATTGTTCAGCTCAACAATGGCGAAAAACGCTAGATATTTTAAAGAAAAATAGTCAGTTGTAAGTGGGAGTTTGAATACGTTGTGCCACATTTCAATAAGCCAAAACAGTACTTATAACGAATAGAAAAAATAAAACACCAGCAGTAAAAAAAAAAAATAAGTTGAAATTAGAATGGAAGCTGGAGAGCAACCCTCTTAGCTTTCTCACAATAGTGACTTGAAAAAGCAGTTTACTTTTGCACACAAAGAATTTGTAAAAAGACCTATTTAGCATAAAGCATGTAATCTAAACTGAATTGCAAAAAGAAACTCAGTCACCCACAAACGTACAAAAAAGTGTTACAGGTCGATGTAATGATTATGACGATAACAATGACGATGATGACGATGACGAAGATATTTCAAAGCTTTCCTACACTTTCTACCTTCTCCTGCTTTGCATGTACTAAAAAGACTTCCATAACCAAATTAAATAATGCTGCTTAAGAAGGTCGTCGAGAAAGATTGCGTGTGTCAGTGTGTTTGTATATTAAAATCAGCGCTGGCGCTTTGTAGTAAATTGCAGATTAAAGTATACAAAAAGTGGGGATATTACATAGAATTTATAAAGTGTTTTTTAGCTTTGCCTTTCGCTTTTTCTTGGTTTTTTATTTTTTTGCCCGATTGCTTAAGATTTTTTTAGAAACGCGTGTTTGTATAAAAGCTTTGTCAAGAATATAATTTAGTTGCAAATTTTAAGCAATGAAATTGTAAATTGTGCTTGTAAATGTCTAAATCCGTTTATTAAATCTGTCGAAGGGATTGTGCGGTATATGGCATGGGTATTAAATGTTCTTGAGTTTTTTTGTTTTCTGTTCGTTTTAAGAAAAAGTTGAAATAAAATATAACGCTAAAGAGTAAATAGTCGAATTTGTGTATACAACGCTTTTGAATATGTAAATTTTTTGAATTTTTTTTTAATTTTATGTTTTGTTTTTCAGAATAAATCATAAAAAACAATACACTTCATTGCTGTCTTGTCGTAAAATTTTATTTCTTTTTTATTGGGCCTTTTTCATTTAATGAAGTCTTTAAAATTTTAAAACTAAATAAATCTTTTAAAGGCCTTTTTCTCCTTAATTTTTCTTTATTTAACATGATTTTATTATAAAAAAAAATTATTTTTCCTTGGTTATTCGCTCTAGAAAATAAAACTGTTTAAGCATTAATAACAAAACAACTGACATATTACCAATCACGGTTGTTTTTTAAGGCTAGATTTAGCCTTATTTTTCTCTCATTTAGCCTCGAAATTTATGATTTAGTCTCTAGCTTTTTTTTCTTAGCATTTTTTCTCTTTTTATGTTTTGAAATAATGAAAAAAAAAACTCATACACAAACAAACTAAGAATGAAGAAAATTCCTCAACATAAATGAGTTTGTTCTGTACCTTTCGAATTTGAATTTTATTGAATTTATATTTTGTCTGTAAATTGATAAATTGGTCAAACGAAAGGTCATTTTAGGAGTGACGAATAGTATTCGGCTTCTAACTTGTAAAATGAATGCAGTTTATTCTTTGCATGTACATATTTCATTTCGAAACTATCATTAATTGATTAGTTTAGTATTAACTGTCTAGTGCTATCGTTTAGTAATGCTGAGGTTGCTCGTTTTTTAGTACGATAAAGCAAGCGAAATATCAGAATAGAAATCGCATCATTTATCAATATTAATCTTAATTTTTATTATTCATTAACTTAAATTGTTTTTACTTTATGTATAACTATACGAAAAAGAAAGTATAGGATTTTTCTTATTCCTTAAAAGTTTTTTTCTTTCATTTAATCGTATTAACTAATTTTTTCATATTTTCTAATTTTTGTAGGCCTTTTTAATAATAGTTTTGTTTTTCAATTTACCTTTTTGATTTCAGGCAAAGTAAACACCACAATTATTTTTATAAAATCAGCAATATCTCTAATCAAAAAAAAAAAAAAAAAGAAAAAAATATACATTAAAATTATTTATATAAAAAATAGAATTTATATCTCAGAATCTTATATACTCTTTACTGTAGTAGCCAAGTATGCATATTTTTAATTTTGCATGTTCTTGTTAAATATTAAAAAAAATTTAATTGGAATGACAATATTGATTAAAATAAGTTTCATTACATATTCTGTTGTTAATTCGAAAGTAAATAATTTGAAACTAACGACATTCACGAATAAAATCCGTTTTGCCATCGTTATTTGCAAAAGCAATAAAATGTCTGTAGATACTCATGCTTCGACCTCACTAAAAACAATTCTTGTCAAGGGACTCTATACTTAAAAATTAAATTGAATTTAATTTCTCTCTGTACGATAGTTCTTTTACACATAATATAATCAACAGACACCACACGAGAGCCTGCTTTCTTAAATGCAAACTACCCTTAGAAGTCTGTCAGATATTTCAAGTGTTTGATTTCGTTAAGAGGAATATTTGCACACACACTAAAAACCAATACAGCTTAAAACTTTACATAAAAAGAAAATTGAAATTAAACAAAAACCAAAAATTTCTGTTGTATGTATTTTCGTATTTTTGCCTCTCATTTGTTTACCGATTCTTCTGAATTTTTACACATTTGTAATGACTGTCATACCTCCGCTATTTATGGACTCATCGAACTGAATGTCAGTAGCTAAACTTTTCTGTACATTACCTACAGACTGCAGAAAGTTGATTTTCACAACTGCACAGACAAATGGACAGATAGAGAGACGGCTAAATCGACTCTGCTATTTATAAGGATAAAGAATATATATATATATATATATATATATATACTTTATAGGGTCCCACATTTACAGTGTAGAAATTATAAACGGAATCACAAACTTATAATACCCTTCTTACCTACAGTGAAGGGTATAACAAGAAAGTTATTACAAAAAGAAATTAAAAAGAAACCATAATAAACGTAATAAATATTAACTAACAAATATAATAATTATGACTTAATTATTATAATTACCAAAATATGTAGGAGAGTACACATGTGTATGCGTTTTAACAATATAAAATACGAGTACGGCATGTAACATAAGAATATCATGTTACTTTCATTATTATATCTAGTAGTTGTAATGTGAGCACACACAACATGATATTAGGTATATGGTTGAGTATGTTGGAAGCACACACACACGCGACTACACTTAAAAAAATAGAGAATCATTTAGCAGTAGTGTTTAAGTTGGATTATAATACAAGTATACGCCGTTTTGGACAAGAGCAACGAAAAACGTTTCTGAATGTATTTTTGAACCCTGACTTCAAATCTGAACGGTGTTTGATTAAATTGGCTCTAATTACCAAGATATGCTGTTATTTCCTGCATGATGATTTTTTTAATTAAAAATTTCTGAATTTTGGATAAAAAGCGTTATATTTTTCGTCACAACTTCTACAATATTTTTGAAACTACTCAGCCAATTAAAATAATATGTAGGAGATTTGAATGCGGTATTTTGGATTTGTTTTCAAGTAATATTTAAATATGGAAATCTAAGACAAACCAAAATGCAGATTTTTTAATAAAAATACTTTGAGAACAGTTTTCAATTGTTGTAATCCAAGCTTTGACTTTAATTTGTAAACTTGTGTAATTATTTGTTTTTATATCCATATATCGCTTCATGTAAATTATCTTCCGTAAAAATTGATTTAATTAAATTTTATTGAATAGATTTAAAAAAAAGAAGTTTAAAATAAAAAGTTTTTCATATCAAAAGTTTCATTAAAACAGATTAAGACTCAGCTATTTTTCTATTGTACTTAGTGTCTTTGTTATTATATATTTTGTACTTTATTTATAATTTTTTCACAATAGTTTTTTTAATTAATAATTTAAATTAATTAAACACACATTTTTTCTTGTTTTTAATTGCAGGTAAGCACATACATATATTGTCCCAGTTATGAGTATGTAATGGCCGAAATTCTTACCGAATATTCAACATTTTTACTAGAACAGCTAAGGTTAAGTATTGTGAACAGTAGGAGTATGTGTAACATATTTTTTTTTAATCTTCAAAAATAACATGTGAACGATAAAGCCATCGCTGTCGCTGTCACTTAAAAAAAATTGTTTTTTGTCATTAATGTTAGTGGGCATTATCCTTCGCTTTCATTTTACAAACGAAAAAACAACAAAAATCTACAGCAACCACTTTTTGTTACTGAAAACAGATAACGTTCGAGATTGAAGAAACACCCCATAATTTTCTAGAAGTTTTAATAAAACTAAATAATACCTGCTACTTGATAAAATTTACCTACTATTTTGCTGTTAAAAATGCTAAAGTTCAGCGAGCAAACGTATTTGTCAGAATAATCAGTTATAGTATTTTCAGACTGAAAGTTAAATACTGAATTCAACATTAAATTCAACAACAAAAGATTTTGTGTTCACATTGCCAATTTTTAAAATTCATTCAATTAAATTTCTACAAAAAAAAAGAAAAATTTCCATAGAAATAAGTGTACTTGATGCGTACAGCAGCCAGATGTGTGACCTTTGGTAAATACACTTACGAGACACATATTTTCTTTCTCTGTGGTCCAAAAACTTTTATTGCTGCTGCCATTGAAGGCATTTTCTTCGGAAAATATTTGAAATGGTTTTTATTTTTTCCCTTCATTCAATAACATTAGCAGCTGTTGCTAAATTAAAGAACTTTTTAACTTGGTAGCACTGAGCTTAACGGACAAAAGCAGAGTTGTATTTCCTAAATCCATCTTAAATTCAATTCCAAAATAACATTTAATATGGATTTACTAAATTCACTTTGTATGGTAAATACAGTTTTTATGAGTTGGATTTAACGTTAAAACCGCATTTGTGTTAAATTCACTCAGTCTGAAAACACGTTCACGTAAGTGCGAACTGTAGCTTATAAATATAATAGAAAACAAAAAAATATTCGTGTATTGCTTTTGCTTGCAATACAATAATCTGAACAGTTCCATAATTTTGAGAACATGTGTTATAATATGCCTTTCGTCAACTCTAATCAAAACAAAGCTTAAAAGAAATAATAATAAATGCTTGGAATTTTCCGCAAGTGTAATTACACATGTCATTCTTTTGTAATTAAACTTTTTAGCAACGTAATTAAGCATATAATTATTAATGTAAACATTAAACATAAAATACAATACCGGCACTCACTCAGTCGTTGTATATTTCTCCCCCTAAAGAAACTGTAATATGGAAATTATAAAAGAACAAAAAGGAGTGGTAGTTAATTACTGTTAGTTTATTGAAAAAAGAAATATAACTTCAATATTTAAAGTATCTTTAGTTTAACTTTTAATTAGTTTACTCGTTTGTAATATGGTAAAGCAAACATAAATTTTTAATTTTTTTTTGTGTGTGTGTTTGGGGGGGGGGCCTGACGTTTTCATAAACAATTTAAGTACTTTAAACCAAACAAGGGACGAAACAAACATAAAAGGAAATTACATTTAATCGAGCAGAAAATTCAAGTGTTTTGCAAAATACACCAACTTGTACAGATAATATTTTACATTAAGTATGTAAATGTATCATTATTATATGGTTGTAATGTAAATATTTGCAAACATTTACACTGAAAGGAAACGTCCAAAATAAGTTTTTAGTTAATATGAAGACAGTCAAAGAGGCTTCATTTAGGAGTAATGAAAAATATTTCATTGTATTTACATCTGGAACTCAAATGGTTTGAAACGATTTCCTTTTTATTTTCATAAAAGAAATTTATTTTAAATTAGATATTTGATATAAAAAGTAAATATTTTCTACAAAAAGAACTTAGTTCTTCATCTTTACAAAACAAATTGTTTGCTACTTCTTTTAATTTTTCAACACAAAAAAACAAGTGATTCATTTTCAAAATTTGTTTAATATTTAAAAAGAAAGAAATTTTTTGAATTGAAAATTTCATTAAGAAAATGAAAATTTATCAAAAAATTATCAAGTAAGTCACTTTCTATTTGTACGTTTATTTGCCCTTTTTCTTCTTCAATTGCAACGGCTAGTTTATTAAGCTTGGGTTGTATTAATTAAAAATATATATTTTAAAATCGATATTTCGCTTCAACGTTGTGTAACTTCGTTATTATAAATTTAAGTTAATTTAAAAATTAAAATTCTGTCTTAGTACACATGGTTGTAGTTTTTACAATGAGAAGTATTCTTCCTTAACAATCTAGGTACATTCAATTTAAAAAAAACATAAAATATAATAATTGAGAACTGTTTGTTCATATTGATTAAAAAGAAAATTCGAAATTTCACAATAAAATTTCCTTTACCTACATCATTTTTAACTAGTTTGAAAGATGTCGAAAATGTGAAGAAAGAAATCGTTTTTTATGCAGAATTTTAAAAATAATATTTTAAGAATTATTAAAAATAGAATAAAGTAAAAATCTTATTTTTTTATTAAGCAACATTTAGGCTCAGGAATTTTAGACAAAACGAGTCATATTTTATTCAAATCGATGTGCAGCTTTTGATTTTATTTACAATCATTTACAATTACTATTTCGTTGTGACAAAAAAATTTTCAGTCAAATAAGGCTTATTGACGAATCCACTGAGGTGAAAATGTGCCTTATCACTGAAGATGATTTTTTTCCAAAATTGATCATCCACTGTTGCCATTTCTTGCCACCGACATTTGGAATGGTCAAGAGGCTTTAGTTCTTGCGTCAATTGCACCTTGTAAGCGTGTAAAGACTAGCATTTATGTATAATGTTCATCAACGACGAGCGTGAGAGGTGCAATTGTTGGGCACGCCACACTCGCAATATTTTCTACAGTACGAGCACGCACTGATGTTTTCACACACATCTCCTACAGAGTTGGTTTGCTCAAATTTTTGCACGATTTTGCCGATTGTACCCACATTTGAACGATTAAATTGACCGAAAAAATCACGAAGTGCACTATGCATTTTGATTTGAACGCCCATTTTCATAATAAGCCTGAATGACTTTAACGCGTTGCTCGATTGTGTATCCTTCCATGATTCAAATTGAGTTAGTCTGAAATTGAGAAATGTCAATTGAAATGCAGAAAAAAACTTGACGTTTAGGTGTGGTTCACATTCAACATCGGCCCTTAAAATTTAACCACCCTTTATTTTAATAAATTGGTGTTTCTTACTGTGTAATAGATTGCTCTTGCTTAAAAGTTAACTTGATTTTGTAAACTAGTATAAGTTTTTTCTTAGTGTAAGCTGTGCATGTATGGGATATTTCATCGGCCATATTCATATACTATGCATGTAGAGGGTTGATTGTTAAGTACAAGCACATATTTGGTTTGGCTTTTATTGACTTTTAACAAGTATCAGTGACTTTTGTGTCATGTACAATAACGAAAGAGCAGTCAGCTAATGTAACATTCTTGCAGTAAGTCAACCAACACCCCTTAGCTTTTTACTTTTTTCTCCATGCCTTTCGTTAAATAGTCTTTGCTATCTTTTAGTTGCCTGCCTGTTCATGTAAGATTTCGTTTTATTTTCGCTTAATTAAGTCTAATTAAAATTTTACTTGTGGTATTGGTGCTCCTTTGCTTTGTTTTTAATGGTGATCTCCCTGTAAATAATTTGCTTTTTGATGACTGTGCTGGCTGGATTGTTAGTTGCTGCTGCTGCTGCTGTCTTACTCATACTCAGTTTTGTCTATTGTCATGATGTTTTTTTAGCATTGTTTACTTTTTTAAAGCATTTATATTGTGATTTCTTATACTTTTTTGTACAACATTTTTAAATTAGGTTTATACGTATATTTTCCATTATTTCCTTTTTTAGTTGGTTTAATGCCAAGTTAATTTCCTTTTACGTCATTTTCAATGTCTCGTGTTTTGAAAATGTCGTTAATAAGATTATTTCAACAAAATTCCAAACATTCATTTTAGTTTAGGGTAAATTAGGCAAATTACTGTAATGTTTTTAAGTCTTCTTACTCTCTAAGTGGCTGAGACATGGACTATTTTCCTTAACTACACTTTGGTGATAGCATGTACCTTGAGTTATATTGTTCACCATAGCCATTCTCATTTGATATGAGACTCTTAGCGGTTTATTCCAAATCAAGTTTATAATTATTTCTCACAATATTATAGTTCTCGATATTCATACATATTGACAACTGCGGACATCGAATAGTTGTCGTCATGATAGTGTCATTTCGTAAAAAATTATGAAACAAATACCAATAAAATCGAAAGCTACCGGAATATAGATTTCAGAAATACATCTATACTAACATTAAAAAGAAGAAAAATTTCCTTTTTATTTTCCAATTTGGAAAATTCTGTAACTAATATGTATAATAAATATCAGCAAGTAACATAACGCTACGCCTCGTTTACTTCCATTATTCAATGATACTATTCTGTTATATTTTCCAACAGATTTTCTTTGAAATTTGTTACATAAAATCACAATATTTCAAGAATGGTCACCATATGGGTAGTGTTTGCAAAGCACCACTGCCATGCCTAGTGTTCATAAACACAGTAGACTTAGCTTTGGCAATGTCTCAAGTTCATTATTGCATGGCAATGCTTTTCAATGCGCAACATCTGTAAAATCTATGCATTACTTTTATTTTTAATTCTATAGTATTTATTTTTCTTGGCGGGAAAATCACTACATAGTATAAAACAAAGTCGCTTTCTCTGTCCCTATATCCCTATGTATGCTTAAATCTTTAAAACTACGCAACGGATTTTGATGTGGTTTTTTTTAATAGATAGAGTAGTTCAAAAGGAAGGTTTATATGTATAATCTTGGAAATTTTAACGTCACAAATCTGGCCGGCAGGTAGCGCTATAGTCGGTATCTGGCTTATTTGCCTACTATCTGTTTTTACCCGGTCTCGCACGGTTCTTTAATCTATGAGTACGATTTCTTAGTGTAAGAGGATTGAATATATAAAAATATTAAGGCAAGACAACGTTTGCCGGGTCAACTAGTTAAAAATAAATAAAAACTTTAATTTTGAGGTAGAAATTACCGAATTATCGAAGTCGAACTTTAATTTATTTACAATTTATTATTATTTAGTGAAAAGAGTGGAACCACGAAAGAAATAAAAATCATTTAATTTATTTTTTTCCCAACGTTTTAATTGTTAATATCACAGATATTAACAATAAGTTGGACGACAGAATTGATTTATTTATTATAGTTAAATTATATTATAAAATTATGTTTGTGATAATAGCAAAATTTAAAACAATTTACGAAAAATAATCTTTGAAAATATATAAACCCCTGAAGAAGTTTGTAAAAAGCAAACGAAACGTTGGGAAAAAAATAAATTAAATGATTTTTATTTAATTTACATTTGGAAACAAATAATTGACCAGAAATAATCCATAGGTAAACCCTACCAAAATAAATAAAATAGAGATATTGGTCATAAAAATAAACAGAATAATTTATTTTTTATTTTGTCTCTCCCCCAAAACTGCTCCTTAACTGTATATGCGCTCGTACTAATCCAGGTAGAGTTAAATAAAATTGGAAAAAAAATCAAACCAGCTGTATAAGGTAATAAATCAATATAAATTGATAGAAACGAAAACGTCAATTTCTATATATGCAAAAAACATTTTTAATATGTTTGATCTAAACATATAATATTTGAACCAAATTATGTTTGCCTCAACCATATTTTTTCTTTGTGTAGTTGTTATTGCGAAAGTTTACAGATTTTAAAGAATTTTTGTAAAATTTTTTTAACAGTGAAAATCTCGATTTCACCCTATTTTGCACTGTTTTCTTATATCTTTTTAATCAGAACTCCTTATGCCCAATAAATTACATATATATTTTGAGATGTGAACTTCAAATTAATTAGAAGGAATAATTAGGCGGTTAATTGCAACATGGCAAAATTTTTTTCCAATAACATGTCGGGACGGACTTAAGCAACATGGGAGATTTTTCGTGACAATTTCGATTTGGTATCATTAATAATAGTGATGTTCGAGTTTTCGATTTGCCTTATTTGAGCTTCTTACTTTCTACTACGAGTAGATATCTTATCACTTTACCACAATTTCGCTCTGTTTCTTAAGAAAGTGGAATTTTTTTTAAGAACAGGTAAAAAAATCAATGCAACACCCTTTTTGAGAAACGAAAACGCTCATAAATTCAATTTTTAAGGAAACAGCGTCTTAAAAGCCTATTTTCTTTAAAATAACATACCATACCAAGGTGCTATTAAGCTCCTATGAAGAAATTAAATTGCTCTCTTCTTAGTTTGTATGTTTAAATATTTCGTTTTGGAAAGTGTTGCTGTCTAATATTGTAAATTATTTTTTTTATTTATTATTTTAAAGTTTTCTATATCATTAAAAATTATTTATTTTTATTCACTTGTAATAGTCTTATCGCAAAAAAAAAATTATTTAAGCAACAACAAATTTATCATGCTTTTTCTGCTCCAAGTAAATCAGCTTAGTAAAATTAAAATTTCATCATGTATAAAATTTAAATACGCATGGAGGGCTGTTGTTATTAAAAGTTTCTTGTAAAAAATATAATAAAATAAGGATTACAAAATAACACAAAATATAAATAGGAAAATATTCAAAACATTAATTATTAGAAAGAAGATACAAGTAGTACGCTCTGGCGTAAATGAGAGCTTATTAAATTTTATGAATATCAAAATCATAACTGCGCTTATTACATTTTTCAACAGGTTTTCTTAAGACCTTTATTATATTTTAAATATGGGAAAAAGATTTAGCGTTTAATACATAAAAAATGCTTATCAATAAGCAAATATTGTTTTAATTTATCGTATTTATTACCATCTTAGAATTGTGTGGTATATTTACAAAAATAATTTATTTTTATTCATCCATCGTTAAAACAATGTTTTATATACAGGGTCAGCCAAATAACTTTTTTTTTTTGAAAATGCTAAAAAAAAACTACTGAATATTTTCTAAAATTTCTCTCTTTATTTGAAAGTACAATCCTTCCGGTTAATAATGGAAAATAATTCCATTCAAATGGTTGCCTCGGCTGGCCATGCAGTAGCCTACACGATCGGTCCAATTTTTAAGCACATTATCGATTGTGTGCAGCTGTATTTCACCAATGGCTTCACGAATATTGTCCTTTAAAGCGTCAATTGTCTCTGGTTTGTCGGCGTAACACTTATCTTTGACGGCACCCCACAAATAATAGTCCAAAGGTGTCAAATCGCAGCTCCGAGGTGGCAAAAAGACATCAGCTCTGCGGCTGATATTGCGATCTTCAAAAACAGGCGCAAAACATCGAGTGTAGCTTCGGCTGTGTCGCACGTAGCGCCGTCCTGTTGAAGCCAAATGTTAATAATATCCTCCTCTTCAATTTTTGTGAACAAAAATTCGTTCAACATGGCCCGATAAAGATCGCCATTGACTGTAACGGCCACTCCTTGCTCATTTTCGAAGAAAAATGGCCCAATTATGCCTCTGGACCAAATCCGCACCAAACAGTGACTCGTTTTGGGTGCGTCGGCTTTTCAATGTATGCGTGCGGGTTTTCTGTGCCCCAAATGCGACAATTTTGCTTGTTTACATCTCCGCAATGATCAAAATGAGCTTCATCTGAAAAGATGAGTTTTTTAGCAAAATCGGCATCTTCTGTAAGTCGATCGCAGGCCCACTTAGCGAAGCGAAAACGCATTGGATGGTCAGTTGGCTTCAACTCCTGAACCAATTGGACTTTGTATGGCGTCATACCAAGGTCTTTATGCAAAATTTGTCTCAATGATATCTCCGAAATGTTCAATTGTTGAGAACGACGGTGAATTGATGTTGATGGCGCTTCACGCATACTGTCTGCCACAGCAGCAATATTCTCGGGTGTACGCACTGTTTTTGGCTTTTCACGCTTTGGTTTATCGATGAGGATGCCAGTTTCTTTCACTTTTTTCACAAGATAACGAACATACGGTGCTGACGGTGCTTCTCTTCTTCCAAAATCTGTACGCAATTTTCGCACACAATCTGCAACATTACCATGATTTTCAAAGTAATGTCGCAATATATCCCAGCGTTGTTCAGGCGTATACACAACCATATTCGTTCAGCGGAAGGATAAAACTAATTATCTGTCAAATCAAACATGAGCTAAGTGTTACCATTCACGAAATAAGCACTAGTTGAAAAAAAAACGTTAGATGGCAGACCCTTTAGTACATGTATATCATAAGTTAATTTTTTTCAATATCTCACTTTATCATCACTACATAGTATAAAGCAAAGTCGCTTCCCGCGTCTGTCCCTATGTCTGTATGTATGCTTATATCTTTAAAACTACACAACGGATTTTGATACAGTTTTTTTAAATAGATAGAGTGATTCAAGAGGAAGGTTTATATGTATAATAACATGCTTAATATATTATAGAGAACTACTGATAATTTCAAGATTTCTAATGTGAAGTCGTAAATAAACACATTTTTTTGCGCTTACATAGAAAACGCTGGCTGAACTCTACGAGATAGATCAAAATAATGTATTAAGTATTGTATACCTTAAAAAGGTCTACAAGAAAGTCCGCGATGGTATATGTTTATCTCTTAGGGATAACCCACAATAACCAATTTTTTACTTTTTACGAGAAATAATGGCTAATTTACAAAGCGATTTTAAGCAATACAGCATTAATCCTTATCTAATTATATACATTGAATACATTTTACTTTTAATATGGAATAATATAGCGCTTTACAGCATGCAATTTAAATGAATATTTTCGAAGATAAAATATAAGGACATCGCGGTTGCGGCGGTACTGGCCGGCCGGTGGTGCGGCTCGTGCCTATCTCTATAAATATCGCATCGAAGCGCGCGCTCCTCCTTATAGGACTTTGTGCTTTGCAGCGATCGCACGCGTTTATCGGAGCTCTCTAGCGAGGAAAATAACAAACTTAATAAAAACGTGCTTTTCAGCGCGACATTTTTTTTTCGAATTTGTACGTTCGTACTTTAGTCGGAATTAAGGTTAATTTTAATAAGTACTTACATTAGTTTAGATAATATTATATTAAAACTATAATTTTTCAATTCTTTTTCTTCTATTAAGATCTTGGTCGGAATTTAAAGGTAAGGCAGTTTAGTATTAGTGAAATTATTTTGTAAATATTTTTAACAAGAAAGCTGTGAACGTTGTATATATGAGTACAGAGATTCTGTAGAATATTTATTGTAAAAGTAAAATAAATAAGTAAAAATGTAAAAAATAAATAAGTAAAAATGTAGTATATGAATTTAGATATTCCAAAGATAGCAGGAAATCTTCACATTATAGGGAAAGGGGAATTGTTTTACTACGAATTTAACGCGTGCAAAGCCGCGGGCAAAAGCTAGTATTCTATAAAAATATCAAACTAACTTTCTTCCTTTCATAGAAACACATTATTAAACTCTTTTCCTGTTAGAGCGCTAGCAAATTGTAAATTTTAAATGAATCTCGTGTACAACCAAGGATTTTGAATTATGACACTATTGAAGTAAATTAGCTGTATGTTAAATATATGCGTTATATTTTTTATGAAATTTTAAAAAAAATTTTAACAGTTGAGTTGAAACGTGATAGCATGAAACAATTATAAAAATAGTAAAACAACATGGTAAATATTATTTCCAAATGTAAAAATATTTTTAACTTATGAAACACAAAAAAAGTCCGCTCTACATTATTTTTCTAAAATTATTTGGTCGATACTTAAGAAGTTTCTTAAATTAGCAAGTTTTTCTTTTCTTATAAATTTTATCGTCTCAGAAATCGTTTTGTTGTGTTCTTGAACACATTTTCTTTCAAATACCATAGTAAGTTTTTGCTTATGATCCCTTGTAGTGCTTAATAGAAAAAAATTATTACTATTCTTAAATTAAACCTCTTTGACAATTTAAGAATTCATCTATAGATTGATAATTTGTCATATTGATTAAACAGTAAATTAATTTGACTAAAAATTTATCAATATGAAAATTTTTTAAATTAAAATGTTTCCTCTTTTATTAATATTTTCAGCGATTGATTTTTAATTTTTGTACGAAAACGATTTTCAGAAACACTATGTAAACTTGAATTAACAAAAATGTAAAATTGCTGACATTTCCTTTTGACTATACTCGTACAAGATTTTCATTAAAAATAATATCAATTGCAATTAAACGAATTATAAAAACGAACAGGTAAACACGGCCTTAAGAACAAAATGTAGCCCAATGACTAACTAACCTAATCCTAAACTTTTCTCAAATTTCCTTAATGGGTTTGATTTTTTCTATATTTTCTGGAGCTAATGTTCCACTGGCTGAGTAGCTCATTTATAAACTTTCAAACGGCAAATACATAGAATGTGTTTCGAAGTTTCTGTTCTAGATTTGTATATCATCAGCTCAATGAAGTGAGAGAGTTCCTTATAGCTCTGCTCACTTTATTACACTATCAACTCTTTTGTTCATCAACTTTTACTAAATATGATGATAGCTGAGCGGACTACAAAGATGTACTGCGTTATATTTTTATCTGTATATATTAGAGAAAATATTATTAGAATAAAGTGTTTCGTTTTATTCATGCAATTATAGAAGTTCTTTTAAATCTTTAGCCTAAAACAATCTTAAATAGTTTTAAAAAAAAGCTATTTTCAATAAGTCAAAATATGTTGCAGTACTTTCCATATTGAGCTAATAAAGAGTGATTTTTTTGCTATTATCTTTTTGGCAACACTAGTTTTGACAGCTCACGCACGTTTTATATCTTGTGTCACTGTCAAACATCTTCAGTTTGGTCTATAATTTAATCATGAATCGTCTTACAAACGAACAACGCTTGCAAATTATTGAATTTTATTACCAAAATTTACATTGTTGGACATTAAACCACCAACACGCTTACGTAGAGTGCGAACTGAAGGAAATATCGCAGCCGTATCGGCCAGTGTTGGTGATGACCGTGAATTATCGATTCGGCGCCGTTCGCAGCAATTGGGCCTCTGTTACACCACTACGTGGAAAATTTTGCGGAAGGATTTGGGTGTGAAGCCTTATAAGATACAACTGGTGCAAGAATTGAAGCCAAACGACCTACCACAACGCCAAATTTTTGGTGAATGGGCTCTTGAAAAGTTAGATGAAGATCCACTTTTTTATCGAAGAATTGTGTTCAGCGACGAGGCTCATTTCTGGTTGAATGGATACGTGAACAAGCAAAATTGCCGTATTTGGAGTGAAGAGCAGCCAGAAGCATTGCAAGAGCTACCAATGCATCCACAAAAAACAACCGTTTGGTGCGGATTATGGGCTGGCGGCATCATTGGGCCGTATTTCTTCAAAGATGATGCGAATCACAACGTTACTGTGAATGGTGAGCGCTACCGTGCGATGATAACAAACTTTTTTTTGCCCAAAATGGAAGAGCTTGACTTGCATGACATGTGGTTTCAACAAGACGGTGCCACATGCCACACAGCACGCGAAACAATGGACCAATTGAGAGGCGAGTTCGGTGAACAGTTTATTTCACGCTTGGGACCAGTCAATTGGCCGCCCAGATCATGCGATTTAACGCCTCTAGACTATTTTTTGTGGGGCTATGTTAAGGCTAATGTCTATAGGGACAAGCCCGCTTCGATTGACGCACTGGAAGCCAACATTGCCAACATTATTCGTGAGATACCGGCCGAAATGTTGGAAAGAGTATGCCAAAATTGGACTAAGCGGATGGACCATTTGAGGCGCAGCCGCGGCCAACATTTGCATGAAATAATCTTCAAACATTAAATTATATCGACCCAACTATCGATCCAAATAAATATTTCATGCATTTTTCTGAATTTTATGTTTTTTTTTTTTTAAATTTCCGATAGTTCTTATAAAATCACCTTTTAAAATATGAGCTAAAACTGAATTTCCTTGATTCATAAAACATGTGCACTGTGCTCAGTTCGTGAGCACCATCATCCTGAACTACACCAATCTTATGTATGTGATAATAGACTCCTCAATATCCAAAGTTTGACAAAGTTTGATTTTATTTTTGCTGATGTTTTAAAGTTAACCGAAATTTCCCAGTACTATAATATTTTTCGAACTGTTTTTTGTTTTTAAATTGAAAAAGAAATCTAGGGGGTCTCAGCTTCGAATTCTGTCTAGATCCTGGGTGTTTTCTACAGACTTCGCGAAAAAAGAAACTTATATTTGATTCCTACCAACGATATACGAGTATATCATTCGAGTATTTTCGTAAACATATATATCCAAACTTCTTTTCATTTAGTCCCACTGTTGTGTACATATTTGTTAATATTTATGCTTGAGGTTTCATTTTAAATTACAAATAGAAAATATCCAATGTCATGTTTTTTAATTAAATACTCGTACATTTCTTTTTAGTGTTTAATTTGAAATTATTAATTTAACAGCACATTTCCCTTATTTAATGATTTCAAAATGATTTACATTTATGATAAATGCAATTAAATAACTTCTGAATATAGATGGTAATGTGAAGCATGGAATATAAAATGTTTATTTTTAGTTCAACAATTATTTTATTAAAGTGAAAAGGGTTTTTTGAGTAAGCAGAAAATTAACATACAGAAACTACAAGACTGGTAAAAAATTATTGAAAGGTTATTTTATTCCTGATCGTTACCTATTTCTGTGATTTTAATCAGAGAGCTAGGCTCTCGAGTTATTGCAAATTATATGCACCACACCCCAAAATGCGAATAATTTGCATTATCTCAAAAACTACACATACTAGGAAAAACTAGTACATACTCGTAATCAGCGTTGACCAGAGTAATAGGTATCTACATATACTGAACTTGAATAGTTAAAAAAATATCTATCCTAATTTAAATTTCTTTTATTTTTAAATAGAAAGTAAAAAAAAAATTGGCGAATAACCCCATAAACAAAACGAGAAATATTTGATTAAAATCGATGCATAACTTTTGACTTTACTCACAGCTAATGGCGGTTTTACACTGTAATATAAGTGTTAAAAGTCTCTTTGGATTTTGTCAGCTGCTTTTGTTATTTTTTGATCGCATATAAAAAATACAGACTTGGATAAAATAAAAAAATACACATTTAGAAAATTATTTAAATATACGCATTTTTTGACATATTTTTTTTACACTATCATACTTTCTCATTTAATTAGACTTTTTTAACAAGTCAGTTTCTCACATATTTTGTTTTTCATAGCAGTGTGCGAAAGTAGTGACTAGAAAAGAAATTGTGAGAGTGCTTGAATAAAGATTGTCCGTTTGTGGCACATTTATCTGTAGCTCCAAATTTAATTAAAGCAAAATTGCCATTCAGCTCTTGGCCTACTTCCTTAGTGTTTTGCTTGCACATCACTAGAAAATAATGAACATCAGAATCAAGATTAAAACAAAATAATCTACTAATAAAAAAGAAAAAAAATATTAAAGTACCATTGTGCTTTAAAAATGTTTTTTTTTTTTCATATTTCAATTTTCTATGTGGCCAAGTGTGATTAGATAAAGGTTGTATGTGTTTGTTGTAAAATAAAAACATTTGCTTAAAAAAAAATACTGGTAAATATCTCTAGTTTGAAATTTAAAATGAAAAACCAAATTATAAAATGCACAAAATTATAGAACAAAAAATATTTTTGTTTCCTTTCATTTTGATGTTCATGTTATTCTTCAAAATATATTTACGTGAACTAAACTCGTGTTGTTGAATATTCATGAATACTTGAACACACACAAAGCTGTACGTGTTTGTAAAATTTTTAAATTTTTTAGAAAAATTCATTCGTATCATTTTTGATGTAGCTGCGTGTGCATGCATTTCAAAAAATTCTAATATAGTTTAGTTTAAATATATGAAGGTATAAGTAAATACACACACATACTCATATTATTATTTTTTTTTTATTTCACCTACGTCAAATTTCAGTTCTTGAGCTTTGATGTTTGCAGAAATGGTTTCTCTGTTATTAGTTTTTGTTTTGTTTGTTCATTTCTTATTTAACTATTTTTAACTTTTTTTCAATTACCTTATTTGTTTTGCTTTTAAACATATACAAGCACCGATAATTTTTTTATTACTAAATATATTTATACAACATTGGAAATGTATAAACTATACTTGAGGCCATAATTTTTGTTAGAATAAAATGTTCAACACAACATAAGCATAAATACATTTTAAAAAGAAACATGCTGTGGATGGTATTAAGGTGGTATACATATATCATTACAGTGTAGCATGCGTAGTAATTATTTGCCGTGTTATGTTATATTATTTGTAAACATTATCTTTTATTTATCTCAGAATCAAAAATTTCTGTAGTCTGTCTAAGTAACTTCTCTGTAGACTTTTATCTTTTTGAAATTATTGCTTCGATATCATTAGTCATTACTGAGCTGCTGCTTTCATAACCTCAGTTCGCAATGCAACACCAAAGGCTATTTTTTAGCAAAAGCCACAAGCTCATCCGCAACATTATTACAATTCGCATTTTGTTAATGTTTGTAATCCATCGCAGTAAAAAGTAGAGATTCCTCTACAAATAGAGGAATAGGGGAAGTGTGTAAAAACAAATGCCCTAAATTTCTACATGTGATACACGTAATAGAAATTTAATAATAAAACAACGAAAGAAAAAAACTACTCGTAAAAGTGCGTTTCAGACATGAAACAAAATTCACTACAAAAGTCTGTTGGATACAACTAATGTCCCTTATCAAGAAACTTAGCAGGGTGTTTTTTTAAAAGATAAAAAAATCTACAAACATTCTCTACGTTGAAAATATGTGAATACTTTGAGAGGTCAGAAAAAAGCAAGCACCATTTTTTATAAAAATTTGAAAATGTCAGATCCCATTCCATTAAATA
Source organism: Thelaira solivaga (assembly GCA_947397855.1). Classification (NCBI taxonomy): domain Eukaryota; kingdom Metazoa; phylum Arthropoda; class Insecta; order Diptera; family Tachinidae; genus Thelaira; species Thelaira solivaga. Next base: position 45,848,179 of record OX377610.1, on the reverse strand, counting down.
ACAGGGTTTGGCCAGAGTAGCTTCACCTCTCAAAAAAAATCTCTTATAATTATTTTATTGTATATGTGAAGAATTCGTATGGAAATAAAAAAAAACAACAACAACCTATACTTGATAGGGCACATTTTTATGATGGAACTAATCTATGTGTTTACTCGTATAAACATAATAAAGACATCGAAAGTATATAGAAATGCATCTGGTGAGAGTTCTGAAAATTTGAAATTTTTTTAAATCATAGATAAAGTTTTCGACAGTCGTGAAATGTTCTGATGCCTGATGAGTTGACCGCTTGCTTCAAATCTTAGTGGAAGGCTTATGAGATCGCCCCTTGGCACCGGATGCTATCCCAAAGAGTTTATAATATATTTTTTATTCAAAGAAGTAGCACCGGATTCATTAAAACTCGTTAAAACATGAACCTAGAGGAAAAATAACGCTAAAGGGGATAAAAGTAATCACAAAACTTATTACTGATCAAATTATTATTCAAAACAAAAAAGTATCTATGTCTTATGAAGTGTATTAGTCACTTTACCAAGGCTTGGATATCACTATGAACATTTAACAGCCGCATAATTTTAATTTATATCCATGATTATCAACTCAATGATCTAAAAAAAACTTTTTTTTATATGTGGAAAACCCTTTAATTTAAAAATTTATTTACAATTGATGTTATTAATTTATTTGTGAACTAAAAATAAGTTGGGCCTTATATAACAAATTTTAATTAAAATTAAATAAAAAAATTTTCTCAGTGCTCATACTGCGATTACTAGTTATCAATCCTGGAAAGTTAGTTAATATGATCTACTGATAATAATATAGTAATATAGGAAGTTGAATAAAAAATATTAGTATGTGAATAGATGGAACTTATTCAAACATTCAAAATCGTATCATTTTTAAATAAAGTAAAACAAAGTTTTAACTGCCAAATAGAACCTTTTAAAAATCAACAGATAAACCCAATCTCTGAGCAGCGTTGCAATTTTAGCCTTTTTAAGGCTAGATTTAGCCTTTTTTCTAGCAATTTTTCTAGCTTTTTCGCCAGCCTTTTTTGTGTTTCAAAATAGCCTTTTTTTTTGAAAAATGAAAACAAATCAGACATAAAGAAACTGAGACTGAAACCAAATTAGCTAAAGTAATATTTTCGAAATAATTTTTATTATAATTGGTCGAACGAAGGTAATTTCATATCTAAAGAAAAATATTTAGCTTCTAACTTGTAAAATTAAAATTCACTTTATTCTTAATTGATTAATTAATTATTCCATTTACGGTCTGATTATTTTATTTTTAATAGAAAATTAACTAATTGTTGGTATGGTTAACAGACACCATTTAACCAACGGTTACCGATCTAGGTTTCACTATCATTTGGTTACTTAACAAAAGCATACGGTAGATACTGTGTCTATTTGTTTACGAAAAATAGTGTAATGAAAAAATACAAAATTAATTATTTTTGACAAAAAGTTGCTACAAAAAAAAATATTTAAGCAACAGAGCCACACCGTGGTATTTACGAGTTCCTACAGAAAGGCATAGGTCGGCTGGAGTTCCTAAATGGAGCTATTTTAATTTTTTTGTTTTTATTATTTACTCCTGTAGTATTAACCTTTGGGCAAGAGTTTTGTCAAAAAAAAAAAAAAATTAAATAAATAAATTTAAAAATTTTATTATAAAAATTTTAATAAAGTATAAAAATTAATTTATACATACTCCATTTAATGTGGACATGGCAAACGAGTGGACATATGTATTTTGGTTTTTTATTTTTGTTCTAGAATGCAATATCGACACTTTTGTTCATCCATTTTCACTTTTGGGTCTTCGATTAGTATTTTAACCGGCGAATTTTGTTCGGTTAGATTTAACAACAACTTTTTGGTTAAATGGCGTCGGTTCGTCGGTTAAAAGTGAAATGCAAATTAGCATAACTTTCGGTTAAAGCTCGGGTTAACTTTTAATCATATCGTACATTGTGAAAATGGCCGTTAGTATTTAGTTATCTAGTACTACCGCTTAGCAATGCTGAGGTTGTTCACTTTTGAGTACGATAAAGCAAGCGAAATGTCAGAATAGAAATCGCATTAAAAACCAAAAAATAAATTATTAATTTAAAATATTATTTTTTAACATTGAAGTTGGAAAATAATTGAATTCGCTTGTAAGTATTTAAAGTCATGTGGAAACCGATATTATTTTCTTTAGTTTTTGATATCGCGTTTTTTTTTTAATTTTTTTATAAAAAATATAATTAAGATTCGTAATGTAATAAAGAATTAAGAAAATTTTAAATTTTTAGCTGTAGCTTTTTAACTTTTTTCTAGCTTGTTTTTTCGGCGGTATTTAGCCTTTTCTAGCATTTTTTTAGGGAATACAGCTCTGAGTAAATGGTACTTTCTTTTTATATATTATGGAATTGTAATAAAACGTAGTTGGGTCCATTTTTAGCTGAAAACGGCCTTTTGGGCCAAATGAAAATTTGGGCTTAAAACTTTATTCATATTTGTACTGATTTATTCCAAAAATGGTTGCACTTGTGAAAAAATTGCTTAATTGTAAAATAAATTAGGTTCTTCCTTTCATGAAAATATTCAAATAATTTGCATTTTTAATTGTAAAGAACTAAAAAATATATTCCAGCAAAAAAAGAAAAATAAAGTAAAAGTAACAGGAAAAAAATAAAATTTTCAACTGTTGTAACAACAAAAAACAGCAAATAACCAAAAATATATATTACAATTAAAGTATTCTGTAGAAGGGCAGAGAAGTAAGGTTGATTTTTTTGTTGATTAATTAGCTTATTAACAGTTATGAAAATTTTCCATATACAGAACAGAATATGAAAATTAAGTTTTCTTAACCACATTCTAGAAATAAAACTAACATAAAAACTTATATATAAAAATTAAATTTTCGACAAAAATAAATAAAATATACACATAAACCATTGAAATGGACTCTAGAGATGTGATTTATATCTTTAATGAAATTAATGTTTGTCAAGAAAGCATTTTACCATCCCCTTAAAAGTAAAGAAAGAAGCCGCATATTATTTCATAGTGGACAAATATGTCCACCCATGAACTAATTCAAGCTATCGAACGCTTTAAGTACATCTTTAAATATTCTTTCACAGATTGCAAGTACCGGCATAAGACAGACAACCTGACATACATTGAAAAGCTTTTTCCACAGCACGTTGTAGAAGGTTGCAAACAAAATGAACTAATTATTAATGTTAAAAAAAATAATACCACATTGACCATTTTGTACAGCCGTTCAAATTTTATTTAATATTAACGATTGACAACGTCAATCTTTTCATTTTTAATCTTTTTATTTTTTATTATTTTATTCTTCTCTACTAAAGAATTTCAATGCTTTGAGAAAAAGGTAGTACTTTATAAATAATTTGTAAATGTAAAAAAAAATTTGCAATAAAGCACGATAGTGGGAGCGTATAATACCAAGTATTATAGTGTTTTTATTTTGGCCGATATGAACAGAAAAATATTGCCACAATGTGCGACGATAATGAGAATACTCAAAAAAAATTCGCTCTAAGATTTGAAATGTGTGCAGACCTAGAATGATAAAAATAGGTACGCATTGTACTATTTGCGCCGATAGTGGGATTCTATCTCAACACTTTTCAAAAGACTAGCATCTAAGGCCAGGTCATAGTGGATATGTAAACAATTATTATTATCATTACCGCGACCTTTAAGATCTGTTGTGCAGCCCAGTTCATACCTACAATCAGAGACTTCTGTAGAATTAATCATGTCTAAATCTTCTGAGAACATTGTCCTACTACCTAACCATGTTCTGATGTTTTCTGTCCTTCCCAACAGACACGACAATATTCGTTCTGTTCCATATCGATTTTACTCATGTGATAGTGGCCCGTAAGTAGCTGAACGTACATATTTATATCATTTCTGTCTGAAAGACTAGGCAGATAAACTCGACAGAAAAGGTTCAGAACCATTCTGCGGACTACCTCGCAGCTCTACTTATTCGAAAGTATTTCGTTTGAACTGTGCCGCTGTAATGGTTCCAATTTTGACTCGTTTTCATTACTTAAGAATCCAATTAAGTCTTTGAATTCTTAATGAATACTAGATTTATAAAAGATTTTTAATATCAAATAAATAGGTTCATTCTAGCCGCAGTTACCAGGTGACTCATTCCCACTACTAATTCTACTTCTAAGTAAAAATTTACTTGCTGTCACAAATAACTGTATTATTGTGATTTAAGGCAGTTTGCTAGAAACGAAATAATTTTAAGGCTTTTAAAATTGTAGTCCTCTACAATGAAATAGTAAAAGATAAGCGCTGAGTTGACAATGTGCTCACTTCATAAATTATTTTTTTCAGCATTATGTGCTCTTCATGCTTCTAAATCACACTTATTTTGATTAAAACGGTTTTTTCCTAATTTAGCTAAATTATTACTCTTATACTCTTTTTGGAACTTCAGGTGCTTTTGTTCGGGTCATAGTGTTTTCTTTAACAACAAAATAACTTTTATTGCCATATTAAACATTCAGACCAGTAATATTTTGAGCCCAATTTCTGTTAGCAGTATCTCTTTAGCATTTTTAGCTAAAATTTTAAATGTAACGTTTAAATATTTTTCTTTAATACCAAATGAAAAACCATGACATTTCCAACATAATTTAATTTTTATTTTTAATACACTCTTGATTTAGTTATAAATTAAGTGCTCCTAATTGTAGTCTATATTTAAAAAATAAATCTTAGAAAAAAGCAAACATTTTAGCTAATTAACATAATCCTGTTAAGTGTAGTACGAGTGCTGACTATATTATTTGTGTTCCGGTTTTTTTCTGTTTCTTTTATTCAAAAAATTGTTTTGTTGATTTGACTGGCAGTTGATGTTGAAGATTTTACTTTGATTTTTGTATGCTTTTTGCATCAGTCTAAAAAAAAAAAAAGAAAGTAACAAAGATTAATTTTGTTTTACTTTATCTTGTTTCCGTTTGAATACATTTTTTAAGAGCCATTTTTTTTTTTAACAAAAAGACGAATTTTTTCACTATCGCCGTGTTATTTGTCATCAAAGTTTTTTTCCTTTCAGGAGAACATTAAAGTGACTTGGTTTATTACCGAAGACTATTTTTAGAGATTGTTTGTTAGATATAAAAAGTTAAAGAACTCAGGCTCAAAAATAAATTAAAAAAAAGTTTTCCTTTTCTTCACCACGTACATTTCTAGAGTGTTAACAGTTTTTTTAATGATAAAATATTTAAATATATAATTCAAGATTAAATGTTAGTTGTAAAAGACTGCTGTGTAATGGAATTTCCTTAAGCTTTATAGCGGAAGCAAATTTTTCTTTAATTAAATAAAAGATTCTCTTTAGAAGACGTTTTAAGAAAATTATATTGACCATCAACATTTAAGGTGCTTTTCATTTATAAATCATACTGGTTTCTTGTCTCCCATACATAATTTCATATACAAAATATAGAATTTTAAAATTACGGTGGTGGTGGTGGTGAATAAATAGTATATCTAAAAACAATTATCAACTTTTTTTAAAGACTTTACCAAAAAAAAAAATTTTTTTTGAAAAAAGTTTTTGTTTAATTTAATAAAATTTTTGGTAAATATGACATTTAAGAAACAATTTAATTTTAATGACTAACAAATCGTTTAAGAAAATAAATTTTCAAATTTCCATTAAGGGAGGTCACATATTAAGGAAATCTTTTATTTGCTAAAGCAAAATGAAAATCACTTTTACCTGTAAGTTAATTTCCAACAAAAGACTTAAACATCCTTTTAAAGTAGGCTAACATTTTCGACAACAGTTTATGTTATGCAAATATTGTTTCTATTGAAACTCATCTACTTTTTTTAGAGGCCAGGCTGGCTGACTGTTTCTATTACACAATTTAAAAATAAAAACAAGACCGGCAAAAATATAAATTTATATTGTAAAATTTATTAGCCTAGCCTTCTGTTGTTATAATACAAAAGAAAATTGTTTTATTGCTTCTTTTCAATTTTAATTGAAATAAACTTTTTTTTATAAAAAATGTTTTTTTTTTTTTTTTAATATGTGATGATTATGAAATAACATGATTAATTCAATAAATTACAAAAAACGATATTTGAGCATACTTATTTATCAAATTGAAATTTTATTTTTACCAAAACTTGCATGTAAGTTTTTCTGTTATACAGTGCTATTCTGTATTACAAATCCGAATATTTTATTCGGAATTGAAAAATTCAGCACCACAGAACTACTCTGTAGTCTATTTTAAGATTTTTAAAATTTTGTTTTTGTTTGATTTTGGGTGCGAAATAATTGTTAGAATTAAAAAAAAAACATAAAAGTTTTCATTTAATAATGAGAAAAAATTTAAATCCGCAGAACATGCACGATAATTCTTGAAACATCTTTTTTTAAGCAAGAATTTATTAAACAAATTTTTTCTAAATTTAGTTTGATTAACTTTTATTTACGAGTAACAGTAATCAGTTATTGAATGTGACAGATAAGTTAATGTCCTTTTTGACTTAAAACTTAAATAGAAACAACTGCTTTTGATGAGATGTAATTTTTGTACGTTTTTTATCAACCGCACAAAGACAGAGTTGTAATCCGTAATAACATTGAAATTGTAATTTCAAAATTTCAACTAAAGTAGAGTTGAGTTGTAAGTCGTAATAGGCTCGTAATTTTATGCCCAAGCCTTTGGAAATGCTTCTGGTTGCACGAATTACACACTTTTGTGCAATTTAAATTAATTTATGACGTGAATTCTTAAAAAAATATTTATCGTTGTTTTTTTTTTTTTAATAACTCCGCGTATACATTAGGAAGAACTCTGTGGGGTTATTATGTATTTCGATTCGAATCGAAAAGGCTTTAGAAGAATTTTCGATTCGGAAAAAAATCTAATTATTTAGTATGTTCGAAAATCCAGCAGAGTTGTATTAAAAATTTCAAGGGAAATTTTGCATGTAGGGAAAAAATTATACATATTTATACATATATACGTACAGATGTATGCGTATATAACATTCAAATGTTCCTACATACATACATATACGAGTATGTATATTATTCTTGATTATTGAAATGTAATGAATGTCAAAGTGATTTTACATATTCTTGGCTTCGTGTATAAAATCTTTTTAGATATTTTTCTTTAATTCAAAACCAATTCAAAGTAATTACATAAATTTTTTTTTAATTCTTTAATATTAAATATAAATACCTAAATTTTTTAAATGTTAGTTAACTACATATACAAATTTCCAAAAGCAAAATATCATTCGAAAGAAATATGTATGTTAATAGCACTTATCGTATTTGCTTTCGTACTGCATAATTGCTTTTTTGAAAGGGATTTTTCTGCTCTTCGTAAATTACCAAAAAAAAAAAACGAAAATAAATTTTCGAAGATTGTATCATGTACGAATTCGTAAATTTTCCAATTCGAATCGAAATACATATTAACCCCCTGGTTTCTCTGTAGAACCAAATTTCTTAAAACAGCTAATACTACGGTGTTAGATATCATCGATGTAAGTTAGGAAATATTAGGATCAGCCAGTGCACGTTCTATGGTTTACATGATAAAACCTTAAACATGTAGTTTGTAGCTATAAGGCCTGATAAATACTCGTAACATAGCTTTTACTCTCTTTTCAAAATCTCTTCTGGATGACGTTAAGTCTAACAGCCTAATTATATAATAAAAAAATATTTGTTTATTAGGAGTGTATTAATCAAATTTCCCCTAGAATATGCCGTTTATTTTCTTACATATTTCAATAAAAACTACTTTTATTTTGTAAGTATAATACAGATTCGGATTGTTTATTATAAGTTACAAAAAATGCAGTACCTTTAAGGATTAGCCTAACAATTTTAATTACGAGTTTTAAAATTTTGCAAGCGTAAAAGCTTGAAGAAATGATTTGTTTGTGGCTTCTAAAATACAAACCAAATTTTGTTTGTCAATTAATTTTATGATCAATCAAAAAAGCAAAAAAAAACTTTTTTCGTTGTTTATAGCAGTTTTAAAATAGAAGTAGAAAATATGAATAGTTTTTATAGACATTTAATGATGTGAGAGCTCTGAAGCATGAACGACTTGATTTTTTTTGTAAAATAAATATTTTGGTTTAATACTTTAAGCAACAGAATGCTATATAGTTGTTGTTGTTATATCGTTATGATTGTTATTCCCAAGTGAATTTTATTCAAAAGCTCCAATTGGCCCTTAGGTTCTTTTTATTTTGTTTCAATATTGTTCAATTATAATAGAAAATAAATTTTGTTTTGCACAGCAAAACAAATGAATGAAATGTTTAAAGGTTTTTCTTTCTAAAAAATTGCGTTTTTTTATAATTATAATAAAAAAAATTTATCCCTCATATGGTTATTAATTATATTATTTGTTTATATATGTTTACTTTATTTTTCAGCAAGATGTCTATTGTTTAGTTATAGGCAGTAAAATATTAGCATTTCGTATTAGATAATTTTTTGTAATTCTAGTTAATAAATTACCTGTAATTAAAATTTCAAATTATTTTATTTTTAGTTATTGCTATTGTATAGTTTGGATTTGTTTTTAGTTATATTTTTTTTATAAAAAATTTCTTTATGGAAGGCAAAACAAATCACCATGCGAAGCACTATCTGTAACTGTATGCAACAAACTTTGTTTTATTTTTGTTGCTTTAAAGTATGCTTTTTATGTATTTGAATAATAATTTTTTTTATTTCCTGCTACTTGAATCAAATTTTTTATTTATTTGTCAATAACTCATTTATAATTTTTAAACTTTTCGTAAATTAAATTAAATTATTTGAAGCTTAGTTTACTTAAATGATGTAGTTAATTCAATTTTATTTTATTCTATGCTTTAATTTAATTTTACTTTAAAGTAATTTTTTTTTATTTTATTGTTTTGTTTAGTTAAATTCAAAAAAACTTTTCATTTCAAATTCTTGACAATTTCATCATATGTTTTTTTTAATAGATTTTTTTATTGCATCCTTTCTTACACTTATGCCGGTACTAAAATGTTAAAAAATTTCTTGTTTTTTGTGCTCTGTTAGATTATTTTAATTCAAAATGATTTATACTCACTGGCATGTATTCACTGTATAAATTTGTACAAGTATGTATGCGTGTACGTATGCATGTATACATAAAAATATATATTTTAAAAGGACAAAACCTCTCAAGTAACAATTTTTTTTGTATTAAACACTAACTCGCCTAAAAGTATGCTTTAATGCATTACACGTACATTTTATTTTTTTAGGAATGAGATATATCTTCTCTTCCCAGTTGTTAAATAATCCCACACTATTTTTATTTATACACTCGCAACTTAAATTCTCTAAAAAAGTTTTTATTTTTGTTTTAAATTTATTGCAATTTTTTCACAAAAGTTAAATAAAAGTGCTACACACATTCCATTATTACTAGTATTGGTTTTAATGTATGTTCTCCCACACACACACACACACACATGCTCATGGATTTGAAAATTTATTTTGCCAAGTGGGGTTTTATGTTTTTATTTTAAATATTTGTACGTTTGTTTTTTGTTCTTTACTTTCTTTTTTTTGTAATTTATTTATGCATATTTTTTTTATAAATATTTTTGTATAGAAAATAATTTTACATTCCGTTGCGTTGCCATTACGATGTTCACGATTGTATTTTAAGCTAAAGACTAAATTGTCAGCTTCTTAAGGACCAGTTTAAATATACTCAATTTTCATGTTATTTTATCCTTAAAAAATCTAGTTGTGTTGTTGTTGCTATTGTGTGTTATTTTTTTACAATAACATTGTTGCATTCCTTTAGTTCGGTTGTTGGACTTGGCCACAGTTACATTCAAAATAAAGTTCATTTTCATTAAATTAAGGGTATGAGTGTGCGCTGTGCTAACGGATAATGCTCTCTGTATTTTGTCGCTGCTCCCAGTGTTGCTCTCTTTCACTCTCTAATTTTTGTACTAAATTATCCGTAAAAATGAATTTTGACTTTCTCTCGACACTCTTTTTTTGATGGCAAAATTATTTTTAAATTGTTGTTCATTTCTCTTTTTTTCATTTTCTTTTTGAAAAGGAAAAATAAAATTTTCATCTCTGTTGTCCTTGAGCTTTGTATACAAATTTTTATTCCGTGTTTAGCTGGCCTTCTGCCTGCATGTGTCTAGAACGTGTTAAAAGTTTTATAAATTTTTATAAATCGTTAAGTATGTTTCCTGTGTTTTTGTGCATGTTGCTTTAATGGTGTTGTATGGTATTTAGTGGTTGTTGTTGAAAGTACTTTTTGTTTTCATTTGCCTGCTTCTCTTTTATAAAGCGTTTTGTTTCTCATTTAGTTTTAATATCTGTATCTCCACTTGTATTCATCACCTGTTAACACTGTAGTAAATAAGTGTTTTTAGGTGATTAAATATTTTTGTAATTTTCACTTGTTTTTTTTTTTTCTAATAATCTCTAGTAACTACTAGTTTCTCTTCTCTTGCAAGCCCTTGAAAAGAATGCACGCAATCATTGAACAATGTTGTTTGTTTTCTTTGGCATAAAACTTTTTCATACAAAGAAATGTTTTTTGTTTCTGTTTGTTTTTCTAATCTTAATAAGTCTGATGATGATTAATATTTGCATTTGCATTTTTAGAAAAACTCTTAAGCAGGATGTATTATTTCACACATAATAAAGGCTATTGACTTTAGGCCTTGAATTATGTTATATAAAATAAAATAAAAATGATTAGCAACAATTTGAAATGTTTTAGAAAAGCAAATGAGTGGTTGTTTTTTTAAATTCGCATTACTGTGTTTAAAAAATCACCAAATTTATTCGTAGTAAGAAAACAAATCGCATCAAAACATTTGCTACTCTGTTTGCATAAAAGAAAATTGTACTTTTTAGAAAATTTAATAAGTTAAAGTTAAAAAAAAAACACGAGTTTTTCTTACAACAGGCATATACATCTCATTAGTATATCAACAACCGATTTGAAAGCTAATAATTTATGTGTGACAGCTAAAATAATAAATAGTTTGAGTGTAAAGCAACCACAGCTGTAGCTCTAGCTTTTGAGAAGTGCAATTTAAAGCAAAATAGTGTTGAAACAAATTACTTTGTTTAAAATTAAAATTAAAATAATTATGTTTTTATTTTTTTTTAAGCTTTGTAAAAATTATCAAAATGTGAAAAAATATTTAGTTAGTTCAAATAAAATATCTCAACTAAAAACACATTTTACAATAGGTTATGGGCCATTGTTGTTTTTAAAGGAGATTTAAATAAATAAAGGAGATTATTTGTTCAAGGAAATCATTTTCATCATTTAACGAACTAAAGTCAAAATGAGCGAAAACAAATTTTATGGAATGGAGAAGCTTAATCAGGACAATTATTATAATTGGAAATTCAAGATGAAGATGTATTTAATCAAGGAAGATCTATGGTACGTAATTGAAAAGCCAATTGAAAATACAGATGCATGGAAAAAGAAGAATATGGAAGTTTTTGCAGTACTTAGTTTGTGTGTTGAAGATTCTCAACTTATACACATTCGTAATGAATCTTTAGCCAAAGATGCTTGGACTAAGCTACAAAATCAACATGAACGGGTCACATTAAGTTCAAAAGTTCACTTAATGCGAAGAATATGCAGCATGCGATTGGGTGAAGGTGAAAATATGGAAATTCATATAAATTTAATGATGGAATTATTTGATAAATTGCGTGCTATTGGAAATCAAAATTTCTCAGAGGACTGGCAAGTTTCGATGATTCTAAGCAGTTTACCTGCTAGCTACGATGGTTTAATTACTGCTCTTGAAGTACGACCAGATGGGGACTTAACAATGCAAACGGTTAAAGGAAAATTATTGGAGGAATATTTTAAAAAATTATCCCGTGATGATACAATTAACATTTCTGCATTAAAATCTAAAACTTTTAATAAAGTTGATGGAAAAACCTGCTTCTTTTGCAAAAAATCTGGACACCTTAAGAAAGAATGCTATAAATATCAAAAGTGGAGCAAAAACAAAAAATCTGCCAATATTATTGAAGAAGTTAATGATGAAGAATTCGTTTTATTAAGTAATTTATCCCAAGGAAATCAAGGTGCTTGGATTATAGATTCGGGTGCAAGTTGCCATATTGCCCATGAAAAATCTCTATTCAGCAAAATTAATTACAGTGATAATGCTCAATCTATTTGTGTTGCGAATGGAAACAGTTCAAAGGCTAGAGGGAAGGGAATGTGCAAAATCAAAATTGGTAATATGTCTTTAATTGTGGAAGATGTATACTATGTTCCAGATTTTAATTCAAATTTACTATCAGTTAGGAAAATTGCTGAAAAAGGTTATAATGTAAGTTTTATTAAAAATGTATGTATCTTAGAGAAAAATTCAATGGTTGTTTGTAAAGCATATATTAAAAATAGTTTGTACACTCTTAATGCAACACCTGATCAAGTTTTCTCAGTTCATAATTGTAATAAAGGTTGTATACACTATTGGCATCGGGTTCTTGGTCATCATAACGAAGAAGGTATAAGAAAACTACTAAGAGATGATTTAGCTACTGATATTGAAATAAGTGATTGTGGTAACCATATAGGTCCGTGTGAAACTTGTTTACAAGGAAAATTTACAAGAAACCCTTTTCCGAAACAAAGTTCCTCAAGATCTAAAAATTGTTTTGATCTTATTCACTCTGATGTTTGTGGTGCTATATCTCCTCCTACGTGTACCGGTTATAAATATTTTGTAACATTTATCGATGACCATAGTAGGTATTGCACAGTTTATCTTTTAAAAACTAAAGATGAAGTTTACAGCAAGTTAGTTGATTTTTGGAATTTCATAAAGAATCAAGTCGGATATTATCCAAAATGTATAAGATCGGATAGAGGTGGAGAATATATGAGTGAAAATGTAAAGAAATTTCTCTCAGGATGTGGAACTAAAGTTCAATATTGTGTGCCATATAGCCCACAACAGAATGTGGTTGCTGAACGAAAGAATCGAACTTTAATTGAAATGGTAAAATGTATGTTAATAGATTCAAAGTTGAATAAAAATTTTTGGGATGAAGCTTTAATGATGGCAAATTATATACAAAATAGATTGCCCTCGAGAAGTATTTTAAAAACGCCTTTCGAGATAAGATATGGAAAGAAACCTTCACTAAAGCATTTTCATACATTTGGAACTTTATGCTATGTGCATGTTCCTAAAGAAAAAAGGAGAAAGCTTGATTTGAAGTCGATACGGAAAATATTTATTGGATACGATTTTAATTCAAAAGGATATAGAGTTTTTGATCCATCTACAAATAAGGTACAAATTTCAAGAGATGTTGTTTTTATAGAGGCCACAGATGCGAATGATAATTTACATAATGAAATTTCAAGTGTTAATAAAAATATAGTGTATTTTCCTTTTAATAAACATGAATGCAATACAGAATCTTTAGCAGATATTGAAGAAATCAGAAAGGAGTCAAACAACTGTGATGAAAGTAATATTTTTGAAGATAGTGTAGAAGAATCAGAAAACACCGTAGTAACACAGGATCGCTTTAATTATAATAATCAAATTTCTGATTCTGAATTGTCTGGCATTGGCGAAAAGTTTGAAGATGCTATTCAAAGTCTGGAACCAGTTCGACGAGTCTCTAGTAGAATTAATAAGGGAGTACATCCGAGTCGATATCAAGTCAATTCTGTAATGCTCACACCAGATCCAAGTAATTTCAATGAAGCCATTTCAATTAAGGAGGAGAGGTTAAAGTGGATTGAAGCTATGACGGAGGAACTTAAATCCATTGAGGAAAATAATACATGGATGCTTGTTGATCCGCCCACTGATCGTAAAGCAATTGGTTGCAAATGGGTGTTTAAGAAGAAGTTAAATGAAAAATGAGAAATAGAAAGATATAAAGCAAGGCTTGTTGCGCAAGGATATAATCAAAAATTTGGAGTTGATTATGATGCAGTATTTGCTCCAGTTGTAAAGCAAGCAACCACAAGAATATTATTTTCAATTGCTGGTAAAGAAAAAATGCACTTACATCATTTTGATGTAAAAACAGCATTCTTGAATGGGGATTTGGATAAAAAGATATACATGAAGCAACCACCAGGTTTTACATCAAAAGAAAATCCTGATAAGGTATATTTACTTAAGAAACAAGCTGCTCGTTCTTGGAATCAATGTATACATAATGCTTTAATTGAGATGAAGTTTAAGCAAAGTATAATGGATCCTTGTTTATATATCAGAAAATCTAAAGAAGGCATTATTTACATTTTAGTATATGTAGATGATATGATTGTCGCAAGCAAAGACTTAAAATATATCGAAGAAATTTTTATCAAGTTAAGTTCAAAATTTACTTTATCAAATCTTGGATCCATAAAACATTATTTAGGGATGGAAGTAAAACAAGATAAAGATGGTAACTATTTAATAAATCAAGAATTTTTTATAAGGAAAATTTTAAACGATTTCGAACTTCAAGACTCAAAATATTCAGATATTCCATTGATTCCTTCGTATAACAAAATTATTGATTCAGAAAAATTATTAGATAACAAATTATATCAAAAGGCTATTGGGTGTCTTTTGTATTTATCAGTTAATACAAGACCAGATATTACTGCAAGTATTGATATTTTAGCTCAGAAAACTCAGGCTCCATCTAAAGAAGATTGGAATGAAGTAAAGAGAGTGATGAAATATCTGAAGGGAACATCTCAACTATCATTAAAATTAAGTAGCTGTACAGAAAATAATCAATTACATGGATATGTTGACGCAGATTGGGCTGAAAATAAAACTGATAGAAAATCTCACAGTGGCTATGTATTTTATTTAAATAATGGAGTTGTTAATTGGTCATGCCGAAAACAAAGTTGTGTGTCACTCTCTACAGCAGAAGCCGAATTTATAGCGCTATCAGAAGCTTGTAAAGAAGCAAAATGGAAACATGGATTACTTCAAGACATGTACTACAGTGTAAATACGCCAATTGCGATTATGGAAGATAATCAGAGTTGCATTAAGACGGTGCTAAATGAAAAATTTAATGCTAGATCAAAACATATTGACATAAAATACCATTTTGTAAAAGATTATTGTAATAATAATTTTATAAATCTTAAGTATTGCTCCACTGATAAAATGATAGCAGATATTTTTACAAAGCCACTTGCTAAAAAACAGTTTTTAAAATTACGAGCAAATTTAGGACTTATATAAATTATAAACAAAGAGGAGGAGTGTTGAAACAAATTACTTTGTTTAAAATTAAAATTAAAATAATTATGTTTTTATTTTTTTTTAAGCTTTGTAAAAATTATCAAAATGTGAAAAAATATTTAGTTAGTTCAAATAAAATATCTCAACTAAAAACACATTTTACAATAAATAGTTCATACTGCAGGTCAAATGTTAAATAATGAAATTAGGTAACGGTTTTTTCCCTTAAGCTACAAGTTGATATTTCTGCCTTTTGGTTTCGCACTTATATTGCAACAATGCTTATTCGTTTAAAGAAAATATTGGTTTTGTTGTTGAACCGCATCGCACATAACTTTGCTTATGGTGGAATTAGTAAAATCGTATCGTGAGGTTGCGGATCAGCTGATAAAATCCGTCACATACATAAACCATGTTAGTGCTTATAGAAAATGTAGTCGCAACGTTTCAACGGAGAAATCTACAGAAAATAGATTTTTACGTGGCAAACATCAAACTTTGACAAAAAAAAAAAAAAAAAAAAAAAAAAAACGCGGTAAACAAAAAGAAATCATTTATTTATACAAGAAAATGAAGAAACTTTCAACAAAGGCAACTTATATTATAAGTTCCCAGATAGGAAGAAAGCAATTTGGCAAAAGATTGCCAAACTGGAAATATCCAGTTTGTGCCCAATTTTTATTAATTGGATGTACCTGCCACCTTCGTTGCTACTTATTTTGTTTTCTAGCTTTATACATTTCACATAAATGAATAAACATAGAATTAATGGAATGCATTTTTAATTTTGTTATTTTTTTTAGTTTATAAGAATGTTTACAAGACATTAACAGCTGACACGTTTGACTGTGTTGAAACTTTTTTACTAACTATGACCCGAAGCTGTACGATACGATTTTTCTACAGCAAGACGATACGATTTTACTAATTCCACCATTAGCCATGACTGAAAAACAGCGTTGCCAGGAGCTAGAAAAAGAAAGCTTAATTAGCCTAAAAAACAGCTAGAAAAAGGTAAAGCACGCACAGTAGAAAAAATATAATTTAGGAATATTTGTGGTTACGTCTTTTATAAAAAAATCAAAAAGAGAACATAGGTCGAGTATAAAAGTAAGGCCGATCACCTGAGAGTAAACAGACAGTTCTTCACCTCCTCTGCAAGGGCCCTACTCTTTTAACTTCTAGACCATAGGAGGGCAAAATTTAAACTTTAATAATGTTAGTGAGACAAAAAAAATTGTGAGACAGCAACCCAGTAAGCATAATTACAAACATTTGATACGTTTTGTTATCATTGGGTTTACTATTATAATAAAGAGTGATTTTTTTGCTATTATCTTTTTGGCAACACTAGTTTTGACAGCTCACGCACGTTTTGTATCTTGTGTCACTGTCAAACATCTTCAGTTTGGTCTATAATTTAATCATGAATCGTCTTACAAACGAACAACGCTTGCAAATTATTGAATTTTATTACCAAAATTTACATTGTTGGACATTAAACCACCAACACGCTTACGTAGAGTGCGAACTGAAGGAAATATCGCAGCCGTATCGGCCAGTGTTGGTGATGACCGTGAATTATCGATTCGGCGCCGTTCGCAGCAATTGGGCCTCTGTTACTCCACTACGTGGAAAATTTTGCGGAAGGATTTGGGTGTGAAGCCTTATAAGATACAACTGGTGCAAGAATTGAAGCCAAACGACCTACCACAACGCCAAATTTTTGGTGAATGGGCTCTTGAAAAGTTAGATGAAGATCCACTTTTTTATCGAAGAATTGTGTTCAGCGACGAGGCTCATTTCTGGTTGAATGGATACGTGAACAAGCAAAACTGCCGTATTTGGAGTGAAGAGCAGCCAGAAGCATTGCAAGAGCTACCAATGCATCCACAAAAAACAACCGTTTGGTGCGGATTATGGGCTGGCGGCATCATTGGGCCGTATTTCTTCAAAGATGATGCGAATCACAACGTTACTGTGAATGGTGAGCGCTACCGTGCGATGATAACAAACTTTTTTTTGCCCAAAATGGAAGAGCTTGACTTGCATGACATGTGGTTTCAACAAGACGGTGCCACATGCCACACAGCATGCGAAACAATGGACCAATTGAGAGGCGAGTTCGGTGAACAGTTTATTTCACGCTTGGGACCAGTCAATTGGCCGCCCAGATCGTGCGATTTAACGCCTCTAGACTATTTTTTGTGGGGCTATGTTAAGGCTAATGTCTATAGGGACAAGCCCGCTTCGATTGACGCACTGAAAGCCAACATTGCCAACATTATTCGTGAGATACAGGCCGAAATGTTGGAAAGAGTATGCCAAAATTGGACTAAGCGGATGGACCATTTGAGGCGCAGCCGCGGCCAACATTTGCATGAAATAATCTTCAAACATTAAATTATATCGACCCAACTATCGATCCAAATAAATATTTCATGCATTTTTCTGAATTTTATGTGTTTTTTTTTTAAATTTCCGATAGTTCTTATAAAATCACCTTTTACTATGAAAATCATTATTACCTCTTTATTTGAAATACCCGGTAGCATAAGAGGCATTATTTACCATGAAATATTTTTCACAAGACAATATCAATTTCGTGCATACTAGGTTAGTGTAAAAAAAAATTAAAAAATAAACTTGCTAAGCATTCGCACATGTTCACTTGTCGCTGTTTTATCGACAACTAAATGAATGAGCGTAAGTACATGTGTGAATTTGCTCTTTTCACTTGGGTGCATGAAGATTGAATTTTGCCCATGTATGTTCAAGACAATCATTTCTCTGTGCATATTAAAGGGATGTACAAACATACTTAAAATGTGTTACAATCACATGTTTGCAGTGATGTGTGGCTTTCATGTATACTCGTGCAGCCCTTTAGTGCATATTTTTATTTATTGAGATATCGAGGATAGTATTACGGGATCTTGTTGCTACATTACTAAATTGCCTTGGCGACTAGTTGGTGCAAAACGGAATCATGCGATTCTAAATGAACCAACCAAACAACTGCTAGTTAAAAAATATTTTCTTTGATAATAACGATAAAAAAGAGAAATTTTTTTAACACTTGGAACTACATGTTACACATTGTAGATGATTTAATCCTATAACTACTAATTTTTCATCGCCGACTATATGTTTTATATTCAGCATTATTACGAGTCTCGTTGTCGTAGTCGAGTTTCCGACAATCTATTATAAAGCATGTGACCCTCGTTGTCACATAATACGAGAAACGAACAATTTTTCGAATGGTAAGTAAAAATTCATAAAGTTTTTTTGTTTGGGAACGAATAGAAAATTAAAAAATTTAACTATTAACATTAAAATTTAATTTAATATAATTTTGTTTGTGTTGTAGGATTTTAATTAAAATGATTAATTTATTTTTCTGTCAACGTTCTTTTCCCAACAATGTTCTCTTTAAAATACATTCTTATATTTTAATACAGTTGAAAGGTAATCTAAAATGTAGTTTAAAAAACTAGCAGACAAGCTCTTTACTTGAAATCCTTTCGTTCTAAGCTACAAAGAGCTGATTTTCGGGCCACTAAAAAATTATACACGATAATTGCCAATGTACCGTAAGCATTTCTGTAGAAAATTATAATTTTTTTTAATCCAAAATAAACTGCACAGCAGTTTCTTCTAAAATGGATTTATTAACAGCCAACACAATTTTTTTTTTAATAATTTTGTGTTTACAGTTTGTTTTGTAATATGGGTGTGTGGTTTAAGCTTAAGTCAAAAGATTGTTTGCACCTTTATTGCAATAGAGAGCCTGGCTGTACATGTAAAAGTCAACCCTAAATGTACAAAATTTGTTTGCTTTATAAATAAATATAGACACAATAATAATGTTGAATAATTATTCGCAAGCCTTTTCCAACATCCCCTCTGTTGTCCCTTGTTTTGTTTCAAATCGTCAAATGTAAAAAGGAACATAAAATAAGTTTTTTTTTTGCTTTTTTTGTGTGATTGTATAATTCATTATACTTTTAATTATGTCTCTCTCACTCTCCATAAAGGATTTATATAAAAGTTCATATAAGAATGAATCTCTATTAAAACCACTTTTTGCGTTGTAAAAAAATAAAAGCAGCAAAAAAATATAAATAAATAAAAAAAATTAAACTTCAAACATCCTTTTGTACGGAGCCATTTTTTTAAATTCTCATTTTCACCATTAAGTTTAGGGCTTAAAGACAACAACTGCTAGTGCAACATAAAGTGATATTGAAATAAAAAATTATAGAGAAAAAAGGGAAAAGGAGAAGTAGAAACAAAAATTGTAGGAAAATGTCGCGTTAATGCTACACTTTCACCACAAACTGCATTATTAATGACTTGGAAATGTCACGTGCTTTTGGTTTTACAAAAACCTCTATTTCCACATTCTTTACATACACAGCCACACAGACCCATACATACTTATTTATACAGCCAGAACACTATGTTGCAGCGAACGTAGCTATTGTACAACTTTAAATTTGTATCCAACACCCAACAAACAATTATTTGAAATAAAATAAATTTTTAATATGATATCTAATGAAACTGTTAAATTCTTGTCAAAATCTATTGTAATTGAAGTTATTTGAAACTAACTGTTATTACCCGGTCTCGCTGTGTCCACTGTGAAAGTGGACGTGGCTGGCTCCTTGAAGTATAGAGACCGTATGCACAGAATTTCAGAGAAATCTTATGAAAAATAAGATTTGCATCTTTAAAAGGCCAATTGCAACTATTTTGTTTAAAAAAGTGGGTGTGAAAGTAAGCTCGGCCGGTTTAAAAATATGGGGATCTTGTTTGGTGTATGAAAATCATTCTTAAGAAATTAAAATTCGTTTGAAAACAAAAATTTGTATAGCGAACAAACAAACAAACAGAAGACTAATTTTATTTAAATACTCGTAGATAAAAAAAGTTTAGTTAAAATATTTTACTAGACTCTTTTTATAAATTAAAAAAAAAAAACAAATTCGTTCTTTTTTTTTATTTTAAAAGCACACAAAAATCGGTATTTTTTTAAAAACGATTTTAAATCCAAAAGTAAGTTTCTAATAAAAAATAGGCTTTCACAATTTTTTTTTTTCGTTTTATACAAATAAGCGCAGTCGTCTCTAGTCTCGTTAATTTGAACTTCTTCTTGAATTTTAATCTATTTTTCTCAGGTCCCTTGAAAAATATTTTAGCCAAATTAAGCAAGAGGTTTTAAGGTAAGTATTTAGTTTTAAGTTCTTTTATAAGTAGAAAATATTTTACTAGACTCTTTTTATAAATTAAAAAAAAAAACAAATTCGTTCTTTTTTTTTATTTTAAAAGCACACAAAAATCGGTATTTTTTTAAAAACGATTTTAAATCCAAAAGTAAGTTTCTAATAAAAAATAGGCTTTCACAATTTTTTTTTTTCGTTTTATACAAATAAGCGCAGTCGTCTCTAGTCTCGTTAATTTGAACTTCTTCTTGAATTTTAATCTATTTTTCTCAGGTCCCTTGAAAAATATTTTAGCCAAATTAAGCAAGAGGTTTTAAGGTAAGTATTTAGTTTTAAGTTCTTTTATAAGTAGAATTTTAGCGGAATGGTTTAGTATAGGTTTATAGATTTGTAGGTACTATAGGACAATAAATAAGTATTTAGTGGTCAACACAGGTAAGTGGTTTGTGTAACAAAGTATATATGTAAATATGCATGTTTGTTGTTGTATACATTTTGTTTATTTTATAGCAAAGTAAGTATTTTAACTTTAATAGAATTTAAGATTTATAATAATTTTCTCTTCATTTTAAGCGATTAAGGTTTCTATACAATTTCACTTAGGTTATTTTAAGTTTTAGATTTTTACACTTCTGTAGCTCTAGGTTGTATATATTTTACATTTAGATAGATTTAAGTTTTATAATTTTCACTTATGTAGATTTAAGTTTTATAATTATTAATTTTAAATAATTAAATTTTATAAGTTTTCGACCGACACTCTTATTTAAAATTGTTGAGTTGAGAGGTTGACAACAGAAGTGTGTAGATCAGCGATTTAAAACGATCTGTGTAAAGAGAAGAGCGAAGAAATATTGTAAGAACAGGCTGCTGTTTTTTTACAGTGAGGGAGTAAAACTTTACATTTAATTAACCAGGTTTATAATATTTCTTTTCCCTTTTTTCAGCTAAACAATTTTATATTATAACATTGTCTTTATGCCACTCCTTGCAGCTATGCAATATAAGGTTTTTTTAGCATTGACAGACTAAGTTGACCAATGAACGAATAGCGTCAGATATTATAGTTTGAACAGGCTGGACTTGCTAAGAGAGAACTGTAATTTTGCCTTATTTCGGTTTCCTTTGCACTTTTTCTAGGCGGCTCTTACAAAACTTCAGAAGCAGAGATTTTATAGAAATGAAACTACAAAGTAGAGACTGAATCATTACACAGGTCTGCGACCAAGAATCTGCATAGGATTTTTTTACATATTCTTACAGATTTTGATGCGCTAAACTCAAATCCGTTTTCGGTTTTTCTCCATTACGTATGGATTTTTTTTATGGGGGCGGCAATTTTTTCCCCCTAAATTAGTCAGGTACGAAGACATATTTCAGCCTAACTCGAGAACGGCTCATCCGATTTTCATAAACAAAACACCAAAAGATGCGTAACAAAATTTTATTTGATTTAATTTCAAATAATTTTTTTCTATATTTTATCGTTTTGGAATTATTCAAAAATTTAAGAGGGGAAAAAATTTTTTTCTTGCAAAATTCGCGTTTTTTTTTCATTTTAAAAATGCAATAAAAAAAGAAAAAGCAAAAATTTTATATTTTGCACATTTTTCTGAAAGCAAAAGAATAAAATAAGGTATAAATCATGAAAATCGAATAACAAATGCGGATTTTATTCTCAATTTACCGCAGATACCCAATATTGAACGACTATGTGTGACATTTATGGCCTTGAAAAAAACCAACCCTATTATCTCACACACCGATTAGCGAAGGTCTGCTATTACAAATTAGCGTAAAAGATTATTTGTTTTTCCTTGAAGTAATAAACGTGTACACTAATTAATAGATAGTGCTAATTGTTTCTTGGAATCTGTTTAAGACTTCAGGTACTACCTAATGTTAATATGCATTTGAAAAGATGACTGGAGAATCGTGTGTATGTGTGTGTGTGGTAATAGGGGAAATGACAGGTACGCATGTGTACCAAATTAGTTTTAAGATTTAATATTTAAGGAAGATAGTTTTTAAAAATAAACAGAGTTTTTTTATCAACCGTCGTAGGGTGAATTTACAACCGCTCTACGCTCTACATTAAGTGAAAACAGCAGTGTTTTATTTTACATCGCTTGAAACAAAGAAAAGCTCTCAGTGATACTGTTGTCTGTTAGTCATGGCTACAAGGAGTTGTGTTATTTCTCCAAACAGTTTTTGTTATATCTGTGGTGAATTCACTATTAACAGTCAACAGAGAAATATAAGTGATTTTGTAAGCAAAGTTTATTTTGCCTACTTTAAATTAAAACTTGGTCATCAAGATAAACCATGGGCCCCGCATAAGGTGTGTAGAAGATGCGAAGCAAATCTTCGTTTGTGGTTTAAGGGAAAGAAAAATGCATTTCGATTTGGAATTATTATGATATGGCGTGAGCAGAAAAATCACACCACTGACTGCTACTTCTGCTCAGTTGACGTAAAGGGATTCAATTCAGAAAACAAAAGAAACATAAGTTATCCTAATCTTGACTCACCTATACGTCCAGTGCCTCATAGCTATGAGATATCTATCCCGCAGCCACCTTCCAGTTTGGATGAATACTCTAGTGAGTTGGAGGACGAAGCTACATTACCTCCTCCGGGTGAATCAAGCTCAGATTTATCTTTTGACGAAGATGGAAGGCCTCAACTATTTGCTCAAGGTGAGCTCAATGATTTAGTAAGAGATTTAGGTCTTTCAAAAGATGCAGCCGAACTGTTAGGTTCTAGATTAAAAAATAAAAACCTTTTATCACCTGGCACTTCTTTCTATTGGTACAGACACCGAGAAAAAGAATTTACCCAGTTTTTCTCAAAAGAAGGAAATTTAGTTTTCTGCAATAATGTGGAAGAACTCATACATCGCTTTGATATAAAGTATGACTCATCTGAATGGCGCCTATTCATTGACTCATATAAGACTAGCCTTAAAGCAGTATTGTTACACAATGGAAATAAATTTGCCTCGATTCCGATTGGACATTCTGTGCATATGAAAGAAGATTATAACGATTTGGCCATTATCCTGGAAAAAATCAAGTATCAAGACCATCAATGGATGATTTGGGACTTCAAAATACTGACAATGCTTTTGGGTCAGCAGGCAGGCTATACCAAATACCCATGCTTCTTATGCTTGTGGAATAGTAGAGTCAGAGAACAGCACTGGAAAAAAAGTGATTGGCCATCCCGAGAAACTTTAAAATCTGGAGAGAAAAATGTTATAAGCACTGCCTTGGTACCACCAGAAAAGGTTTTGTTGCCCCCTCTCCATATCAAATTGGGGTTGATGAAACAATTTGTAAAATCGCTGCAAAAGGATGGAGACTGTTTCAAATATTTATATACAAAATTTCCGAAGCTGTCAGAAGCAAAGTTGAAAGAGGGAGTTTTCACCGGCCCCGACATAAGAAAACTTTTAACGGACCCTTCATTTGTGGAAACAATGAATAAGAATTAAAAAGAAGCTTGGGCATCGTTCAAGGGCGTAGTGCGAAAGTTTTTGGGAAATACTAAGGATCCTAACTATAAAACCATTGTGCAACAGATGCTAGCAGCATACGAAGCTCAAGGGTGCAAGATGAGCTTGAAGGTTCATTTTTTACACTCTCACATAGACAATTTTCCTGAAAACCTGGGGGCTTACAGTGAAGAGCAGGGGGAGCGATTTCACCAGGATGTCCGTGATATCGAGGGATGGTACCAAGGGCGATGGGATGTCACTATGCTTGCTGACTACTGTTGGCTGCTTAAGCGAGAAACTAAAGATGGAAATCGGAAAAGGACTCGTCAAAGTATCAAGGAAAAGAAGAAGAGGTTTCATAAAGAACATGAATAAGTATACATATGTATCAAAATAATGTTTCGTTTGCTTTAAAAAAAATATTTATTGTTTGAAAATTTTGAATAATGATGTGAAAGTACCTTTCCACCAAATTTTGGGCTTCCATATTTGAGGTTTTTATGTGAAATAATATTGGTTCCGGCATTATGGGTTATCTTCCGCTTCCAACAAAAATTCCGCTGCATTTCTGGGATTTTGGCGGGTATCACATGTCGTAATCGTATGCTTTTCCTCATAAATTTAGATTTCGTTTTCAATAAAGGGAACATATTCCGATATTGCGGTAGCTGTGCGGAAGAACCATTAATTTCGTGGCTGAATAAAGGATATTCAGCTTGAGTGATAGTAAAACTACGGTAAGTTTGACTGCTGCAAACTTGTGGCAATGGACAAGTGCCTTTTGTTTTTGGTGAAAGACCCATATTTAGGAAATAGGGCTGCCACGTCGGGGTACAAAGGTTAGAGTAAACTTGTAGTATGCATCTTATTTTATCATAAAAACTAAATATGGGATATTTAGTTAGATTTTCTATGAGATTTATTCTATTCATTGGGAAAGAACTATGAGAAATTATTATGCCACGGTCAGCTCTATTTATTTGAGTTTTTATCTGAGAATTGGATTTTTGAACTCTTTCAAAACACCATACGTTGTAATTTTGTTTGCGTTGGCTTGTATTGAATTCTGCTTTGCTTCTCTTCCTGCATACGAAACATACGAAAACAAAAACAAATATTTTTCAAAATATTCCCCATGAAGATCTATACACTTTTGCATGCGTTTGAACCAATTGTCGAAGCACTTTTGCCACTCTGATTTAAGTATCTCCAAAACATGCGTTCTGAATGCAGCAAACACCCATACAGTCGACTACTATTTACTTTCGGACTCATATGCGTAAATTCACGATTCATAACCTGTCACGATGTCATAGACGTGTTTCGAAGCACCACGATCGTATTTTTGGAACATTTTTTTCGACCAATCGACACGTGCCTTTTTCTGAGCGATTGACAAATTGTGTGGTATCAAACGCGAACAAATCTTTTTGACAGTCAAATGTTTATGCAATATTGAATGAATGCTGGTCCCACTAATGCCTAAGGTTGTCTCAATCTCACGTTAAGTCATATGACGATCTTGCAATATCAGTTCGTGCACAGCATCAATGGTTTTCGGAACAACAACTGATTTTGGGCGACCTTCACGAAATTCGTCGTGGAGTGAACTACGACCACAATTGAATTCACCATACCACCGATAAACACTCGTCCTTGATGTAGCTTCATCGCCAAAAATTGAATTAAGTTCATCCATGCACTGTTGCTGAGTTAATCCGCGTCGAAAGTTGTAAACAATAATCGCAAGAAAATGTTCACGATTTAATTCCATGTTTGGGTCGAGATGAATTTTTTAAGTTACTGTAAACAACACAAATAACACTCGTATGTCAAAACGTTCTGTGTATGTATAACCTCAAAAATGTCCAATTTTATGATACAGCTGTCAGTTGCCAGGTTGCAACATTCGACAAATTCGAAATTGTTACTAGTTAGTGGGAATTCGGTCAGCCTGTGAAGTGTGGGATTTTGTGGAGAACGTAAGAATCGTGTTTTTGTCTCTTTTGGACTTGCAGTAAATCTGCGTGAATGTATAGAGCTTATACTATGTGCACTCAATCAATAAAGGGATTTTCATATATCTAGCATCTTTGCAGCACAAACATAATATTCATTTTCACAAGTTATAAATCTTCTCTTGGCTTCCTCTTTAAAATTGCTTATTGAGTCGTTATGATGTAACATGACTCTTTCATATGAGCTATTGAGATTTTCCTACTTTAAGCCCAAATCATTAGGGGAATTCAATGATTGGCTGGGTATAATATTTTTTTGGGTGTTCCTGGAATTTGTGACAACCATGAGTAGAACATCATAATCATCCTCAAACTAAGACATTGTGTTTTAGAAGAACGAGACATGATTTAGAGTTGAATTATGTGTCGCGTTTTATACACTAGTGGTTTTTGAGTGAGTGCTAAGGGGCTTAGCTCGAGATGCATTATTTTAAATTATTATATATCTTTGTGTTTCACCAATATCCTTTGCGTAGGATAGGTTACTATCCTGGAGGAAAATATTTGTGGCATATTTTGCTACAAATCATAAGAACGTTTGAAATTAGCTGGCTCTAAGTGCAGGTGCCGTCACCGTAAATGAATTTTTGCTGTTTTGAAATTTATAATTTTAAAAATAAAATAATTTTTGCTTTCATGGGTTTTTAATAAAGCCCATTCGTTTAAGCTATCTAAAGAGCTTCGAAATTATTCAAAACTAAAAATGAAAACTATTGTGCGTTCGCATTTAACTAAGGAGTGTCTCATTAAGAGTACACTTTTCAAATTTAGTGTTATTTTTTTATGCACGTGACGACTGGCTGCTGTCACCTATCTTAATTCCGATTAATAAAAATGGAGTACTTTACGAAAGATCAACGCATTCATTACTGGAATATGTTAATGGAGTCTCAGCAATACGTCCACATGTGCTACGCAGCACCTGAAACAATCGATTTATTGCAACATAACATGAAAGAGTGCCCTCTTACTGAGACACCTTTTATAATTTATTCAGATATTAAAATTGACTTGGTATTCAGTTGATTTAGTTCCATATAAAATTTACTTTTAGCTGTAGTGCGATTCAGTATTTTAGTATTTCAACATGGGGTTATTTTAAGTCCATATTTTTCTGTTTGCACTAAAAAATGTGGAATTCAGTAATTTTCGGTTAACTTTAGGAGTTAAAAATTCACCACTAATATGAATACCGTGTACAACAACCAAAAAGGCTACAAATTACCATATACAACAACCAAAAATGTCGTATTTATTTTTTTTCTTTAAGAGTCAGTCAATCACCTTTATTTTTCTGTTAAGTAAGATCCAGACAAAATTCTGGCTTTTATTTAACCACACAGTTAACAGTTCAAAAATTTTACTTTTACATTCTTCAATTTTAAGGTTAACTATTTTTAACCAAACATTTTTCTTTAAAACTCTTTTAACTTAGTGTTTGCTGGGTTTAGTATGTTGGCACTCTCTCGCTCTTCTTTGTGAGTGTGTGTGCATTAGTCAAGTGGTTATATATTTTTTGGTCTCATTAGATTTGGTAAAAACTCTATTTCCGGAATGGTTAATTAAAAAAAACATAAAATTATTAAATATTAAACATTTTGATAAAGATTGAATTTATCCTTCAGATTTTGAGATATTTCAAAACAATTCTAAACCGAAACGTTCTGAAAAAAGAAACTATAGGCCTATTTTTCTTCGCATGCGTACATATATATTGAAAATAAAAAATTATTTTCGTATTTTGATTTTGTTTTCAATACAAATCTATGAAAGAAGATAATGTTCGCTTTTGGAGAAATACGCCCTATCAGGTATGTTCTGCAAAAGTAGTGCACGGAATGAAAGTAAAATACAATTTGAAAAGTAAACATTTTATATTTGATATTCTGCAAAAGTAGTGGATTTATTTTACAATTTGTCATTGCAATTGGTGCACCAAAACATTTAATTTGATAGAGCAAAACTATCTACAGAA
Source organism: Thelaira solivaga (assembly GCA_947397855.1). NCBI lineage: Eukaryota > Metazoa > Arthropoda > Insecta > Diptera > Tachinidae > Thelaira > Thelaira solivaga. Next base: position 45,820,130 of record OX377610.1, on the reverse strand, counting down.
GAGAATTTTAATCCTTTAGCTATAAACGAAGTTATTTTAGCACACATGTATACAAATTTTAATGATTAGTTTAAGTGATAAACTACACCGCTTTACTAAGGATGCATTTTGCAATATTTGAAATTACGTAAAATGTAGCCCGCCGGTGTTTTCCATTCCAGAATAAATACAGCTTTCTGCCTTATTGAAATTTTTAATAGGAGGCGTATTGTAAGGTTTTTTTTTTTTTTTTTTTTTTTTTTTTTTTTTTTTTTTTTTTTTTTGGTAGAAGAACAACGTGTAAAATTTTCATTTTGGAAACTCACATTTGTGCTAAATCATTTTTTGCAAATATTTTTTCTATTCCATATCTCCTCCCTCCGGTTTGATACGGTCACCTTTCATAAATTATAAATTCTTTTGCAAAATCTTGTTTGTTTGCATAGAACAAATATGGTTGAGGCAACCATATTCTGTTGGCAACATAGTATGGTTAGATTTATTGTTGCATCTAACCATATATATTTTTAAATCAAAGAAATTAAAAATAGCTTTCAACTGCAGATGTTGCGGGTCAACCCCCGGTCAGGGCAAGAAATTTTTTTTTTAATTTTTAAATTTTTTTTAAATACATACATATTTTATATAAACATTTTGAAATAAAATTTTAATATGAACTTAAAACAAAAATTAATTTAAATTTTTTGTATAAATAAAGTTTTTTTGTTCCATTGATTTTTCTTTTCTATTATTTTGTATTTTGTACCAGGAGTCGAACTTGCGAACACTTAATTAAGAAGCATTAACTCGCCACTCAACCACTTCAGCCACAAAGCTCAGTTGAGTTTGAACGATTAAGTTTTTGTTTTATACTCAATTTATTTATATGATTGCGGAAGAGACAAAATAGAAAATAATTTACATTCAACCATACTTTTATCATTATTATGTTTGCTATGAACATATTTATGGTTTCAAGTAAAATTTTATTAAACATAATATGATAATTATATGGTTGGTCTAAGACACTAAACATAATACGGTTAAAAATAACTAGAAATATGCTTATCGTGATCATTATAATGTTTAGATGCTTCAAATTAATAAAAATATTTTTGTGAAAAACACACTATGTTTGCGGTGACCATATTTAACCATTTTTTTTCTTTAAGTGTAGTATTGCATCCTGCGTTGTGTTTTTATTTTTTTGCTTTATAAACATTTATAATTTCCATTTTAAATAAAAATATATTAATTTTTTATTATGCTAATTGTGTATATAAAAGGTGATTTTATAAGAACTATCGGAAATTTAAAAAAAAAAAAACACATAAAATTCAGAAAAATGCATGAAATATTTATTTGGATCGATAGTTGGGTCGATATAATTTAATGTTTGAAGATTATTTCATGCAAATGTTGGCCGCGGCTGCGCCTCAAATGGTCCATCCGCTTAGTCCAATTTTGGCATACTCTTTCCAACATTTCGGCCGGTATCTCACGAATAATGTTGGCAATGTTGGCTTCCAGTGCGTCAATCGAAGCGGGCTTGTCCCTATAGACATTAGCCTTAACATAGCCCCACAAAAAATAGTCTAGAGGCGTTAAATCGCACGATCTGGGCGGCCAATTGACTGGTCCCAAGCGTGAAATAAACTGTTCACCGAACTCGCCTCTCAATTGGTCCATTGTTTCGCGTGCTGTGTGGCATGTGGCACCGTCTTGTTGAAACCACATGTCATGCAAGTCAAGCTCTTCCATTTTGGGCAAAAAAAAGTTTGTTATCATCGCACGGTAGCGCTCACCATTCACAGTAACGTTGTGATTCGCATCATCTTTGAAGAAATACGGCCCAATGATGCCGCCAGCCCATAATCCGCACCAAACGGTTGTTTTTTGTGGATGCATTGGTAGCTCTTGCAATGCTTCTGGCTGCTCTTCACTCCAAATACGGCAGTTTTGCTTGTTCACGTATCCATTCAACCAGAAATGAGCCTCGTCGCTGAACACAATTCTTCGATAAAAAAGTGGATCTTCATCTAACTTTTCAAGAGCCCATGCACCAAAAATTTGGCGTTGTGGTAGGTCGTTTGGCTTCAATTCTTGCACCAGTTGTATCTTATAAGGCTTCACACCCAAATCCTTCCGCAAAATTTTCCACGTAGTGGAGTAACAGAGGCCCAATTGCTGCGAACGGCGCCGAATCGATAATTCACGGTCATCACCAACACTGGCCGATACGGCTGCGATATTTTCTTCAGTTCGCACTCTACGTAAGCGTGTTGGTGGTTTAATGTCCAACAATGTAAATTTGGTGCGAAATTTTGTTACAATAGCCCGAATAGAAGTCTCAGTAGGTCGATTAAACTGACCATAAAATGGAAGAAGCGCGCGATGAACTTTCTTAACAGAGCACGCATTTTGGTAATAAAATTCAATAATTTGCAAGCGTTGTTCGTTTGTAAGACGATTCATGATTAAATTATAGACCAAACTGAAGATGTTTGACAGTGACACAAGATACAAAACGTGCGTGAGCTGTCAAAACTAGTGTTGCCAAAAAGATAATAGCAAAAAAATCACTCTTTACTTTCATATTTCTTTAAAAAATTTCAGTTTTACGGTGAAATTTAAAAGTAAATTCAAAACATCTCATCCTTTAGCTCTTGAATTGTTGCTGGCTTATCGACATACCCCTTTTCTTTCAAATAACCCCAAAGAAAGAAGTCCAACGGTGTCAAATCACATGATCTTGGCGGCCAATTGACATCGCCATTGTTTCGTTAGCTGTGTGGCAAGTGGCACCGTCCTGTTGAAACCACATATCGTCCACGTCCATATCTTCCAATTCGGGCCATAAAAAGTTCGATATCATCTCACGATAGCGAACATCATTCACAGTAACTGCCTGACCGGCCTCATTTTGGAAAAAATACGGCCCGATAATGCCGCTAGCCCATAAGCCGCACCAAACAGTCACTCTTTGTGGGTGCATTGGTTTTTCGACAACCACGCTTGGATTATCATTCGCCCAAATGCGGCAATTCTGCTTATTGACGAATCCACTGAGGGGAAAATGTGCCTTATCACTGAAGATAATTTTCTTCAATATGTATTTTGATTTGAAAGCCCATTTTCATAATAAGCCTGAATAACTTTAACGCCTTGCTAGATTATGTATCTTTCCATTGTTCTAACTCAATTTGAACAAATGAAATGCAGAAAAAAACTTGACGTTTTGGTGTGGTTCACATTTAACATCGGTCCTTAAAATTTAATCACCATTTATTGTTTTTGTTTACAATACAATTGTACGAACGAAGCTGTCAATCGCTTCCATTTGTATAAAAAGTAAAAAATATTTGTTTATTAATGAAAGACTATGAGGATGACACATAAAATAGGTAACAGGAATGCTATGCTTTATGCTTATGCCCTGAAATATCTCAACAGATATTTATTTCCTTTGCTTATTTCTGGTATAAAGAAATTATTTTTTTGCCAAACTAAGCAAGCTTGTATCAATTGCGGTTGTAGTAGTAAATGTCGCTAGCAACAATAAAAGGAAATAAATAGATATGGACGTATTTGTGTTGGTAAATAGTATAAATTATGTTTTGCAAAAGAAAAAACACAAGTTTCTACACACACATACATACATAAAGAGAATCTTATCTCGGTTGTACGTTAAATAATTGTCTCTTCATCATTCGTTCAATATTTAAGCCACATTAAAGATCTATTGGAGTTGTGGTTGCAAAAAGTGGTATTTCCCAGTCATTTGCACGCAAAAAAAAGGGGTTGGGGGGGAGGGGTAATAGTTATTTAATGTTAAAATGTACTTGGCACACTCTTTCAATGAGTGAGTGAATGCATGAATAAAATAAACGAAATTCATACGAATTACTGCGGCTACAACTAGAACTAGTATTCATAGCTGTAGCAAACAAGGATAACATTCATACTTTTCTAACAAAAATTTCTCTCTGTTTTTCTATTCAATTGTGTGTGCGTGTATCAGAGTTTCCGTTTGAGTCTTTATTTGTGTTTTTTATCCACAGCATAATACTCCAACATTCAGTTAGATTTCAATCGTCATAATCAATAACTATTGCAGCACACACATACACAGCATTCTTACTTTGACACTGCAATGGATGTTATAAGTTCAGCGGCCAGAACTACTGCTTATAAGTTTATATGAAGCTATTGAAAAACCGCATAACAAAGCTATACATCCATTATCGTTTAATTAAATTTTTCCTCACACTACAAAAAAAAAACTATTCTACTTTGCCAGTTTGATTTATTTTAAAAAATAATCAATCAATGGTTTTTTATATTTTTATTCAGAAATGAAAGAGCATTTTTAATACCACAAAAAAATGGTGATAAAAAAATAAATTTTTGTTTTATTATTTATTATTATTGAATCTTTCTATAAGAAAATTACAATAAGTATCCAAATCTTAAATATAAAAAGAAAAAACTTAAATAATTATTACCAATGTAATAACTAGTTACTTGTACTCAAATCTTAAGAATAAAAGAAATATTCTACGTTTAAATAAAAAAAGTTATATCCTAGGCGCAAGGTATCACTTCTCTTAAGCCTCTTGTGTCCCTCGAACCGTAACAGGTCCCTGGCGAGGGCGTTTGGATAGGTCGCCAGCTTCTGAACGTACTTGGTACAATATTTTTCAATTTCCTCCCGAACTGTTGGAATTTCTAAGTCTCTGTGGATATTATCATTTCTTATATACCAGGGGGCGCAGACTATTGTTCGTAAAATATTCGACTGTCTTCTTTCTAACTTTTGGATGTTAGATTCACACGCAGTTCCCCAAAGCTGAATGCCATATGTCCAGATTGGCTTAATAATGGCTTTATATAATAGAACTTTATATTCCAAAGATAGAAATGAAAATGGACCTATGAGCCACATTAGTCGAGCTGTTTTTAGCTTAATAGCTGAGATTTTGGCCTCAATGTGACGTGTCCATGTTAGGCGTCTGTCTAGATGGATTCCTAGATATTTAGTTTGGGTTTCTACCGGAACAATGACGTTATTTATTTTTGTTGGCGGACCATTAGCCTTTCGTAGTGTGAAAGTCACATGGGCACATTTTGATGGATTTACTTTGATTTTCCATTTATTTAGCCAACCTTCCAGCTGGTTTATATGAGCTTGTAAGTGCTCAGATGCAGTTCCTGGATCTTTGTTCACACTTAAAAATGCCGTGTCATCTGCGAACGTTGACGTGCTAGTATGTCGATTTGTAGGCATATCGGATGTATAGACGATGTATAATAGCGGGCCAAGTATACTTCCTTGGGGTACGCCTTCAGAAATCTTCTTAACTGGTGAAAATACATTTTTTGACCGTACCTTAAATGTTCTATCAGTCAAGTAACTTTTAATCAGCTTGTGGGTGTTAGCAGGAAGAAGTCGTGTTACTTTTGTGAGGAGACCATCATGCCAAACTTTGTCAAATGCTTGGGAGACATCAATAAACAATGCTGAACAAAACAACTTTTTCTCGAAGGACGACCTGATAGCAGTAACAATTCTGTGAACCTCCTCTGTAGTTGCATGACCAGCCCGGAATCCGAACTGATGTTCTGGAATAATATTTCGCTCTGCTAGATGGGGCGTTATTTTCTGGAACAGGACCTTTTCGGACAGCTTTGAAAGGACGGATAATAAACTGATAGGTCTGTATGACGTAATTTGAGTAGCGTCTTTACCCGGTTTTTGAATCATGACTATTTCTGAAATTTTCCAAGAGGACGGGAAAACCCCCACTCTTAAGATGGTATTAAAAATGAATAACATAATTCTCACAGCGCAATCTGGCAAGTTCATCAGCATTGAACTAGTAATTCGATCAGTGCCGGTCGATTTTTTCGCATCAAGATTTTTGATTGCCATTTTCATTGAGGGCAGCCGCATCTTTATATGATTTTCAATGGAATCGCTGATGTATGGAGGATTAATATCACTATTTATTGCATGTAAAGTGAAAATGTTTTCCAGATGGCTAGCAAAAGCATTTGCTCGTTCAATAGGATTTTTAGCCCAACTAAGGTCCTCAAGTCTTAGTGGAGGTGCGGAGGAAGTAGGGCACTTCATATGCTTCACAGCTTTCCATAGGCTGTGGTCGGTTTTTGTTATCGGATCCAAGTTACTTAAATAATTTGCAAGCGCTGACTCATGACAAATTCAGTTGGGTCTTTAAAGCTGGAGAACGATTTCTCTGCCATTCCATTCTCAATTTTCTTTTTTGTCGGATGAGGGCTTCAATATCAGCTGATGACTTGAACGGTTTCCTCCTATATGTTTTTCTCATTAGAGATGCATTCCTAGCTGCCCAAGTAATAACGTCTGTAAGGTGGTTCACAGCACATTGTATATCAGACGAGTTCCTTAGAGGGATGTTCTGGGAGAGATGAGAGCTCACATACATTTTATACTTTAGCCAGTTCGTGTACCGGTTCGGATAGAACGTAGGAATTACTTCAGAGTTTATAAAACTATTACGTAGTGTAATTATAGTCGGCGAATGATCAGATGATAAGTCTTCTAGGGGACTAATCAGAAGTTGGTCACGTTTAATATTTTTTATAACAGTGAAGTCAATAAGGTCTGGCTTTTTCGTACAGTCTGTAGGCCAGTATGTGGGCTCACCGCCAGATACGACATCTAGACTATTTTGAGCAATAGCATTGTACAGCTGCCTACCTCTTGGGCTAATAAGTCTAGAGCCCCAGTGGGTATGTTTAGCGTTGTAGTCTCCTGCTGCCAGGAACTTGTGTCCCAATGTTGCGAAGAAACTTTTGAAAAATAAATTGAAGACAAAGATTTAAATAGATAAAGAAAAATAAAATATTTTTTTTACGCAACCACACTTTAGTTAGTTTTTTTTAAATCTTTTAAAGCCGAAGAGAAATGCTTATTAAAGGTCCAGCCTTTACTTCATAAAAAAGCATTTATTCTTCACCATCACGTCAAACTTATATAATCTACTTAAAACTAAGTACATAACAACTAGAAATGTGGGAACATATCCGGTCATGCGGTGGCAAGACAGGATGAGCTACCTAGGGAATGGGGCATCGGCCCCAAAAGACCTAAGTATATCAAATCCTGCAATATCCACAAGATTTGTAAGGCATCGCGAATTGTAGCTAGGAACTGGGCTGCACAATTAATTTTCAAGGCCACGGTACCATTTTGACTCACGGGAATAATAATAAAAACGTTATTATCATTGTTATGCAAATGGGGGGTTATGTTGAAAAATAAGCCGCAAAAGAAAATTTAGAGAAAGCTGAAGAAAAGACTGAAAGAAAGAAACCAGAAGGGTAAAAATTTAAAAGCAAAAAAAAGAGGATACGGAGAATAACACGATGATACCCTCACCAGATAATCCACCGACTCGGGCAGCCAACAGTTCAGGAAGAACTCACAGGTAGAGCTTCTCGAAGTTAAGTTTACTCTGATTCTCTAAAGCTGGGGTAGAGAATATGTTAAATTGTCTTCTTTTCATCCTGTGTATACATATGAAAGGTAAAATGAAAATATTTGCATATACTAAATGTACTTCTTATAGCGTAGACAGGCGACGGCGTTAATTAACTTGTGAATTATCTCCATATAATGTGAATTAACTTTAGCGTAAATGCATGAAATCAAACTGAATTTATACTGCATTTAGCTTTCGATATGGCAACAACGTCGAAAATCAAACAGTTTTTGTTTTTTATTTGTTAAATTAAAATGAATGTTTTTAGAAAAAAAAAAGAAATATTACAATTATAACGCATTTTATAACATTTTAGATTTCCAATGGAAAGAAAAGAAGTGCGTGGTTCACAAGAGATACTCAGATTCTCTTAAAATTGTGGCGGAACGAGTCACTGAAAATATCATTTTACAAAATAGCCATGGCTGAATTATATATGGTAAAGCATTTAAGACAGCTGTACATACGAGTATGTTGCTCTCCTCCTTTTAGCTTCTGAGCTGTTAACATTTGTTCACATTTTTTGGCCGTCATTGTTTTTGTGTTCAAAATACATAGAGAAATCCGAGTGTATGCCGGATCTGCATTGAATTTAATTTTTATTTAGCGTATACAATAGGGTTGTTTTTGTACTTTAATTTTTGCTGTAGGGAATACCTCACCGTATATAAATTTAAATGCAAGTGTTTACTAAAAAAACAAAAATGGAGAAACTGTCGTCTATCAGGGTAAAATTTTAATTTGCATTAGTGAAATTTTAATGCAAATTAACGCCGCTCTCTGTCTACGCTATTACTGTGGCAGCCCATTTTGATTATTCGCTTTAACCTTATACGACAAGTTAAGTCTTAAATCTTACATTCCATCCATTTGAATTTTCATACAAGCAGGTCATCTAGTATAAGGTATTTGCATCATATTGAATTAAATTTCTAACTTTCCAGTTAAGCGAATTTTTACGTACTATTGGTAGCAGTTTACAAAAGATTATTTCTCTCCATATTTTTTATCTCATGTAAATTAAGAGCCACTATCTCATTAATTCAAAAGTAACCATGCAGATCTTACCCAACCTTTAGGCTGATAACATCCTCCGGCTTCATTGTACTATAGGATTTTGCTGTTTTTTAATTTAAAGTTATCGTGACGTTAAATATTAAATACGTTCAACTAGTTGGCTTCCTTTTATTGGCTAGGCATATGCTGAACCTGAACCTGAATTAGAGGTTCTTCTTACACCGCTTGGTGTTTATTCAATTAATATGTATGTATTTTATTTTGTTAGAACGAAGTACCCAACAAAATTTTATTAAACGAAACACCTTAACAATTTTAACTATTAATATTAAATTTTGTAATCGCCTTTTGTTCAGCTCTGCTATCCATACAGCAGCTCACACACGGACTTGTAATAATGAAAAGAAGCAGAAAAAAATATATGTAATAATGAAAACTAAACTGAAATACTACAACAGAACAATATGCCATTCATAAACATTTTGAATGACAGCACAGGCAAACAGGCTTGCGATGGTAGCACACACGCATGCAATCATATATAGTTTTACTGGCATGTACTCGTATATAAATTTACACATTTAAATAGAAATATTAAGAATGAATGAATAAATTCTGTGCAAATGTTGCCATTAACGGATGTAAAGCAATGACAACAGTTGCGACTTGCAATGGAATTGAAAAAAAAACTAACAAACAAAGAACAACAACTACAAACAAAAATAATAAAAATACAACGCGGCTTTATAAAAATAGAAATAGAAAATAACTCTGACAGCAGTGGAGGGTAAACATGAAGTTAAAGAAAAAAAATATACAAAATAAAATATGTTTTCATTTAAAAAAAATATTTAATTTATTGTAAGTATGTTTTTGAATTCGTTCTGAAGCCAGTGTCATTCTCTTACGTTTTTAACATTATCGAACATGCTTTTTGCATATTAAGTTCAAGAAAAGCTTACACCTTCAATTGTAACACCCTGTTCTGGGTATATTGCATTTTAAATATTAAAACTGAACACACAAATGTGTCCGCATATTTATCATTAAATACTTGTAAACACACCTACACTACGAGAAAAATATCGCTAACGTAAATGTGAAAAGCCCCTCAGTAATTCTAGAAAAATAGTTTTCTGTCATTTCGATCTGCAAAAATTGTATAACAAATGTGGCAGCAGTTTCCCGTGCACAGAAAACCTCTCTTAGTTCGATAATACTATCCTTCAGCAAACGGAAACGTTTTACATGTCTTGTAACCACATAATTCTGACTTTGATATTTTTGACAAGAGGACCGAAAAGTTTCTTTTTTTTCTAAAAGACGATTTATGTACATTTTTGTGATATTCTTTTTAATAAAAAAATAAAAGAACAAGTATTTACTTTTAGCTCAATACAAACTTAAAAGATTATCGATTTTTATTAGTTATTTCAAGCAGCCCAGGTAAAATAATTAAACAAATGTGAAGACTTTAAAAAAATCAAAAATAGCAAATGGAAGCCTTGAGCAGAGTATTCTTATTTAAAATGTTGTGGACGGTGTGGCTATACCTTCTGGTCTGTGCCATGTTACTTTACAAAATATTTTATACATGACAGGCGTGTCAGCAAAGTGGGTTTCGATGTTACCTAATTTCAACCAAATAATCTATCTTTCCAAACCTAAAAATGCTGTTTTAGTTTTCATAAACTGATGAAGTATTTTCGACTGAAAAGTTTTTTTCGACTTAGAAAATAAAAAAGTGTAAGGCTTTTTAAAATTATAAATACTGCTGCTCCATAAATAAATCTGAAAGGGGAATAAAACACATAAATTATAATGAATAAAGAATTTTTATTTCGATTTTGTTTATTGGATAAACCAGTTACACAACCAAATGTAATTCTCAGACATCTATGGAATTTGTTAATTTTTTTTATTAAACAAGCTGTTTTATCCAGTCTTACCCTATACTTTAGTATGAGTTGGAATCCTTAGAATGCATTTAATGTTATATCAGATTTCAATTTTAATCAGCAAACAAAATTCATATAATTTGGTCTTTTAAAAAAGGGACGTAAAATTTCATAGTAAAATGATGAAAGTATATAGAAAAATAAATCTGAAAAATTCGTTGGAAAACAAGCATTTGTGTATAAAAACACAAACAAAAAATTAATCATTATAACCAGAAGTAACTGTTGCTAGGTAGGTATAAACAAAAATTTTTTCAATTTTGTTTTCTTACAATTTACTTTTGTTTAAACATTCTTAGTTTTAGTTACAGCGCTGTGCATCTTCGTTGACGATATGTTCTCTAATACTGCATGAATACGCAGTAATCATTCAGCATGCAAGTCAGTATGTTAGATAAACATTAGAAGGTAAAAATATTTCCAGAGTACAACTTAAATCAACGTCAGACACAAAACATACACACTCGCCCACATACAAACACTTACGTACATACTCATTCATTGAAAACATTCAGACAAATAATGGTGGCATTACTATCTCGGTCATGTAATGTTGTAATTTTATTTGTTTATGTATGTGTGTGTGTTTTTGATTAGTGTGTTCGTGCATTTGTGTGTTGCTAATAGTAATTGTTTCTGTTGTATTAGTAAATTATTATGATGGCGATGATGATGACTGCAATGATGACAACAGTTGATGATAATGGTACTGCTGTCATTATTATTGCCGTTGTAATTGTTGTTGTAATAATTAATGTTGTTCTTGTTGTTTTTCTACTCTTTGTGATTCCTGTTTTTGTTCGCTTTAACAAACGCTTGAACCTGCATGTACACGAGTGATCAACTGAATACAACATCATTTTTGCTGTCATATTTTAAATTTCTTACTCTTAAGTTTGTCAAACTTTTGCTTTAATTAAATATACAAATTTTAAGTATGTTGCTTTAGTATCATTTTACGTAAAACATTTTTAATTTTGAATTTGTTCGATATAACTGATATAATTATCTGACATCTCAACAGCGTGTTTTAATAATGGCCCTAAGACTTATTAATTATGTTAATGTGAAAAACTAAAATTGTGTGATGAAACTCTAAGAGTATAAACTGCCCTATTTAATACAGAAAAATCGTTTCAGCCGACTTAAATAAAAATTGATTTGTTGTCACAATCAACTGAATAACTTTATTATTATAGTTAAGAGACGGTAGTGCACTTTAAAAAAGATCCCACTGAAAAGAATACTATTTTTTACATTCGAAATATTTTTATAAGAAAAATTGACTTCTATACGTCAGACCAAAAGACTTAAAACACGAATGTCAGTATTTTGAATTACTTTTAACTCAACATATCCGTCACCCTTTTTTTCGTTTCTATCACCTTATCAGCTCGGATTAGTTCATCGTGGTTTTATAAATAAACAACAAACGGATGTCATTTACACAGATTTTTTTAAGGCGTTTGACAAGGTTAACCATAAAATTCTATTGAGCAAGCTATGTACAATAGGGTTTACTCAGAGCTGCTTAAGCTGGATTATGTCATATCTTACTGAGAGGAAACTAAAAGTACTTTTTAAAAACGCAAAATCTAATGCAATTAAAGTTACATCTGGTGTCCCTCCAGGATCTTTACTTTTTTCATTATTTATTAATGACTTGCCAGACGTAATTAAACATTCATATATATTTATGTATGCTGATGATGGCAAACCTTCACCAAATATGCTGATCACAAGTTGTTGCAAGTTGAATGGTGTAAAAAAAACTGCATAAAACTTTATCTCGGAAAGTGCAAGCGTATGTCTTTCTATAGAAATAAATTCCTAAATGTTAAATAAAACCCATATATTACTTAGCAATTATTTACATCTCTTGTCCGTCCAATTTTAGAATATAGCTCAATAATATGGGACCCAACTTATCTAGTCCATATAAATTGTCGTGAATCTGTACAAAAGCACTTTTTATTATTCTGTCTTCGTAGATTACAATTGAATTCATATAGTCACCCTTCTTAGACTCGCAATAATTAAATTACCATTTTTAATAACCTGTAGGAAAATGCTAAACATTATGTTTATGTTAAACATAATCAATGGAAATGTATGCTCGGATTTTCTAATTGGCAATATCTCGCGTTATGTACCACAGCGTCCTACGCGCAATTACTACTCAATTGTAACTAAATCTTTTAGAACAAATTACTTTAATAATGAACCTTTTATCAGATTATGCAGAAACTTCAGTAAAATGTATGGTTGTATTGTTTTTCTTTAAATACCTCTATAATAAAATATAAAATTATATTCTTTCTGAATAATTAAACAAATAAATCTTTTTTTAATATATCAATGTATTTATTATATGTATAAATAAATAGTCTGTAAGAATTCTAAATTCATAGGCGAAAATAAAATATAAACACTTGTCACATCAAAGACACAGAAACAAAAAACTAGGAATACGAACTTTAAATATCGTAAAATAATTAAAGACTTAAGACACAAAACTTTGAGCTTAAAAAAATCTCATAGCAGATGCGGCTTTTACTATTTACAAAAAAAAATTCTAAATAATTTCATAGCATTAATTGCAGGTGTATAAGAGTACGCTTTATTCATTTTACTTACAAAAAAAAAAGTTCATCGAAAGCTATTCAATTCAGAATGTAATTGTCTGATATTTTTTCAAACATATATTTAAGATTCCTTAATAGCTTAATATCTGTTTGTTTAATTTAATACTGGTGTCTTTGTATCCTTATACTAAGACTAAGAATATTTGAATCCCCAATTCATATTGGTTCTAACGTATATCCATCAACGAACTTATTCGAGTTGTTTCTAAGAGTGGAAAAACCTCAGAAATCTGTTAGTTGACTTTTATTATTTATTTGTATGGTGAAAGTTAGCAAATGATTTAATTGAGATTACAAATCTGTAAAAGAAATTTTCTATTGAAATAGACTTAAAAAAATTTTTTTTGTTAAATTATTCATTATATTTTAGTACTTCACTGATTTTTGAGCGAATTAAGTTTTTTTAATGAAAACAGATCAAGGTGATAGAGTGGACAGCAAATAAATAATAAATCACTTTTCATCCTTTCGACAGGAGATATTAAAAATTTTGTTTTCCTTTGGATCTTTTGAATCAATTTAATTTATAAAGGGTGTTTTTTATAGACGTATAGAACTTTAAATTGCAATAAAACAACGATGGATTATTCGATTGACATGAATTTTATTTATCCGAAAGATAATCTTGTGGCATTACATTTTAAATATGACTTCTGGCATATGACTGCCACGGCTGGCTCGGATGTAGTCCAATCTGGACGTTCAATTTTCGATGACTTTTTCAACATTTGTGGCCGTATATCGGCAATAACATGGCGAATGTTGTCTTCCAAATGGTCAAGCGTTTGTGGCTTATCCGCATAGACCAATGACTTTACATAGCCCCACAGAAAGTAAAATTTACCATTTTTTATCTAACCTGTGTGTCTTATTCAAAGAATCCTCGGTGTAGCTTGATTATTATTCAAGTTACGAGTAATAGTCAAGTATACCTGCAGCTGTAAAGGAAATGAAATGTAAATGTTAAGGTTGGTGGGTGCACTAACACACAAATCCATGTGCTCAAACATGATTATACTTGGACTTGAAAGAAAGCGAATTTATGTAAAGGAAAGTAGTTTTTATTTACGACTAAATATTGTTATGGACCACGCTTTGCATTAAAATGCTAATATATAATTCAATCAATAATTAGGTATGCTAAGCCTTTTAACACACATTAACAATAACTAAAAATTAATTAAAATAAAGTTCAAGTTCTTCAACAACAAATTTTCATTCATTTGCGTGCTATAGCCAATGAATTGCACAGAAAGAAAATTAAAAAAATTTTCTCCATTATAAATTAAATTATAAAGGTTTCGTTTTAATTTTAAATTACCAATTTGAAATAAGGCAAATTTAAAATTACGTTTGCTACGGCCGTAGATCCGTTCTAATCTTGTATGTTATTCTTGACCAGGGGTCGACAGCCTACGACTCGCGAGCTACATGCAGCTTTTCGGATGTCAAGCTGTGGCACCTTAGTTCCATACGCTAATATTATTTATTTAAAAAAAAAAAAAACATGTAAGGATGATTAGACACCGTTTCTATCTCTCAGCCACTTGTACTGACTTTTCACCTCACCGCTCCCCGTGACACGCGTCGTCACTATCGAAGTTCCATGTTAAGTAACTGGCCGCAATCCACAAGTAATAGTAATCTGGCAAGCTTCGCGGTATCAAAAGGTACACTATTCACAGATGCTGACAGATGCGTCTGAAGATCTGTTTCGTGATTTCAAAAACAAACCAGAAATCTTAAAAAAATTAGAAATTTGCCACTATCTGCTCAAACAGTACAAGATATAATAGATAAAATGTCTTCAAATGTAACAATATCGTATTTGCAATTGAAAGACATTTAGCTGGCTTTTGCCTTGACACTTTCCAAGTTGCCCTTTTTGTCAGGTACAGGGTGGGCCAAAAGAAACCAAGGGGTGTAAAAGTTTAATAACTTTTTTGTTTATTATTTATTATTTTTTTTATTTTTTCTTTCAGATTATATAATATACAAAATGGAAATTTTTTTACACTAAGTATGAAAAATGATGTCTCTTAAATGACCACCGTTTTCAGCTTCGCACTGATAGGCTCTTTTTAGAGCATTTTCCATAACATCTTTCAAAACTTGTGGCTGTAGCGTTCGAATTTCTGCAACAATGTTTGCCTTGAGTTCAAGGATTGTCTCTGGCTTGTTCACATACACTCGCTCTTTCAAAAAACCCCAAAGAAAATAGTCGGGTGCTGTCAAATCTGGCGATCGCGCTGGCCAAATAATTTCCGAATTTCGAGAAATTATTCGCTCTCCAAAAATTTGACTTAAAAGTGCCATTTTGTCTCGGGCAGTATGGGCAGTGGCTCCGTCCTGCTGAAACCACATACCAGGTCTGTTTTCAAGAGCAGGACGTAAAAAATTTTCTATCATAAAACGATACCGCTCTCCATTTACGGTTACAGCACTTCCATCTTCATTCTCGAAGAAGTAGGGCCCAATGACATTTTCAGATGTGATCCCACACCATACTGTACACCTGATGGGGTGCAATTGGCGTTGATGAATGGCTCTTGGATTTTGAGAACCCCAGAACCTACAGTTCTGCTTGTTAACAAAGCCATTCAAATGAAAATGAGCTTCATCACTCATAATCAAATTTTCAATAAAGTTGATTTCATTTCTGGCCAACTCTTGAAATTTAACTGCAAAATTTAGACGTTGCCTATGATCTGCGGGTTTTAATTCTTGGACCAATTGCACCTTATATGGGTATAACTGTAAATCTTTTTTTAAAATGCGCCGTAGTGACGTACGAGACATTTCTAGCTGAGCAGAACGCCTTCTGCCAGATGTTTCTGGTGCTTCGTTAACACTTTGATGTACTCGTTCAATATTTTCCGCAGTGCGACTTAAACGTGGTCTACCGGTTCGAGGCAAACCTCTTACGCTGCCATGTTGGTGATGACGATTAACTAAGCAACGAATCATCGCTTCAGAGGGCGAAATTCTGACGTTAAAATGTCGACGATATGCTCATTGCGTTAAAATAATTGATCTCTGGTTTAAATAATAAAATTCTATTGTTCTGGTTCTCTGTTCAGTTGTGAACCTCTCCATTATAAATTCTCCAAGTGTTGTCTATATAATCTGAAAGAAAAAATAAAAAAAAATTAATAAACAAAAAAGTTATTAAACTTTTACACCCCTTGGTTTCTTTTGGCCCACCCTGTATATGTCTTCCTAGGGTCTACAAGAATATGAATTCCTAAGATTGCCATCGCTCTAGGAATAAGCTAGCGGGGAAGATAAAACGAATGGCGTGCAAAAATGCCTGGAAGATAATAAGATCGTTTCAATAGCAACTGATCGAGCCTGAAATATGGCAAGAAAAGAATTGGACGAGAACGATTTTTCAGAGCAAAATAAACTACGAAATGATTCGATTACGAAACGATTCGATTAAATTTGTTGACCTTTAGGCCACCCTGTATATTATCTAATTTGTTGTGAAAAGGGTGGTTAAATTTTAAGGGCCGATGTTGAATGTGAACCACACCTAAACTTTAAGCTTTTTCTGCATTTCATTTGACATTTCTCAATTTCAGACTAACTCAATTTGAACCATGGAAAGACACACAATCGAGCGACGCGTTAAAGTTATTCAGGCTGATTATGAAAATGAAAATCAATTTTCGAAGAAAATCATCTTCAGCGATGAGGCACATTTTCACCTCAGTGGATTCGTCAATAAGCAGAATTGCCGCATTTGGGTGAATGATAATCCAAGCGTGGTTGTCGAAAAATCAATGCACCCACAAAGAGTGACTGTTTGGTGCGGCTTATGGGCTGGTGGCATCATCGGGCCGTATTTTTTCCAAAATGAGGCCTGTCAGGCAGTTACTGTGAATGATGTTCGCTATCGTGAGATGATATCGAACTTTTTATGGCCCGAATTGGAAGATATGGACGTGGACGATATGTGGTTTCAACAGGACGGTGCCACTTGCCACACAGCTAAGGAAACAATGGGTCTTTTTCGCAAAAAATTCAATGGACGTGTTATCTCACGTGGTGGCGATGTCAATTGGCCGCCAAGATCATGTGATTTGGTGATTTGATACCGTTGGACTTCTTTCTTTGGGGTTATTTGAAAGAAAAGGTGTACGTCGATAAGCCAGCAACAATCCCAGATCTAAAGGATGAAATAATTCGGCACATAAACGGCATAGAACCTCAATTATGCCTCAGCGTCATCGAAAATTTGGACCATCGGATGGAGGTGTGCCGCCGAGGTTGCGGTGGCTATTTGGCCACCATACCATATTATCATAATGAAAAGAAATGACAATAATTTCCTAAATAATTTGTGTTTTATTCAAAATCAACATCGGCCCCTAAAATGTAACCACCCTTTATAAGAAATTGTAATTTTTGACTCTTCCAATTCTGAAGCTTGCCGAACCGTAGTCATAATGATGTCATGTCATGTTTAAAAACCTTAAATAAATATGATCTCTTATAAACCATTTTTCTATTTAAATATTAGCTTGCTTTTTTTTGCCTCAAGGATAACCATACCACAAAATATTATTTGCTTTAATATCGTGCAGGCCAGTAAAAAGCTAATAAAAAGATTAAACAAAATCTACCCATATGTCTGAATAATAACTTTTACTTTACAGTTGTTTAAATATCCAAGAGATATTAATGGAAAGAAAGAAACAAAATAATACAAAAGAGACCACTGAATGCATAACAGCATGGTTCTGCGGCATTTATTATACGAGTATGCCAGTATTTTAATAGTAGCTGCTTTAGCATTGACCTTGACTTATGCAAATAAAGATTTTTTTATTTAAAAAATGACTGATGGGTGGCTTCAACTCAAGTGCAAAGCATGTTTTATATAGTGTAATAAAGCTAATGGATAACAAATAAGTGCATACTTCAAATTAAAAGAGAACCTTAAACAAAATTAAAAACTTTTAAAAATGAAAGAAATTCATTTTAAAATTGTTTTTTTCAATGTGGAAGAAAAATATTCTTTTCAAATATGCAATTGCTTGTAAAAATTTGATTATCGCAAGCAACATCTTAAGTGGGAACAAACTGGATTCTCCCAAACTACAGGAATGGAAGAAATGAAATACTTTTGTCGATAGATTCTATGTAGTACTTAAACACTTTAGTCGGCTCTATAAACTTATCTCACCATATTGCTAACAATTGTATGTCAACATTACTGAATTGTAACTTTTTTTTTATTTAAAATCTATACATATAAAAGAGTAACGATACTGACTGCCTGACTGACTGACTTATCATCATTGCCCAGCCCAAGGGCTTAAGCTACAGACTTAAAATTCGGTAAACAGGTGCATGTCCCAATGTCGAATAAGAATGGATTTTTGCAAATTCGCATATTAAGGGGGTAAATAAAAACGGATAAAATCGAACTTCTATATCTTCGGAACTCCTACAGATGGAGCCACAGTTCAAACTACAAAATATTCTAATAAAAATAAGCAGGTGGGAATTTGGTACTTTTTCGATATTTGTACATTTGCGGGATAAACAGGGTAAAAAGTAATGATGGTACGTTTATTTAACCCCATTTATCTTTCAAAATAGCAATCACAGCAACAGAAAATAAGTTGTATTCTTCTCTTCTTAAAAAGATATCCAATACCCACTTTTTAAAAATTCGAGCAAATAAGGAGTAAAATGTGTACCAACTTTTACTGCTATTTCTAAATATGTACATTTATGTAAATTAATATAGCATATGAACATTCTACTATTAATTAATAACACTCAATAAAACTCTATTTAAAAACTAATTTTCAAGTGAGAAAAAAAGGACCAAAAGGGGGAAATAATATTGGACTTTATATATAATTAAAATAGCACTATTTTTATATTATGCGCAAACTTAGAATTGGGACAGTAGAATTAAACGGTACTGATCGAAATAAGATATCATTAAGGGGACAAAATCGTACTTTTTATTTGTTTTAATAGTACTTTTTGCTTTTTTAATGAAAATGGGCCTAGAAGTACAAAGTTTAGCTCAAGCGGTCGTAAGCAAAGCAAAAGATCATTAGATAGACGAATGGTACTTTTTATTACATTTTGGTACTTTGTGATATTTTATTATTTATAAACCTAGAAGTTTAAGACTTGACTTAAACGAAACGAAATTAACTATCTGTGCGTTTTTTGTTTAATAAACAAGTTTTTTTTGTAACGTATTTCTCTGAAATTTCATACAGAAAATATAATGTAATATTTATATAATTTAATAAATAAATACAAGGTGGGCCAAAAGAAATCACCCTATTGGAAGATGTTCTTATTTTTGCAAATGGCGGCCAATGTCAAATCTGTTTTGACATTTGTGGACTAGACAGATGTAGAATACAAGTGAAAAAGACATGGAAAGATACACTCCCCAAGAACGTGGAATAATCGTGTCTATTTTTTTTTTCGCGTAACAATTCGTCTGTGGTGTTGGCGTAGCGCGAATTCCGTCGGCGATTCCCCGGCCGTTCGACACCTACTGTGCAAACACTGCGCCGTTTGGCGCCAGTTCTGTCGAGAATATCGCCGCTGTTTGCCGAGGATATCGAGCTGTTTCCAGAAACATCGACCAGACGCCGTGCCTCGCAATTAGCCATCAGTCGGTCGTTCCTAAGGCGAATTTTGCTCAAAGACCTGCGCATGTTCCCGTACAAATTCCAGTCTGTGCATCAGCTGCTGCCTGTCGACGGCCAAATGCGTGTAACCTACGCCCAAGCCTTCTTCAATCTCGAGGACGAAGCGGACGATTTTTCGACGAAAATCATAATGAGCGACCGGGGCTCATTCCCACCTCAGCGGGTACGTGAACAAGCAAATCTATCGCTTCTGGGGGCACCGAAAATCTACGAGTGATGCACGAGGCGGCATTACACCCGCTCAAAGTAACTGCATGGTGCGCTGTTCACGCTGGAGGAGTCCTCGGGCCATTTTCTTTCGAGGACGCCGCTGGTCAAACGACAACAGTGGCTGGTGCGCACTATAGGGCCATTTTAACCGAGTTTTTTCTACCGCAATTGAACGATTTAGGACTGGAGGACATGTCGTTCCAACAGGACAGAGCAACGGCACACACTGCGCGGGCTACAACCGATATTCTGAAGGCGGCGTTCCCGGGTCGCCTCATCTCTCGTTTTGGCGACTTGCACTGGCCCGCAAGATCGCCCGATTTAACCGTTCCACACTTTTTTGTGGGGTTTTTTGAAGTCCTGTGTTTAAGTGAACAAGCACGAGACCCTGGAAGCCCTCAATTACAACATTCGACACTAGTGCGAGAATCTCTCGCCCGAAGTTCTCGCCGAAGTGATGAAAAATGCCATAAAACGAGCCCGTATAGCAATCAATTGTGACGGAGTCCATTTGGCCGATATCATCTCGATTAGACCAATAAAATTCTAAAGGTTCAGATAAACATAATCAAAAAACAGAATCGAAGTTTTTGCATTTAAAAAAAAGTGAGAGCCAAACAACTTCGGATGACTTTTTTTCGCCCACCTTGTATAATGTACAGAAGGTTCATCGGCCACGCATACTGTTAACACCACTTCCCGCTTCTAGTTATATTGTAATGACTGACATCATCCACATATCTAATTCATTTGATTTAAAAATATAATCGTTATAAAATTTTTTTATATCAAAATGTTTTTTTGTAATTTAAAAGGCGATTTGCAGGTTTTTAATATTTATTAAAATTACTTGTTTTAGTTGAATTTGTTGCTGCTATAAGACAAATATTTAGCTAAATTTAATATTATTCTAATGGAAAATGCATTCAAAATTAGTCATGCTAGTCGGAAAGATTATAGATTTGCTGTTATTATGTGAGTGAACTAGTTAGACATTCAAAAATAATGACAAAAAATATCTTTAACCAGCACAGCAACACATGTATGACCATGTAATTAAGGGAGGTCATCTTTATTGTTAAAATTTTTTTATCTAATGTTATTGTCCTTTAAGTCAAATGCACATATAGAATAGCAGACATAAGAACACACAACAAGCAAACAAATAAATAAACCAACAATATGACTTACATGACTTTTCAAAAGACAAATTGTATTCTATACCCGCATTACATACAAAAAAGAAAGAGTAAATGTAATTTTCTAAAAGAGATTATACTTGTAGAGCATATAAACACACAGACACACATTTACAAACACACATATTATGATATTTATGTGTAAACACACATTCATGCTTAATGATTTGTTTACCTGAGTGAAGAAACCTAATAAGTATAAAACAGCAGAAGTTTTAGCTGCAAAAGGAAACGATTTGTTAGAAGAAAAACACAATGACATTGTACATACATATATACATGCACACATATTTTCCGAACCAAAAACCAACATCAACCAATAGAAAGTTACAAAATTTAGCAAACAACCTCCGTATGCCATCAAATCAAATGCACCTCAACATTCACCAAGGAAACCCAACAAACTTATAAAGCTTGGAATCACAATAAATAACAAAAGCTTATTTTATAGTTAAAAAATATTTGAATTTGGCTTTCATTTCAAAACACAATAAATATAAAAAAATATTTGAAATATGATTTAGATCAGCTAATAAAAGTAGTGTGTTTCGCGATAACTTTTTTATTACAAATCGATGCGAATCCCTGTACTCTACAACCATAAAGGTCAGCAACAGGCCAGGTACATCGGCGGCATCGGATTTTTAGTGGCGCCGGCTAATAAGTTCTTCGAATATGTTTAGCTATAACAATAAGCAATTGCAGCTTTTTATATATTCAGATATGATCAATGACTTAACAAGTGCGTATTACCTACTTTTATGGTGTAAGGTATCTATTTGTACAGGAAAAAAATTTCAAAATCTATTAACATACTATTACTACGAGTATATGCTGAAATTTTCTGTTTCAAAATGAAAAGTTTCTAATTCGAAAAGCTCTGAATATTCATTTAGCTTACAGCGATTAACTGTTCGTTAACCAGACTAAAAAGAAAGCTACTTTGAATATGACATTTGTTTCATAAAATATGTTATGCGAATTACACAATTGTTTTTTACATTATTGACTACAGAGGTCGCTGTAATTAATATTAATACTTAAAATAAAGCTAAATAATGCTCTCTTAGGCATGCAGCTTTGGCTGCTTTAAGTAAATTTTTGTAGCCTCTCATAGACTAGAAAACACTCAAATATAAATATTTTTTTTAACCAACCAATCATTGGCTCCAATTTGTTCGTTGGGAAATTGTTACATGCCAATACAATTTTAATAAAAGTTTTATGTTTGTCCTTTATCTTTTCTTTTAGTTAAACTAACAAACTAACCAAATGTAGTAAATGCTGCTGCATAAGACTAACTATTTATTGAGATGGCAAACAAAGTTAGAGCACATTGATATGAATACACATAGATATTTGATATAGATTTTCGATAAAATGATAACAAAAAGTCAAAACTATTTACAAATAAATTTAATTTTTTGGTGGAATATTCTATATATCTAATGCTGATATTTAGCAAGTGTTAAATAAATTCAAGGGTTGAAGCATTAAAAACGTATATTGTGAAAAGCTTTAATACGAGTATAGTTAAATTAACACATTTTCATATATTCAGCTTAAGGGTTAGGCAGCTCATCAGGAAATTTTTAAATAAACTATAGCTGTAGATTGGAATCAAGTAATCACATTTTGCCTAACAGCATTTGGCATCAAGCCAATAATAAAGAGAAAATTACCATCATTCTGCTTTTTCTCTCAAACTCGCAATCTAAAGATTGTCTCTAGAACAATATCATGTTGCAATTCACTCAACACTTTAAGCATTCGCACAATTTGTATGAACTAGATATCAAAACTTTTGACTTTTTAGCAGGTTTTACAACTCGGTTGCAAAGTTAACTAACGTGTTGCACAATATTATTTTATTTTCAACTATTAAAGCTAAAAAAATTAACTTAAGATGTACAGAAAGTTCTATAATTTATGTATAAAATGGAAAACTAAAATAACAATTTTCTTGGACAATCCCATATATTCTGTATGACTTGCATAACTGATTTATATTTGGAATAATAAAAAATGAATAAAAATAGAAGAAGATTACTTTTATACAAAACAATTTAATTTTTCGTGCTTAATTGCACTATTTTATTAGAATACTTCCCCTTACTACAGTTTTGCAGCGCTTTTAATGTTGTCTTCTTTATACGAGGTATGATCAAAAAATAACCGTTATTTTCAATTTTTTCAAAAAGTATTTGTTTATTCATCAATAACTATCTTGTCTCCCATAGATATAATACACTTATGCCAGCGTTTTTTCCAATCCTCGAAACACTTCTGAAATGCGCTTTTTGGTATCGCCAACAGATCCTGTTTCGATTTTTCTTTTATCTCCTCAATCGTAGCAAAATGCTTTTCTTTCCTCGGTGTCTTCAGTTTTGGGAACAGGAAAAAGTCTCAGGGGGCCAAATCTGGTGAATACTGTGGCTGAGGCATGATTACCGTGTTATTTTTGGCCAAAAAAATTACGAACAAGCGACGATTTTTTTGCTAAAAATTCAGCAATTTTGGAACAATCTCACTGCCGCGCGTTTCATTCCTAAAACATCCGTAAAAATTGCTTGGCATGAGCCCAACGATATGCCAACATCATCAGCAACCTCTCTAAAAACGATTCGACGATTATCAAAAATCAATGTTTTCATCGGTTGTTGACGTGCTCGGGCGACCAGGACGCGCATCGTCATTGACATCTTCTCGACCTTCCATAAACCGTTTATACCACAATTGAACTTGAGTTCTGCTCATAGTAGACTCGCCAATAGTAAAAAATCGAAGAGCATACCAAAACACGACTAACCTTTTTATCTGTCAAAGCAAACTGACAATCCAAAATGGCTAATATTGTCAACATAAATAACAGACATGTGTACCAACATAAAAAAAAATGCGAAAATCGAACATACGTACCTCACGAAAATTGAAAATAACGGTTATTTTTGATCATACCTCATATTATAAAAAACATATTTTCATACCAACATTTCACCTTTTACACAAAGTTAATAAATATATTTTTAACGTTTTATAACATTTTTTGCCATACACTTGCCTGAAGAAAGTAATGGTTTTAATTGATATCTAGTCCTCCTCTTAAGTTTGCTTGTAGACGTACATGTCTTTTATTACTGTTAGCTAACTCGTAACCTTTGTATTGCTCTCGTTAACTGTGAGGTTAAATATATCAAGTTAAGAAAACTGTCAACAACAATTGTTAATTACTACACTTCCTTATTGCTTGTATGTATATCATATTGTATATATTATATTTATTTGTATATCATTGTGTTCATTCGGCCGTAAATTTATCTGTCTGTAGCAGTTGTTACTGACTTATTTACCTGTAACTTTGTATCTGTTTAAGTATTGCCAAAACTTTAAATTAAATTATAATGAAACTAATTAAATTTCAAAAGTACTATTTAAATAATTTTAATGAGAGGGAGGAGTATATTAGGGGAGACCATATTCTTAATGGTTAAAGATTCAATTATGTCTTATATTGCTAACCCGCACCATACTTAACCCTCATCTCATCCTCAAGAAAACTTACATTGCTTACCCTCATGTGTGGATTTTAACACAATGGCATTTCTATGTATTTACGGGTAGTAACATGGTTTTTTCAGTTAGAATACTTTTCTATAAGCACTAATACATTTTTAAGCCATTTTATTGGATTACTAATCTTGGAGACTCGTATTGTAATATATTTCAATATTCAAGCGATCATATCTTATCCCTGTCATGGTATCAGAATATAAATTCTCTTGGATAGCCAAGTAACTCTAAACGTACTTGAAAGCTTTTTCCGATCAAAGCTAAATGAAGAATGCTATAAAATTCTCGGTGTTTTGTCAAAAAAAAAATTATTGCATTATTCTATTTACTATAGTTATGGATACTGGAAAGGCATGTGAACAACAAAATAGCAGACTATCGGCTTAAAATTCGTGTGAATACTCTTTTACTGGCCCAGAATTCTCCTTCAGGAATTGTTTTATACGTGATTTATTATGCGAAGGAGTAAAATAAAGTCTATAAGATTATTGGGAAGGCCAAATAGACATGGGGTAGTCAAACACTTTTATGCCGAGCGACCTGGGACTAAGGCTATTCTAAACCTTAGCAGAAATTACTCTAAACTCTTCTGAACTATTTACAAAACATTTTGAACTCAATTCAGACTAAAATTAAATTGGTATGGTACAGGATGACTCATGTCGTCTCTGTCAAGAGAGGGAACTATAGAGCACTACCTGTACATTTTCCAAAAGTTTAAAAGATGCAGTATAGTCATCCTAGGCATTAGGAGTATCAAGAGAGAGAAATATTTGATGACAAAATGGTATTAAAGGGCGAAATCTGCGCATTATTCATATGTGTGGAAAACCGCACACGAGGGTAATCTTTGAAATATTTCTCACAAAAAACTTTTTTTTAATTTTTAAATGTGTTTTTAACTTTTTTTTAATTTTTAAATGTGTTTTATAAATATAATTAAAGTCACGAAATATCGAGAGAATCGCTTAATTTTCTCTCTTTCAATTTTGGAAAAGAAAATTTGTTTGTGTGGCTTTCAATACAAAGATGAGATGAAGGTTAAATAAAAGTATTTGCGCATGCCATATACGAGTATGTTACTAAATAGTATGAGTTTTTTAATACAGGTGCTAGTTTAAATAATTTATTTAATTATATGTAATTAAATCCAGACAAGTGGAATTTAGAAGCTGATGAATTTGGTACTAGACTGGCGGTACTAGAGCAGCTATCAATGATTTTTACTTTAAAAAGGCTTTTCCTAATGGAAAAATACTCAACTATCATTATAGTCGAAGTGTTTTGCCATCCTCATTTGTGTCATAGACTGATGGAGGAATAAGACAATTATTAAAGCTCTTTATTTGATGTCAGACATTCAGGCTGATCTGATCGGTCATAATCAAGTTATTTTTCGCATCCCTGAATGAACTTTTGGTTCTTAAAGCTTTTACTTTGTATTGCACCACCAAAGTATGTCCATTCTTTATAAATACAACTTTAATATCTGTCCGAATTTGTCGAATCAAAATTCCTAAAAAAATTGCATATCTCTGACTGGACTCAGATTGAGGTAATGTTTTATTATGCTGTCGAAAGCCCCGAAGGCACTAGCACTGAACAAGAGTCACCTTAAGGGGATAGTTTACCGGACACTGTGGTCTTATACATCACCACTGTAAGATATGTATGCTATACACACCCAAGTTCCAAATCCAGTGCTATAGTCTGGCAACGTGAACACCAAGTTTGTAACACTTATTTTACAAATAAATGGATCGTTGATTTAAGAGCTATTGCAATGAAAACAACATACAAATACTGCGCCATTTTATTATTGGTTAGAGAATTAAATACAAAAAAAAAGTTAATTTAATTGAAACGGCTAGTTTATAAATTAATTTTAGTATGTTTTGACTTTCATGACTATTCGTGCTACTACCGCCTTAACTGCACCATGATATGGGCGATTGTTTGTATAATTTTAGATACTTTTGATACCGCACTCATTTTCTGTGTTTATCTCTTTCAAAACCATGTATTAACGGAAGGTTTTCAATATACCCTATACAAGTTTATTGTTCAATATTAAAAACTTGAAGAAATTATTAAATTATTTCAATTTCCTTCAATTAATTTATAAATGAATACAAGATAAAAGCATCAGAGGCTGCTGTACTTTTGCGCAAAATGAATTGAATTGTATACGGTCAGCAATAGGAAATTTCTGAGCGACAAAATCAAGTTATATAGCTTGCATAATGAAACCTCAGAATATGTATTTTGTGACTGTTGTACCCTGTGATTCTAGAAAGACAAGACTTATGTGAGACTTTTTGATGACTCCAACAGAAATAGCCGCACTCTCACTGAATAAGGTTTCATGCGAGTCGTAGACCAGAAACCGTAAGGTACAAAAGATCTTCTGGTTTGCAGTACATGGGGCTAAAAAATAATAAAAATAACTGGTCCATCTATTTTTTTCTATAAGAATTTAAATGAATTTTGTATTTAATATTTACAAAAAAAAAATTTTAAATCTGTAAAAAAAAGTGACGATTTTCCTCTAAACGAGACTGATTCAAAATCACTTAGCGTTGACATGAAAGCATGTTTTAAGCGGCAATACTTTTTTCATAATTTTCTTTGTGCAACTAAAAGAAGTTTGTAGTTGAAAATACTTTAACAGCACACTTGATATTTGCATCTCTTTGGCAAGTCAGATGTCTTTTCAATATCATACTCTTGCCGCCAGCAGTATTTACTCTGACATCTGTGGTTTCAAACCACCTATCATCTTTATGGTTTCTATCCGAGTCATTACTTGCTTGTAAGTTCTACCAAAGTTTTCTACACAACACAGTGCTCTTATAAAGAGTGATTTTTTTGCTATTATCTTTTTGGCAACACTAGTTTTGACAGCTCACGCACGTTTTGTATCTTGTGTCACTGTCAAACATCTTCAGTTTGGTCTATAATTTAATCATGAATCGTCTTACAAACGAACAACGCTTGCAAATTATTGAATTTTATTACCAAAATGCGTGCTCTGTTAAGAAAGTTCATCGCGCGCTTCTTCCATTTTATGGTCAGTTTAATCGACCTACTGAGGCTTCTATTCGGGCTATTGTAACAAAATTTCGCACCAAATTTACATTGTTGGACATTAAACCACCAACACGCTTACGTAGAGTGCGAACTGAAGAAAATATCGCAGCCGTATTGGCCAGTGTTGGTGATGACCGTGAATTATCGATTCGGCGCCGTTCGCAGCAATTGGGCCTCTGTTACTCCACTACGTGGAAAATTTTGCGGAAGGATTTGGGTGTGAAGCCTTATAAGATACAACTGGTGCAAGAATTGAAGCCAAACGACCTACCACAACGCCAAATTTTTGGTGAATGGGCTCTTGAAAAGTTAGATGAAGATCCACTTTTTTATCGAAGAATTGTGTTCAGCGACGAGGCTCATTTCTGGTTGAATGGATACGTGAACAAGCAAAACTGCCGTATTTGGAGTGAAGAGCAGCCAGAAGCATTGCAAAAGCTACCAATGCATCCACAAAAAACAACCGTTTGGTGCGGATTATGAGCTGGCGGCATCATTGGGCCGTATTTCTTCAAAGATGATGCGAATCACAACGTTACTGTGAATGGTAAGCGCTACCGTGCGATGATAACAAACTTTTTTTTGCCCAAAATGGAAGAGCTTGACTTGCATGACATGTGGTTTCAACAAGACGGTGCCACATGCCACACAGCACGCGAAACAATGGACCAATTGAGAGGCGAGTTCGGTGAACAGTTTATTTCACGCTTGGGACCAGTCAATTGGCCGCCCAGATCGTGCGATTTAACGCCTCTAGACTATTTTTTGTGGGGCTATGTTAAGGCTAATGTCTATAGGGACAAGCCCGCTTCGATTGACGCACTGGAAGCCAACATTGCCAACATTATTCGTGAGATACCGGCCGAAATGTTGGAAAGAGTATGCCAAAATTGGACTAAGCGGATGGACCATTTGAGGCGCAGCCGCGGCCAACATTTGCATGAAATAATCTTCAAACATTAAATTATATCGACCCAACTATCGATCCAAATAAATATTTCATGCATTTTTCTGAATTTTATGTGTTTTTTTTTTTTTTAATTTCCGATAGTTCTTATAAAATCACCTTTTAATGCCTAATATCACCTTAAAAGCGTAAATCACTTCTTTATTTAAAACTACAGTTTCGTATTTAGATTCATTGGCTCTGACGTTCTTTACCCTTCTTGTTTGAATAGCAAAATGTGCACCTTAACAGTTAATTTTCTTTCACTATCAAATCTTCAGAGAATACAAACGATAACTTCTTTTTACAGAGATGTGATAATAAACTATAGCCTTCGATGTCAATTGAAATATTTTATTAGATCTTCATATTGGTTAAAAAATTCCACCAAAAAGTTAAAACACATCCTTCGCTAATAATATTAAAAAGAATAGACATTTGTGATTGTGTTTGTAATGGATAAACTCTAAAACTACTAAACTGATTTTATAAATATTTTCACATTATCAGCAAGTAACATAACGTCACGCCCACTTTGTACTGATTTAATAATTAAAATTTTATTTTCTAAAGGACATTTTGCTAAAACAAGCGCAAAATTATAAATTTGTAGTTCATTTTTTGTTTATCAATATGAAGCAATGATAGCAACACATTCTTAAAAAGTGCGAAAGTACAGGGTGGGCCAAAAGAAACCAAGGGGTGTAAAAGTTTAATAACTTTTTTGTTTATTAACTTTTTTTTTATTTTTTCTTTCAGATTATATAATATACAAAATGGAAATTTTTTTACACTAAGTATGAAAAATGATGTCTCTTAAATGACCACCGTTTTCAGCTTCGCACTGATGGGCTCTTTTTAGAGCATTTTCCATAACATTTTTCAAAACTTGTGGCTGTAGCGTTCGAATTTCTGCAACAATGTTTGCCTTGAGTTCAAGGATTGTCTCTGGCTTGTTCACATACACTCGCTCCTTCAAAAAACCCCAAAGAAAATAGTCGGGTGCTGTCAAATCTGGCAATCGCGCTGGCCAAATAATTTCCGAATTTCGAGAAATTATTCGCTCTCCAAAAATTTGACTTAAAAGTGCCATTGTGTCTCGGGCAGTATGGGCAGTGGCTTCGTCCTGCTGAAACCACATACCAGGTCTGTTTTCAAGAGCAGGACGTAAAAAATTGTCTATCATAAAACGATACCGCTCTCCATTTACCGTTACAGCACTTCCATCTTCATTCTTGAAGAAGTAGGGCCCAATGACATTTTCAGATGTGATCCCACACCATACTGTACACCTGATGGGGTGCAATTGGCGTTGATGAATGGCTCTTGGATTTTGAGAACCCCAGAACCTACAGTTCTGCTTGTTAACAAAGCCATTCAAATGAAAATGAGCTTCATCACTCATAATAAAATAATTGATCTCTGGTTTAAATAATAAAATTCTATTGTTCTGGTTCTCTGTTCAGTTGTGAACCTCTCCATTATAAATTCTCCAAGTGTTGTCTATGTTTGCCATCGATATTTTTTAAGTAGGTATTTCAGAAAAGGACGAGGTTGCCATTTCAACACATCAACATGTCATATAGTCTTCCTCAATTGGCGTACAAGCCGTGAACTTTCCCTCGTAGAGCGCTAGCTGCAGGACTTCACTCTCGAGTGCTATAAGAAACGGTCACATCTAGTGATGTGAGGAGCAGCAATTGATTCTCCCCTCCCTCCCCTTATTTCTCACTTCTTTTTATCTCTTCGCTCGGAGCTCTGTTTAACCTAATGTATAACCCTTCCTTAGAAAATCATATGAAATACTTTGTTTATTACACTAAATTAATACACCAAGAATAACAACATTGATGCTTAACTTAGTACTTACTAAAGGGCTGCACAAGCATACTTGAAAGCAACACATCACTATAAACATGTGTAATAATTTATATTAAAAAGTGCTTGTAAGCCATTTCAAGTATGCTTGTGCAGCTCTTTAGTACTTAATTCTCATTCTCCCCTTTGATGCAAAGACTTGTATGTGTTTACAAATAGGGAAATAGCTGCAAGATATTTAAAACAGCGCAAATTATAATCATTTGTTTGTAATCATAGTATCACAATACTCCGTTATGGTCTAAATGAACTAACTTGTGCTCTGGTTGGTTACACAGTAAATACTTAGCTGGGCTTTTTGGTTTTGATGGTTATAATGATAACGGTATCTTCACACGTTTAGAGAAACAAGAGATACACAAACATAACTGAGTAATTTCAGTTTCAGTATGATTTAAGATGGTTTGGTTTAGTTTTTATTTATTTTTGTTGCTTGTAAAATCGTTTAGTTTACTTGGTTAGCCTTGTTGTTTTAAATTGTTGCTTTATAAGCTCTTGTTCTTTGCAGACCCCCCTTGCTTGTCTATTTTATTTGTCTAAATTAAGTCATGTTCGCACTCAGTGTCGTCTCTTGTTTTATAAAGTTGTATGGTTGGTTGGCTTTAAATTTAAACAATAATAAAACCATTTTAGGCTGGTTTGACCCAGGTGATGTTCTGCAAATGACAGGGGTCGGTCATCATAGCAGTAGGTGGTGTGTCCATATGATACCAATATACAATAAAAGCAACAACGTATGTGTGCAAACATATTTATTTGATTGAAATTTAATTTGATTTCGTTTTGAAAAAATGTTTGTGGTAATAAATTAATTATTCACATGATAAATTATCTATGCAATAATAATCTATAAAACATACCAACTCTTTCTAGTAGAATTGTTTTAATAAGATAAATTTCTATTTAATTAAATGAGTTTCTATAGAATATACTGGCATTAATGCTCGCAGATAAATTAGTATTTAGTTAAATTAGTATTCTCTAAATGGTCAATTTGCTTAAATAAATTAAGGTTTTCACTAGCATTACGAAATAATAATAAAATTATATTTTTAACTGGAACAAATAATATTAATTAATGTCATGGGGTTGTTAATTTTATGCAAACAATGGAAGTTTCTTAATGCTTCATAATAAAGTAGACAACTTGCAGTAATCTTGTCCTTAATCGTTGCATTCGATATCAAATAAAAATTATGGAAATTTTTGCCTTTCTGTTTGAAAATACACATCAGTATTGTTTTTCACTTTAGAAATTTTTCACACACAAAAACAATAATCACACTGATAAAATATTTAATTTATTTAATTAAATATTATATTATATTATATATAAATTATTAAAAAAAAGAAATAAATCTAAACAGATTTTATTTTTACGAATTTTGTATTTCTTCTTAAATTTGTAATTTTTCCGTTTGCTTTCTGTGAGAAAATTTAGCGTAAGCAAAACGTAGAAATTTATTTATATTGCGGAATCAATAGTATGGTATAATACCGCCACGGTAGAGATGACACCGCAACTGCAGGAACGGAATGAATAATTGTAAAATGCTTTCCGCAATTGCGAAAAGGAATAAATAATTTAGACTCATTAAACAATATGACATTTTTTGAATTTTTGATTAAAAATTTCATTGGTTGGATTTTTCAACAAAAAATGTTTTGATATTTAAATTTTTGTTAATTAAACTTTTTGTTTAATAAGCAAATAAAAAATGTATTTAATTTATGCTTTGCGTACCTACTTTTATTATTATTTGTCTAAAAAATATTGCAAATAACTTTGTAGTATAATTTAGTTGCTTGGTGCTAGCAGCTAGCTCTACCAGTTAAAAAAAACATGCACTTAAGCACTCTCTACACACACGCATATACAAACACACACATACACATACGAGTACGTAAAAAATAGCAAAAGAAAAATTAGAAAACAGAAACAGACAAATAGAAAAAGATTAATAAAATAATATTATTTGAGCAAAAAAGAAAAAAAAAATAAAATAAAACAAGTGAATACGCCACCAAAAAGTCATCAACAATAAATAAAGCAAAAAACCAAAAACTGAAATAAAATTAAATGTCGAGCAGTGCAAAAGTAAAAGACTTACTAAACAAATACAAAATACTGTATACAGTAGAATTCCAATTAACTGGGTTTCCTTTTGTTCAAAGCAAAAGATTTTTTCCCCCAATATGCGTTTTTCTTTGTTTCAACTTGTCTGACTTTTATCGTTTTGCGAGTTTTAAACATAGAAATTCACCATCCCAACAAAAATATTCTTTCCAAATTCAGTTAAAAGTAAAATATTTAGCATGTGATTCACTTTGAAAACTGCCAACAAAATAAACAAATTCCGCGGGCGTCTAAAATACATTATTTATGTTTTATTTTATTTATTCAAACTTTGTTTATTTTTTCTTCTTTGTGTTAAAAATCAAAATCTTGTTTGTTTTTCTTTTGGGTATGTATTAGTCAAAAATCATACGTCGACTACACCACACATGCATACCTACGCAGGCAAAATAAAACAAAAGCGTATGTGTAACCAGGCAAACATGTGTTAAATAGATTTGATAGTAAGATATTAATAGTCGTAGTCATAACAGAAAAATGGCTATTCGTTAGCACAGTGTTTATTCACTATGTACATTCTAAACTCTTGCCAACTAGCTGCTGTCAGCTGTCAGCCAATTTTATCAAGTCCAAAAAAATATATATATATAAAGGGTGTCCCAACAAGAACGCAAGATTTAAATTTTAAATAAATGACTCATGCAGCAATTGAATTGTTTCTTTGGCTGTATGACATGTGGCGCCGTCTTGTTGAAATCACAAGCCCTCCACATTCATTTCTTCAATTCTAGGCAAGAAAAAACTGGTTATCATTTCACGATACCGAACACCATTGACTGTTTGCGCTTGACCTGCCTCATTTTCATAAAAAAAAGGTCCAATGATTCCTCCAGCCCAAAAACCACACCACACAGTGACACGTTGAGAATGCATTTGTTTCTCGTCAATAACTCGAGGATTTTCCTCACCCCAAATTCGACAATTCTGCCTATTGACGAAGCCATCAAGATGGAAATGGGCCTTGTCACTGAAGATGATTTCGTCGGCAAAATCAGCATTTTCATGTTGTCTCTCCAATACCCAATTAACGAACTCCCTTCGATGTCCATGATCATTTTTTACTAACCTCATACCTTCTACTAGCAAACAATAACAATTGTTCAAATGTCAAACAATGACACTTCGAATGGCGCCAAATTTAAATCTTGCGTTCTTGTTCGGACACCCTTCATAAACAAAAAGTATTAAAATTTAAAAATATTTCCAAAAATACATGTACATAAAAACTTAAATAAATGACTAAATTGCGGGAGATTTTCAAAACTGCAACTTGGCATCATTAAATTTTAGAGTTGATATGCCCGAAGATAGAATGTTATTAAAAACAATAACTGCAACAGCTGCTATAGCAAATAGGCATTCTAACTAGCAACAAGTTAAAATAAGTGGCTAGCTAATTGTTTTCTTTTTGTTATGAATAAGTTATTCGAAGTCTGAGTATTTATGCAAATATGAACTGAAACTGATAAGGTAACCGCTTGCTTGTGTCTAATTAAGTTATTTTAGAAGACTGCAACTTTTAAAGCCCTTGAAGTAAAGTGATCTTTTATTTATAAATTACTACAACTAAGCGTGGGGTGATTTGCCCGCTGCAAGAATAATTGAATTATAATCGCAATTATAATTAAGTGGAGTTAGAGAAATTAAACTAAGAGAATTAGTTAATTACGGTAAATTTCTTAATACTCAATATGGGTTTTAATTTCAGCCTTGAAGAATTTGAATTTGAATTTTTCTCAAAAATATTTATTTATTCATCAATTTCTATTTTGTCCCCTTTAAAGTAGTCCTAATATACACTTTTTTAAAATCCTCGAAGCAGTTCTGATTTGCACTGTTTGGTATGCTCTTGAGCTCTCTCAGCTATTCGGTTTTTATCTCCTCAATCGTCTCAAAACGCCGTCCTTTCATGGGTCTCTTCAATCTTGGGAACAGGAAAACGTCGCAGGGGGCCAAATCTGGTGAATACGGTGGCTGAAGCATGATTACGGTATATTTTTTGGCCAAAAAATTACGAACAAGCAACAATTTTTTTGAGAAAATTCAGCAATTTTGGAACAAACTTCGCTGGCATATGCTTCATGCCCAAAATTTCCGAAAAAATTACATGGCATGAGCCAACCGATATGCCGACATCCTCAGCAGCTTCTCTAATAGTGATTCGACGATTCTTCATAACAATTGTCTTTACTTCCTCTACATTTTCATCGGTTGTTGATGTGCTATTGCGTTCAGGGCGAGCGTCGTTATTCATATCTTCTCGACCTTCTGTGAAAAGCTTGTACCACTTGTAAACATTTTGTTCGCTTAAAGTAGATTCACCGTATGACACTTTCAACATTTCAAGTGTTTTGGAGCACTTGATTCCATTTTTCAAACAAAATTTAATGCAAACTCTTTGATCCATGTTTTTCGACAACAGAATCGCCGAACACGCAAAACACTTCTAACTTTTATACCTCTCACAAACAAACTAAATGTGCTATATAGCTAAAACTGGGAACATATGTTCTAGACGTGTGTACCAACATAACAAAATAAAAAAAAATCGATAATCGAATGAACGTAGCCCGCAAAATTTGAAAATTTACCTGTTTTTTTAAACAGACCTCGTATATGTGTACATAATAGATGAGTAGTAATTTATGGTCGCTAGCCATACGCCATTATACCTCTCGGCAAGTTGGTCAGTTAGAAAAACAGCGTTGCATTTCAATTCACCATTCCTTGCTATGTAGCGTTTTTCTTTTATTACTGTAATATTCATGTTTGGGTTTTTGGCCAGCCCTAAAAGTTTTTCTTATAAAATTAATTTGATTGTAGCAAATTTTCTTGTTTTCATTGCAAATTCGTTATTTGCGCTAACAAGTTAACTTTTATTTAAGGTGACTTAAGTGATTCTTCTTTATTGGCACAGATATGTAGACTATAATAAGCAAAGCAAAAAGTAAACTTTTTTTGCTTTTGTTCATAAAAATTTATATATTTAAAATATTTTTTAAAAAAATGCCGACCTTAGTATAATTGTGATTATGACCCTAATGAAGATTCATCATCTAGTTCAAACGGCTAAAGCTACAGGCTTGGAACTTAAATTAAAAATAAAAACAATTTTCATTAAAAATAAGCCGATAAATATTATAAATAATACTTGCATCTTGTCAAATGTCTATACTTCACAACTAAAAAGTTCGTATGAATTCCTACCACTCTGCTCTTAACAATGTTAGTTGGGTGCATGTGCCAATGTTGTGGTGAACGTATACGTGATATGTATTTTAGTTAAACTGGTGTTATTCATACGCATTTAGCGTAAAAATATAATAAGTTTGATTTTTTATTTTTGTTTTGTATTTCTGAGTATTTTTTGTCCATGAACGTGTGTGGTGTTGAATTTATAAAATTTATTTTTATTTTTTTAACCAGCCAGATTTAAAAAAGGTTTATTTATTTTTACAAATAAAACCAGTTAAATACAAAAATATATTCTCTCATTTTTCTTTTGCTCTACACTGAAGACTCATAAATTTATTTGAAAAATATTAAATTGGATAAAAGTAATTTTAAATAGAAAAAGTGAAAAAAATCTGTGTAATTTATTAACATTTTCGTTTGTAGTGCTAATGTTAAGAATTAATTTATTTTGTTAAAAAAATATTTTGAGCATGTGTAAAGCCAAGGTTTTCTCTGTAATATTTTTTTAAATTAAAAAGTCAAAAAAATTTTTTTTTTATTTTAAAATATTATGCTGAATTCTATTTTATAACTGAATTATTATTTCGTATTTTAATACGGTAAACCTTTGGCAAATATTTTAAATATCAAATCCACCAATTTACTTACTTGTATATATTTATTGCATAAAATAAATTTCTAAAATAGAAAAATATACAAAAATTTGTGCAGTTAATTTTGCTTGATTTTTAAATAAAATAATCGCAGAATTTTTGATTTTTTTTTATTTCATGCAGGAACCTTAAACTTTCCTCATTAGCTATAAAAATTGCCTTGTAGATTGAAGGGTAGCGCGCTAACCTATCAATCTGGGGGTTAGAAGTTTTATGCCTGCCAAGGCCCTGAGAGAAAATCAAAAACACCCGCGGTCGTTAAAAAATGTAATCTTTAAATTAATTTCTAATATGAAATAAAAATAAATAATAAAGTTTAGCATTTAAGACAAATCTGTACATCGCTGCTTTTGTTATAAAATTTTTATGGGTATCAAAAGACTTTATTTATTTAATAATTTTTTTCGCCTCATTTTTCTCTAGCCAGCTTTGTGTATTAGCGGACATGTCTATTGTTATAAATCGTTTGATATTTGTTCGTTAATTAAAACAGAGCATTTGGCTCTACTATGTTGTGATTATTATTATTTCATGTTCATTATTTGTAATGTTTGTTTTGTGTTTATTGCTGTTATAATTTTTTTTGGGCTTATTAACTTAATGAAATCTCATATTCGCTTTTCATGTACTTACTTCCGCTTAAAAAATTTTTGTTAAATAAATGTCGCTCATCACTCTCACGTAAATTTCCGCTGTCAATTATTTTTCAATTAATACATACACAATTTTAGAAATTCGATTAAACTTTTGTAAACTATAGCAACTGAAACCTTTTTTCCAAAGTATTTTCGAATGCAGGTATCAAATTTTCATATTCCATAATCTCTTAAATGAAGGAGTTGAGGCTACGTATGTAAACATTATTTGAAAATGATTGGTTATTGTAAAATTAGAAATTCCGCAAGAAGATTTTCTTTAAGTCGTACTCATATTTTTTTTAATCTGCTTAGTAGTTTTAAAAATATCGGAAAAGCTGTGACAAAATATTACGTTTTTTATTCAAAATTAATTAATGTTTAATATCTCAAAAATTATTTCAAACAAAATTAATTACATCCTATTAAAATCGATGCACAAGTTAAAGGCACTCTGTAAAAGGCACTATTTTGTTAGAAACAAATGTTGCTATATGGGTTCGCTTTTTAGCATGAACTTTCAAACACAAAACAAAAAAGGACATGGATAAACGTCTTGAAAATGTTAAGAATTACAAGCTCGTCTGTTGTACAACGAAAAATAATCTAAAATTGTATACAAGAAATAGGCTGTACTGGATGACTCTTCAAAAATGTTGCATGTTTCCAGTTTAATCACAATTTAGTTAATCAATTAAATATCAATTCCTAATCCAAGAAAACTTCTTTAAACAATTTTATTTCAATTTTATTTGAACTGAATTCACGTCTTTACAACCACAAGCTTCATTATCACAATTAAGCTTCTGATTATTAAGAATTGAAATTATTTTCTCTTTGCGAAATACCCGGTCGCAGTACATTGAGTAGCGTACTAAACTATTTTCGAGATATACCTCTTTAAATTATATTAGGAGAGCAGGATACACCATGAAATCCTTCTGGCAACTGTCAGCTCTGGAAAATCCCTAGGAGTTTCTTCTAAAATTAAAAGTTGTAACATAAATATCAGCGATACGATAATCCAACTAACTATTTGTTTATTTGTAAAAGCACTAAAATCGGCGATTACATCTACGATTTATTTTTTTGCTTGTAACTCATAGAAGCTTTGAATGAGCTGACATCTCTTTTAAAGATGACTAAAATTCCTAAACGAATTTGAATGTCTATAATAATATTCCGATTTTTCATTTACTCCCTTAACCTTTAACTATGGAAGTGAAATTATTTAATTTTCAACAGCGGCTCAGCTTATTAAAATTTGTGCGGATACGTCAACAGTGTTGATAACAACGCATTATGTTAAAAAATGAGACAAAGTTAGCCCACAAGATTCTTACAATAAAGCGTTTTCATGTTAGTATTTAAAAGTATAGGATTCACGTAGAGCTGTTAATGTTTAGTCAAAAATGCAAACACATGATTCTATTTGACAGCACTTATAAGACACGCAAGTCTCTTCACTGATTTTTCTCATAACACGGTTTCAGGAGATAAATTAATTTTCCTTCTCCCAAAAAATTAACGTTGTCTTTAAAGGCAACGTCATCGAAGTTTTTCAAATAATTTTTTCATTAATTTTTTTGGATAAGAGCAGTGTTCGATTCAAATTAAAATTTTTTAACATTTTGAGAAATTTCTCTTTTTCGTACTTAATGGATCTGCATCTGCTTTTGCCTTGTAATTTAAAAGAAAGTATTTTGTTTAATTATACCCTAAACTTAGTTTCTACAGGCCTTGTTTTCACAGGCGTTTCAATAGTACTTCATTAGCGCCTTCATTAATTTATCCACTCTCTTCTCTGATGGATACATTTTTCATATAAATCTTTTAAGGAATCACAATACATGTGGATTTTTTTTAAAGTGTTAAAAGATTACCAATAAAATGTATCCTTACATACACTATTGTCATAATCGCTATGTGAAAACACACCCCACAACCACACACGCATGCACAAGTGCTGAATAATGAAGTGTTTTTTTTGTTTGCTGTCATTCAAAACAATTGAATCAAAACTGACTAAAAGTGTGAGGGCACTGCATGTTTTATGTCAAAGATTATAATAAACTCAATTAAAAAAAAAAAAAATGGAAAAATAAAAATAAATTTTAGAAATAAAAAAAAGAGAACACACGGGCACTACCAGTACCTACACTTGTTTCCAGAATTTATATCTTTTGTTTTATATTTTTATTAATACAACACAAAGCCTGTAAAAAAAGCATTTTTTAATTAAAAAAACTGCCTGTTTCACTCTTTATATTTTTATGTTTTGAAATTTATTTTGTTATTATAGCACAAGTGACTATACACTAAGACGATAAAGACGAACTAACTTCTTTAATTTGTTTTTATTGTACAATTTAATTTTAATTTACTCGTATATGTTTTTAAGCTCCATACGGAGAATTGAGGTCTAAAAAAAGATTTTATTAAAAACTAACACACATAAAAGCGATAACAACTCATGCGAGAAATATTACTTAATATTTCTTGTTTTTGAAAAATAAAAATTAACGGTATCTTAGGGAATATTATGAATGAGTTAATGTTTAAATTAGGAGCATATTAACACACATAACTCTTCCGTTTATATGTAACCTCATTATTTTACATTTTTCATGGATGTTGGAGTGACAATAATAACTCCTGTGTGTGCGTGTGTTTAAATAAAATGGTACTTAAGAGTCCAAAATATAAATATATAAAATATACTGTGGAACTATAAGCAATTATCATTTGCTAAAAAATTTTGTATAAAAGAAAGTTAAACGATTAATACGCGCAGTCAAGCGATTGATTTCATTAAAGAATAATTACTGGAAGGATCGTTATAATTAGCGGCAAACGTTTTTGCTATGAATTGTAAAAGTATTTAAAATACTAAAAAATAAATGAATAAAAAACAAAAGAAAACTAAAACAGTGCAAGAAAAAAGCGCATTAGGAAGAAGACTTGGCTTACTTCTCAATATATAATATGTATCCCGATGTTTACTCTTTGCAAACTTTTCTCAACTGAGCTAATTTCGCCCTACACAACACCAACAAGCTGGTAAATACCATGAAAAAAATATCAAAATTTGTTTTATTTCGCTACAGAAGTCTACAATCGCACAAAATACCCATAAACTACCAAAGCACTAGCACAATATCTTGTTTGTGCATAGATTTTCCATATATAAAATATTTCTGGTCAAATAATTTTCACAAAAATGTGTGCACTGACCGTATGAGACATATTGATGGATGTATTCAGCAGCATAACAATACGCTTGTAAATATTCCTTATCAGCTTTGTCACAAGAGACTTACTTTTTTTTATTCATAATAATTTTTTCCCTAAAACACTTTTTTATGCTCATCTTATAAATACTTAGAAATATTGTCTTGTTTACCCCACTGTACTTGGATTTTATTAATAATCCCTTTTTGTTTTTGTCATTTTATTCATAAGTACGTGTATCACAAAGAATGTATTTGTTGTTGTTGGTGTTGTTGTTTTTATGATTTTATAATTCTTTGTTTTACATTCGTTACTCATGCTGAGAGAAAAATACAGCTGAAAAATACTGTCAGGATTATGACAAAACAAAAGCTATGTGTCGTTAAATTTTTTACGCGTTTTAAAATGATCACTCATATTGGTAAACACACAGTAAATACTCGTACCTTCACTCGCTCTTGCGCTTCCACCCACCATCTAATGCTTTCATAAGTAACTTTATTTTTTTTATTATTTATAAAGAAAATACTGAAAATGTTTATTTTTACATTCACGTACACTTTTGCAAGCTTAACAC
This sequence comes from Thelaira solivaga, assembly GCA_947397855.1. Lineage (NCBI taxonomy): Eukaryota > Metazoa > Arthropoda > Insecta > Diptera > Tachinidae > Thelaira > Thelaira solivaga. Next base: position 45,778,989 of record OX377610.1, on the reverse strand, counting down.
AAGACAAAAGCCGAGTAAAATACGAAAACAGTTTTGCTTTCGCAGTAAAAAGTTTAAATTAGAGGCCTTATTAAGAAAATTATAATCTTTGCAGCTACATTTACTTTTAAATAAATTCCTTTTTTTAGAGTTTATTTTTTATTTAATATCAATGAATTCAATATCGTTACGACTATAAAATATAACAATTAATTATTTAACAAGTTAAATTTAGCTGTGCCGAGTCTTTTATACCCTTCACTGTGTTAGCGAAATGTTCATATTTTTCACATAAAAAAATTTAAGTGAGTGAAGATAAATAATCCGAGTTAAATATGTTTTAACGTAACCCTTGAAGTTTTTTTTAGTATTTTCAGTATTTATGGCTTATTTATCAAATACGTCTTACGTCACTAAATACTTATATATATATATATTTTTAGTAGTCGTCTAGAGTGGTAGTATTCGACTGCTCAAATGCTCAGAAGTTACTTTGGATTATAATATAAAATTTTTTTTTAATGCTTTAAGTGCTCCCCTCCGCGGTGTGTCTTCTTCGTGAATTACCCCACCTTGATTTGTCACCATTTCGGGGTAAAAGGGTGCGCTGGCCCCTGCAACAGCTATAGGCTTGAATCTGGCGGAAGGATTCCTTCGGGGTCTGACCAGTGACTCTCTATACTGCTACCACGGGAACAGGTAGCACCACAATGGAAGCTTCATTGGATCAATGGGTTAAGAGTTGATACTCACTCTATGATTGAAAAATGAGTGCTCGTAGTCTGTAGACCGAACTTCGTTTCAACCCCACGGGGTTTAATGGATGATCTTCCGGGGACAACATCTTGGTTCGTTGTTCGCTCTGTTTATTTAGTGCACACCCAATGACAATATGTAACCGGTTATTGGTGAGGTCCATTTCGGGGGTACTCGTGGTGGCTGTGGTTACTACCAAAAGGTACGGTGGTAATTAGGGACATGTTCACCTTTTGCAAGGTGGCAAGTTGCCTTGATGTGCTGTTATTGAAATAGAAAATCAAGTTGACACGGGTTTTAGGTCGGCCAAACTCCCTCAACAAGGGAGGTGTGTGTGACGTAGCTATAGCACACACAATTTGCTACCTGTGTCCTTTATTGGTCACAGGGGCACTAGTGGTAGGCATGAATACAACTGGTGGTTTGACCGCGGTGAGATAATGCTCTATCGGCAGGTGCTCTCCTAAATCAATCCACACTTATACCCAAGTGCTATTGTTCTGCGGTATTTTCGCTGCTTCCGGACGAATCATAGAAGATTACAGAATGGGCCACATACCATTTTAAAGAGAAGGTCGTCTAAACTTGTAGTCCACCACACAAATTCTTAGAAATTACTTTGGATTATTGAAAATTTTTTTTTTTTTAAATTTCCATATACTCCAGTGCTGTTGCTCTAAAGGGTCTTGGCAATTTCCGTTTTGCATCATAAAATAAAAACTACTCGTAAATGTTAAAACACTTCCATAAAGCGTAGAACTTACAAATTTCATTCCAGTTTGGTTTTAGTAGTTTCCTCAGAGCAAGAGGAATTTTCAAACAAAATTTTTTTAAATAATCCAAAGTTTTTTCTTAGCACTTGAGCGATAGATTACAAATCTAAACGGCCTCTGATATGTGTCCCATCCCGTAACAATGTACGAAAATTTGTTTTTGTTTTCAATACAAATGTGCTTTACTTCATTCTCTTAGGTCTTCTAGTGACATCGCTGAACAGCCCAATCATTATTCATGCAAGAATATGAATGAAATTCAAAATTTTGAAAACGTGAGTTTGTTAAATCTACCGAGCAAAATTACATGGTAACGTCTTTTAGGACTACGCAAACTAAGTCCGCAATAGAAACTTAGTTAATTTATTTAGAAATTTAGTTAATTTTTTTATGTAGGAAATGGATTTAATTTTTGTAGAAAACTTACTACCACCCAAATATTTATATGAAAAGACAGTCAAGCGTTATGCTTTATCTTCTACTGTGTTTGTGCTTTTGTCCTTAACATCAAATATAGAAAGGGCTGTACAATGAAATTTCACTTACTAACGTTCTTAGGAGAAAATGTTTCTGTTCAGTTGAGTTTTGTTTATACAAGGTGGCGCAAAAGTAATCCTCCTATCAGAAAATGCTATAAATTTTGCGATTAGCCCCTAATGTCAGTTCTGTTTTGACATTTGTGTAGTAAACACATGCGAAATACACGTTAATAAACAATGTTACGCTACACTGGTCCAGAACGCGGAATAATGGTGACTATTTATTTGACCAATAATCGGTCGGTGACTTTGGCACAACGTGAATTTCGTCGCAGATTTCTTGGCCGTCCAACGACTACTGGTGAAACACTGCGACGTTTAGCCGCTCGCCTCGAAGAGGCTGGCACAACACGAGATGCTGCCAGGCGTGGGAGACCCCGGAGTAGCCGTTCTGCAGAGAATATTGCTGCTGTAGCCGAGGATGTCATGGAAGCGCCGTCGACATCGACCAGATGACGTGCCACGCAAATGGGTATCAGTCGACGGTCTTTACAGCAAATTTTGGTACAAAATTTGAAGATGTTTCCGTACAAAGTCCAGACGATGCATCAGCTGTTAGCTGCTGACCGCCAATCGCGTCTAACATACGCTCAAGCCATCCTTAATCACCACCAAGAGGAAGATGATTTTTCATCAAAAATAATCATGAGTGATGAGGCCCATTTCCATCTTAGCGGGTACGTAAATAAGCAAAATTTACGCTTCTGGGGCACTGAAAATCCGCGTGTAACCCACGAAGAGCCATTACACCCGCTCAAAGTCACTGTATGGTGTGCTGTTTTCGCTGGAGGAGTCATCGGACCTTTTTTCTTCGAAGACGTCACGGGCCAAACGGTTACTGTGAATGGTTCTTTTTACCGCAACTTGATGAATTGGGATTGGAAAACATGTGGTTCCAACAGGACGGTGCAACGGCACACACTGCACATGCCACAACCGATATGCTGAAGGATGCATTTCCCGGGCGCCTAATCTCCCGTTTTGGCGATTTGCACTGGCTAGCAAGATCGCCTGATTTGAACGCTGCAGACTTCTTTTTGTGGGGCTTTTTGAACTCGCGGGTTTATGTCAACAAGCCTCAGACTTTTGCAGCTCTTAAAGACAATATCCGTCAAGAATGTGAGGACCTATCGCCGGAAGTTTTGGCCAACTGTGGCGGCGGCCATTTACATGACATCATATTCTCGACTTGATGTAAAAAAATTAAAAGACCAAATAAAAATAATCCACAAGAAGAATCAAAGTTTTCCATTTTTTTTTAAATTACAGCCAAAAAACATCAGAAGGTTATTTTTGCGCCACCTTGTATTTGGGGCAGTTTGTTTATATTTTTGATGACTTGTTTCATTTAAAATTGGGAGATAACTTGATAATTAAGTAAGTGCAGTTCATTTTTTCTTTGGGGACTTATTTCATTAATTATTCATGGCATTAGTAATTTCTTTTGTTAAAGTAATTTTCTTCAAATTGAAACTCAAGATAAATGGTCAATTTAATTCTTATTTGCAATAAGTTTCTTTTGACTCCACAGGTAAAAGCCTTCACTGCTGTAATTAATGCCAGATTTCGCCAATACAAAAAAATCACTACGTTTTTTTGCCTATCAGTATAAAACAGCAAGGGTGTTGATAGAAAACAAAATATCTCAAAATAATTCAAGTCTACCAAAGCTATGTACGAGTACACTGCGTTTTAATTTACAGAATCGCCATAATAAAGAAAATATAGGGTCCGCCAAATAACTTTTTTTTTTTTTTGAAAATGCTATAAAAACATCGAGTGTAGCTTCAGCTGTGTGGCACGTAGCGCCGTCCTGTTGAAACCAAATGTTGCCAATATCCTCCTCTTCAATTTTTGTGAAAAAAAATTCGTTCAACATGGCCCGATAACGATCGCCATTGACTAACGGCCGCTCCTTGCTCATTTTCGAAGAAAAATGGCTCAATTATGCCTCTGGACCAAAATCCACACCAAACAGTGACTCGTTTTGGGTGCGTCTTCTTTTCAATGTATGCGTGCGGCTTTTCTGTGCCCCAAATGCGACAATTTTGCTTGTTTACATACCCGCCAAAATCAAAATGAGCTTCATCTGAAAAGATGATTTTTTTACCAAAATCGGCATCTTCTGTAAGTCGATCGCAGGCTCACTTAGCGGAGCGAAAACACAACCATATTCTTTCAGCGGAAGGATAAAACTAATTATCTGTCAAATCAGACATGACCTAAGTGTTACCATTCACGAAATAAGCACTAGTTGAAAAAAAAAAAACGTTCGATGGCGGACCCTATAGTTAAATCTGAGAAATAAACGCGAGTTTACATCAGTTAGAATTTCTTAATTTTTCGTTTCAGTAGGCCCTTTTTTTAGTTCAAACTGTCTGCCCCTAATTATGACTGTAGTTGACTGCATGCTGTGTTTGTGTTTAGCAGCTTCTTTGTAGTATTTTCCTGATTGTTTTATTTTGTGGGTTTTTCTTTTTTATACCCTGCACTGTAAGTAAGAAGGTTTGTGATTCCGTTTGTAATAGCCACCCTATAAATTATATATATTCTGGATTCTTGTAAATAGCGTAGTCGCTTTAGCGAAGTCTGAATAGTCGTTGAAATCAACTTTTTTGAACTCCCTAGGCAACGTACAGGAAAGCTTAGATTGCCAATCTGTCAGTTGTTGATGAATGGGGTTTTTTTTGTGTGTCTGTGCAAAAAATGAGAACAACCGGTCGACAAATGATCAAGAAAGATTAAAAATACAATCAAAATTTTTTGGCTGTTATTAATTTTTGTTTTATGGAAAATTTTAGTTCTAAAAGCAGTTGTTCTAATTTCAATTCAACACAGTTGAATTGTGAACCGTAATGGAGGCATACTTTAATTATGTCAGCAATTATGTATGTGCCATAGAACTATGAATGCCAAGGATGACATTTTGTCTCTTTGTGTCGTTTAAATTTACTAACTATTTCATAAATAATTAAAAAAAATTGTTTCAAAGAAATTTATTTTAATCAATTGAAATTTATAATTATATTCTGAAGAAGCTACACAAGTTGGAGCGAAATATCGATATAAAAATAAATTTTTGAAAAACAAGACCTCGAGCTTAACAAAACAATCATATTATTCAATTGAAAATATTTTTTTATGATTTTTCAAATATTTAACAAGAAATTTTGATTTCAGAAGTAAAAGTATTTGGCTGAAGCTGTGAAGAGTGTTTAAGATACGAATACTACCGAATTTCACTTTTGTTTTTAAGCCAAATACAGCCGCCTAATCATATGATATTATTATCTATAAGTCACGGTATGTAAATGTGTAAGTATTGTAAAATGTATGTATTTGCGTGCGCGTGTGTGTGTGTGTATGTCTTTCTTTTAATGGAAATGACATGTAGTGTCACGCATTTATGTTATTTTTCTTCCTCTCAATTTTCTTTGTTTTTTAGCCTTTTGTTTTGCCTTTTGTTATCATTTGTTAAACATATTTTGAAACAAAAAAAGTAACAACGATAAAAATAGAATAAAAAGGAAAACTCTTAATAACAATAATTCTTCTTGTAACAAACACTCTCATTTATAATCCTACGTGTTTTGTTCAGTTCATAAAATACAATCTTCATGTTGTTTGTGTCAAATTTTGTTTGATTTTTCAAAGCATATCAAAACTGTAAGTAGGCGTTATCGCATATGTATATGCGTGTGTACGTTTACATACAGTTTGCTTAAAGAAAAAGTCCTATGCTCAAAAAGAATAATCAAGTCAATTAAAATCATGACTTTGCATAAAATTTTAAATTAAATTATAGTTTTAGAACGTGTACGAGTATGCTGTAGCAGCAGAAATTCGTATCTCTAATTTAGATTATGTTTGTATTTTAAATATCAAAATATCATCATTATTTAACATTGTTATTTGATATTAAAATAAATTAACTTTTTTTATTTTCTTATTATTATGAGGTCGGATCAATAACTCCGTGACTTTTTGAATGAAACACAGTTTTTTTTTTTTGCAAAACGAAAATTTATTTTTCAACTTAATCTCCTTTTAACTTAATACACTTAGTCCAACGTTTCTGCAGTTTTTGTATCCCTTCCAAAAAATAGGATTTTTCGAGGTCCTTAAAATAGGCATTTGTTTGGTCAATAATTTCATCGTTGGAGCTAAATCTCTTTCCACCGAGCCATTTCTTTAGGTTTGGAAATATGAAGTAGTCACTAGGGGCTAAATCCGGAGAATATGGTGGATGAGGTACTAATTCGTAGCACAATTCATAGAATTTTGCCATTGAGAATGCACACGTCACACGTTTACGCTTATGGTCAATTGAGAGCAAACGCGGCACCCATCTTGCAGACAACTTTCTTAAGCCCAGCTGATCATTTAAAATCGAAATCACACTGAAATGCCTATGGCATTAGCAATCTCACGCACTTTTACTCTTAATTGGCCGTCCGGAACGTTCAGCGTCATTTGTACTTGTGCGACCACAACGAAAGTCAGTAAACCACTTTTTTACCATTGAAATCGATGGTGCAAAGTCCTTGGTTTGATTGAGGGTTTTTTTTCCTTAAAATTCATGTTTAAAGAGCACTCGAAATTCACTTTTTTACATTTTTAGAAAAATACACGAGGTTGTATGTTTTGAGCAGCTGTTAAACGCAAAGTAAATGACGACAGTAGTCTAGTGCTTAATTTTTTTTTTTTCTTAAAACCATTCATTTAATCATATTTATATAAAAATAGTACTGGCTGTGCACAAACTAAAAGTGTTGGCAAATAGGTGCTTAAATAGTATTGTAAAAACTAAAAATTACTTAATTATATTTGGTGTTGCGCAAATGCAGTACTCATTTTTGTAGTACTTTTTTCGCTGAGTTATTTGCTTTTTCTTGTTCCTTTTTTTGGAACAAGGTTTTTGCAAAAGCTTACGGATAAGAACTTGAAAAGCAACTCTTCACTATTTGAACCCTGTGAGCAAGTACCTACTTGTATTTACTTTTGGTAAATGTATTTACAAATAGAAAAGAGTTATTTGTTGCAGATTTCTAGTACACATGCGTAAATTTTATCACTTTAAAGTGATACATCAATAAAATCATTGTAGTTTTTTTGCCTTCTGTTTATTTGCTATTTCTTCGGTTTTTATTTCATGGATTTTTCTATTTTTCGTAAATAATGTGTAATAT